>WUAM01000282.1:3839363-3927549 GCA_024336885.1 Actenoides hombroni
CTGTCAAGTGGTATTTTTTTTTAGCTGGTGCCACGAAGCCGCGCGACCAAACGCAGCACAGTCCCCTCCTCCCCCCGGCCAGCGGTACCCGGCCAACCCCCCGCCATTGGCTCCAAGCCCCCCGTGTTATTCCTGCTGCCTCGAGCTCGTGCGAGACCCCATCCCTGGAGGGGTTTCAAGGCTGGGGAGATGTGGTGCTGAGGGACACGTTTGCCTTCCCAAGTGATCAACGCTAATTGTAGAAATCACTCTACATGAGGAGATGCAGCTAACTCTGCCTGCAAACACAGCCCTGCAGCTCGGCTGCGACTCGAGGATGGCCACAGCTAAAAATAAGGCAGCACTGCTCTGGGTGAGCAGCAAATGAAAACTGGCAGAAGGGGGATTCAGACAGAAAAAAAAGGAGGAATTTTTTTCACTCTGCGGGTGGTGAGACCCTGGCACAGGGTGCCCAGGGAAGCTGGGGATGCTCCATCACTGGATGTGGTCAAAGCCAGGTTGGATGGGGCCTTGAGCAACCTGCTCTAGTGGGAGGTGTCCCTGCCATGGCAGGGGGGGTGGAATTAAATGATCTTTACAGTGCCTTCCAACCCAAACCATTCTATGACCCCGTGAAAATCTTCAGTCCTTGCAGCTGCAGCGGGAATCTCTGCCTGCCTTCCTCTCCCAAGCCGATGCTAAAAGCCCTTCACTGCCCCAACCAGAATCACAACAGTTAAATTGATTTTTTTTAGCCAGGATCAGCCCAAGCTGGTTTTGTGGCAGCACCTCCCCGGGCTCTGCGGCCACCAAACACCTCGCCCGTGCATTGACCACCGGCCACGGCCCCGGGGAGCAGCGGCCAGCACCTCCACTCCCGTCACTGCCGCTGCTCCAAGCAGCTTCTCAGCATGGAAAGCGAGAGCCTTTGAAGGAATCCCTCGGCCTCAGCTGGCCCCACGCTCTCCAAATAATCCCGGGCGGCCTCGGCGAGGCCACGGCCTCTCGACTGCAGGGTGCAGCCCGCTCTAGAAAACCTTTTTTACAGCTGGCTTTGAAAGACAAAGGAGCGAAACTACACGAGATTACCATTATTATTTCCTTGATAACCTTTAGATTTGCTCAAGGCCCATGTATGCAACACGATACCGGGACTGTTATTGCTATTAATCTCTGTTATTTACTTCCAACATTTATAAAGTGGCCTTCCCGCGGGCTGAGCCACATGCTTTGCATTTCTCAAGACCAGAAACAAACACTGGAAAGTGAAATGCTCTTAACCCAAACTGTCAGGAGACTTTTTCCAGCCCCTCTAAGCAGGACACTAAAGAGGGGGAAAAAAAACCACCTCACATGTGGGAAAACCCCTCCTCTGGCTCGAGCTGAACCCCGTGTCCCCTGTGCCTCAGAAGCAGAGGTTGGTTTTGGTCCATATTCTTCAGGTCCATATTCCCCTGTCGCAGGGGAGCTGGAACCTCACTAATGCCCAATATCCGAGCAGCTCCAGCCCACTGTGCCAGGCTCTGCCCGCAGGCAGCGGGAGGACCTCGCTGGGATGCAAACTCCTGAGCCCTGCCCAGTGCCCACATTCCCAGCCCTTTGCTCACTGGAGCAGGGCTGTGCTGGATGCGTCCGTTCAGCTCTGGGATAGGATGGTCAGCAGCAGTAAGACCAATCCTGAGGAAACCCGGTGCAATGAGAGGTTCAGGGTGTACTGGCTTCCCTGACCCTCGAGCCCCCAGCTGACAGGGATCCCCAGTGAGGGGACACGGCACAGACAGAGCAGGAGTCTTGTCTCATCCTCCAAGAGGTGGCTGGAAGCTCCAGGGGAGTTTCAGGTACAATCTCTTTGAGTTTCCAAGCAGATTCCTCAGAGAAAAAGCAACAGGAAGGTTTGTGGTGTTTCAGAACAGCCTGTTCCAAAGCAGGTCTCTCTGACAGCATGGCAATCACACCTGAAACAAGGGGTTCACTGCCTGTGTGTTTAAGGAAAGAGGCCCCAGACGTGAGACTCTGCCCAGTAATTGCAGCCAGCTCACAGAAAACATCGACACGTTCCCCACGACTCTCGCCCATGAGCTATGTTACCTTCTCTGCACCATCCCTGGCACAGCTTGTGCCCTTAATCCAACTTCTTCAGAGAGCCAACGACCATGGACAATGAAGCTTCCTCAGAAGCCACCTTCCCCTCCTCTGCTCATCCTTACCACGCTCCAAGAGACCACCCTGGTGACCTCAGCCCCTCTTGCCAATGACAAGAGGGTTGCAGGAGCACCGAGCATCCTCTGAGGCAGGGCCAAGGTGCTCTGCAGATCTACTGAAGGCACCTTTGAGTGTCAGCATCCAATTTAAAATTACCCTTTGCCTTCCCCAAACCTTTCTCCCACTCAAATTGACGTGGTCAACATTTTCTGCCCCAAATCTCTCTCAAACCAGGGAGGTGCAGACGACCAGCTCACCACGTAAACAGCACCTCCGCCTTCTCAGCAGCATCACAAAAGGATCTGATCTTGCACGAGGCGGGTATTTAATACGTGCACGTGCTGAAAAGAGAGGAGGACACGGAGCATCACCTGGCTAACCAAGCTGTGTCTGCCATTATTTTAATTCCTCAGCTTACTCGACCATTTCCTTCCTCATCCCTGGCCCCAGCAGAGCACCGCGCTGCCCCTAACGAACGGGCCGAGCCACAGTTAACTCCGGTCTGTCTTTCAAGCCAGCCCAGCACTCCCAGGATGATGACAGCTCGGGGGGGAAAAAAAAAAAAGCACAGGGGAAAAAAAATAAATAAATAAAAAATCCTCACTCTGCTAAATTATAAGGTTGTTAAAGTCAAATTCCACACAAAAGGAAACCTCATGTTGCATAACGGCATTCAGAGGCAGCTGCAGCCTGTGGCAAACACAAGGCAGACTTTTATCTGCCGCGGCTCCGCGTCCTTTCCTATCTTTCCAGGTCAGCATATCCCCCCTCCGCGAGCACCGCCGCACGTGACTGCGCAGCCGTGTCCCCCACGCCACGGGGCACGTCCCCCGCCTGCTGCTAGAGCCCGCTCCGGGCTGTACCCCGCAGCTCGGAGCACCACGCGTCCTAATTAACCTTAAAGCACCGAAACGCGGAGGGTGGATGCTCTGGGGCAGGAATAAAGGCTTCGTGGGGCTACCCGGCAGCGGGTGACGCTCGCCGACCTCCGTCCCCCAGCTCCACGGGCTGGAAAGCTCCCCCCAGCATCAATCTGCCCGAGGAGCAGCGCTGCTTGATCTTCTGAGGATTAAGGTCTAATCTATTTACAGGGAGCCGAGGCAGCACGCGTCGGGACGGGACCACTGCTCAGCTGCTACCTGGGGAATGAAGGAGCTGTGGTTACAAATAAAAGGAAGGTCACCCACCCATTGGTCAGGGTGTGAGAGACCAACCGTGGTTGTACCACCAGCAAATGTGGCCCTCCCCAGGCACTGTCACCAATCTCCCACGGGGAGCGTTTCCCCACTGCCAGACAGCTCAAAGAAATGAAACGAGTCCCCCCTGCACTGCTTGCTCTACCAGCCAGCATCGGAGGAGATGCTGGTGAAGGTCTGGGCAGCGTTGGCTCCTTCTCCCCTTGCCCAGGGCTCACAGGGAGCCCCATCAAGCAAGGGGACCCTTTGCCCTGAGACTCCAAATCAGCACTTTAAACCCATTTTCCCTGCAGAAGACAGAGGATGAGGGCAGGGTGAGCTGCACCAAAACCACTCATCTCATGGCATCTTTGTGCTCAGCAATATGCAGAGAGGCAGAGCTCGCTCTCAGAGCCTGGGTGAAGTATCACCCAGAATACAAACCCCCTTTTTGACTCCTACACTGGAGTCTCCTTGTCTGGAGAGATTCCCAACCCGCCCGGACACTGCACTGCTGGGCCCCCTGCTCTGGGTGACCCTGCTGGATGGAGCAGGGGGGTGGCACCAGATGATCCCCAGAGGTCCCTGCTGAACCCCACCATGTTGGGATTCTGTGATAAGGTGACTTTCCCTCTGTCTGACCTGTATCCTATAGTTTAGTATTCACTGTACCAGAACAAGATTTTATTTGTAGTCTTGACATGATTAGACGTAATGGTTAACTCTTTCTCTTGAAATTTAAAATAAAATCATGGTTGAGAGTACAAGTGGAAATAAGGTATATAACCTTTCCTTTTTTTGTGCACAATGTCAGTAATTGGCAGCCGCTGCATTCTAAGCTGTTGATTATATTAGCAAACAAGGCTGGAAGCGTTTTAGAATTACACAGAAGTTTGTAAAGCATTGACTTAATGACACCTCTTAAGACTTAAACAACAGAGATTTTCAAAGGAAATTAGTTGGAGAACCTGCATGTTCTTTTAGGGCCTATTACCTTAAATTCTTCTGCAGACAATTTTCAGTCAGAACAAGGCATGATCATGAACTGTGTGATTTAAAAAATGAAAAAAAAAAAATCATTACCCTTTTATGCTTGCTCTCTTTTTGTGTCTGTGTCAGAGAGAGAACACAAAGTTACACAAGTGGGTACGTAAGAGAGTGAGCCTGCTGGAACTGCTTGACATAGAGTTCATTTTCTTCATGGAGGCCCATATTGTGCTGTGTCCTGGATCTGTGACCAAACCAGGGTTGATAACACAAATGAAATCTTTAATTACTGCTGAACAGTGCTTGCACAGTGGCAGGGCTGCCTCTGTTTCTCACCCTGGCCCATGCCAGGGCATAGGCTAGAGCTGGGCAGGAGTTTGGAGGGGGCACAGCTGGGTCAGACTCAAGAGGTATCTCCAAGTGCGTATCTCAAATACAAGTGGTGTAATATTATGATTCTGAAGGAGCCATTCAGTTAGTCCATGTTTCTCACTGTCCA
Source organism: Actenoides hombroni (assembly GCA_024336885.1). Lineage (NCBI taxonomy): Eukaryota > Metazoa > Chordata > Aves > Coraciiformes > Alcedinidae > Actenoides > Actenoides hombroni. Next base: position 3,844,206 of record WUAM01000282.1, read on the forward strand.
AATAAGTGAGCGCTCTATCAGTATTGTGAAGTTCATGCTTGACTCAGAGAATGGAATTATTCTAATGTTTGTCCCAACCCTGTAGAAGTTTAAATAGAACCTGAAAACTAAATCAAACACACTGCTATCATGCTGCACAGATATTTTTGAAGAGAGTGAAGTTTTGTTGGGTTTGGATTTTCTATTAACTTGTTTGTGTACCAATGTGTGCCATCCATCCCATCAATGAATCTGAAGGCATCTGAGTTTGTGAGAACTTCCTACTGCTGAGTTCCATACCACGTGTGAGCTCTGATTGTTTCATGCCTTGGTCCCCTAGCAAATTCTTTCCAGCAGTGCAGTGTACGTTTCTGATGACCATATTCCATGAAATGGAATAATGCAATTCACGTTTTCCAATGGAACATTTACATATGGTACACGTTGTTAATTTAGCTTCTGGAAAGTCTTATGTTTAACCAAATGGACTGCAGCCAGTGGTGAGTTTCCAGATTCCACTGAAAAAAAACCTGTGTCATCCTTGTGAAGTGAAATATCATCTTAGAAAGTACATGTTACAGTGGGCTGCTAGGCTGTCTTCTGAAGCTAGACACACTTAAAATACAAGCGGAAATCTTGTGTATAGGCAACCTGTGAAAACACTATTTTTGTTAAGCTAGCAATGTCAGTATTGACTGTTTGTTTCTTAGATTCTCATGCAGAAAGGGAGTCCCAGTTTCCCAAAGAAACCATTTTAATTTATTCACTTACATTTCTCCAAAAATTTCAAGGCTTAGCAGAAAATAGCCCTTGCATGCTTGGGGATGTGTTGTATTTTTTCCAGGAAAGGTGGGTTATGTGCTACTTCTGAATTCAGCATAGAGCTCATCCTTAGTAACGCAGTCATGGCTAGATGTTAAAACCATTATAGAATGTTCTGCTGATAAAGGTATAGCACATACTGAAATGTGGAAGGAAAGGAAATTACATTTTAACAGCTCTTATCTTCGAATGTTAAAAAAAAAAAAAAAAGGAAAACTAATGAAGCCTCTGCCCAAGTGTGTGAAGTGCTGCTACAAAGTTTACAGTTCGTTTTTTTTTAAAATGACAGTGGTAATGAATATTATAAGGACAGCTATGATTAATGATTATACCTTGAATTGTAACAGAGGCCAAATCATAGAATCTTTTTTTCAGCATTGAAGATGACAGTTCCAGCTGAGATGCCAGTTTGTCTTCATTTGGCATGGTAGCTACACGGGCAGAGTTCTAACCAGAATGCTATTTAAGTGTTGCAGTGCTTGCAGTTAGACATAGCATCTTCCCTGGGTGAAAAGAAAATACTCTCTGTGAACTTGATGCTGTGATGATTTTAGTACTTTCAGAATCTATTGTCAGAAGGTAGCCACTGTTCCAGCAGATAGCTTTGTATAGACTCCGTTTAGAGTGTTTCTCTGATTGTTGCCTGCTAGTCTCCACAGCTGGCTAGCAATCAGAGTAAAGTCAGTGGAATTGGAGAATATAAGGTTACACCTCTCTGCTTATTTATGAAAATAAATAATCAAATGTCCTTTTGCAGACAGCATGCTGGAAGTACTTATCGTTTGATGTGGGTTGGTGAATATTTGCCATTGGGCTGCAAAGATCTCTCAGACCTTGATGCTGAGAGATGGTGGGTCTCTGGTGTAGCCTCAGTCAGCCACATTGGCAGTGCTTTGGCAGTGGGGCTGAACAGCAGAGCATCTTCAGCTCGTGCCTTCACAGTGCTGCAAAGCGAAATAAGGACACCTTTCTCCGTTCATTATGTACTTTGTGATTGCAATCTCAGAATGGTACTGAGCTCCAGAGTACCCCGAAGGCCTTTGACAGATGTGGGGAACTATGATACAATTCCCTCATTTCTCTGTTACCAGGGTGTTGCTAATAACTTAGAAGTTGCTCAGTTACTGGGAAGCCACCAGTCACTTGAGTGAGGGATGGTAAGTGATTATCTGAAACAAAAAAGAGTTATTGGGTAGCTAGGGCTAAAACTGAACTGTGCCACTTGACATGAGTGTTCCACTGAAGTTGCTGAAACTAAGGAGCAGTGTGAGCAAGAAGAATTAGTGTTGTTCTTTCAGTGGGGTGGTTATATTACGCAGCTTGAACCATTGAAATGGGAATAAGTGGTGGTTTCTTTCTTTTGTAAGAGATATGGATTTAATACCAAAACTGTTGTTTGTTTGTTTGTTTACAGGCATCAACTTATCACCATATTCAAGAAATAATGATACAGTTATTACGCACAGTGAACAGAACTGTTATTACAATGCGACGAGATGATACCTTAATTGTGAGTAATATTTTAATGTATTTTTAATGCTTTGAAAGTAATTTTGTAGTTATCTTGAAAAAATGCAAATACAGCATTTGTGGAGTTCGTGGATTTTAGTTCTAAAATAAAAGGTCCAAAGCTTTACTCTTTTTTTCTTTCAGCTATGCCACGGTAGGGTCTCTTGAAGTGTAGTTGAATACTGTGAGGTTTGTGCATTCTGTAAGAAACTGAACACTAAATCTAAAGTTAATTGCTGCTTGCAAAAAGAAGACTGTTGTACAAACCTGAAGAGCACAGTAATAGATTGAATGTAGTGTTACTACTAATCTAAACTGAAGTGTCTGAGGAAAACTAAAAAGAAGGAGAAACAACTATTCTGAATAGCGTTTGTAAACAATTGGTGGATGCTCTTCCACCTTTTCCACATGCTTTGCTTTTTGTTGGGTTAGAGTTGGTGTGGAACAGCTGCTGTTCCTAGCTCTGTCTGTGGAGATGGAAGATGATGCCATATGCACAAAGTATCTGGGGATAGAGCATTCGCCTGGGATTTTTGTGGAGATTCCCTGGTTTGAGAGTTAGATTCAAGGACAGATTCTTCAGTTTATTCAGATTTAAGTACACGTCCCATGAGTTCTCCTCTTGATTTAGACTGTTTGTGAGAATGCAAGCCAGGAGCGTTCAGTGGGAATCATGGAACTTATCTTTCAGACTGTATGCCCAAGACAAGATCTAAATTAATTTATTAGTCTTTAGAGATTTACTTTATTTTGGAAAAATATGAGCAGCGTTTGCTTGATTGTTTTGGCCACAAGAAGTCCATTGTGTGTCTTCTAAAATATCCTTTGTTTCCTTATTCATTTCTGTTGGAAAAGGAAAATAACATTTTTAGATCATTGCCAATCAGAATGTGTATGTCTCCTAATGACTGCTTTGTTCAGAGGAGATATTTGCCAGTGGTTGCTTCAAACTCCCTGCTGTTAGATCTGCACATTTCAGAAACCATGTAGTTAATGGTTTATCAGAACTCCAGGCTGTTATTCGGCTGTGTGTAACCCTCTGCCACATATGTGTGGTCCCAACAGCAAGAGGTTTGGACCCAGTGAACCTTGCAGTCCTCCACAGTGTTTGGGAATATTTTCTGTACTTGGAAAGAAAGCATCATAGCAGTGTTGTGGGATCTATTAGAGAGTATTTCTGGATACAATAAACAGTAAATGAAGAAGCAAAATGAAGCTGCAAAAAAGAGCTTATCACTAGGAAACTTTAGGAAGTCATTAGGAAACAGGCTGGTTACAGTCAATTGAAATGGCTTGGAAAATCTGTTGGGTTTGTTTTGTTTTGTGTAGTTTTGTTTTCCTCCCTCTCTCATCTGCTGTAATTTGTTTGTCTGTTTTTACCTAAAAAGATCAAATCCAGTGTGAATTTTGAATTGCAGATGTCTGAATGTGAGTGACGCTTGTAAGCACCTCTGCATGTGGCTACATTGGGCATTTAGAAGTTTTTCAAAGCAGAATTCCAATAAATTTCAGGTTTTTAGAGCTGAGGCAAGATCTCTCCACAGCGCAGTCTCTTTTATGTGACACGTGCAGAAATTGTGATGAACAAAATACTCTCTTGCATTCAGAAAGAACTGGCAAAAAAAGCTCGTTACATGCTCCGTGCAGTACCTTCAGTTCACTCAGTCAGTTTGCAGGTTTGCTTTAAAACTTCTTGAGGCCTGAACTTGTTGAAAGCCTGGATGCTTAATCCTTTAAAAATGAAGCAAGTAGTTGGCAATTGTGGCCTTCTGCAGAACGCTCAGGTAAGCTCCACTTGCTAAACTCTGGGGAACTCTGGAAGTACTGGTGAGACGTGTGGAGGAGCTGCAGACAGCCCAGTAGCTGATGTTTTGTCATCCGAGTGACATTTCACATCGGACTGCATCTGCTGTTTCCTTGCAGGGGAACGGAAGGTCACCCTTTACACTCTTCAAGCTGGTGCTATGTTTCTGAGTTATCTTCTGCTGTGTAATTGCTGGAATTTGAAAATGGGGTGAAAACTAGTGCTAATATTATTATATATTAATAAAAACAATAGTAACAATTTATAAGACTTGTAATTCCTTGCATGTTTACGTATCTTGCACCTGATAGAGCACTGGATTTTATATACTTGAGGTTTGCTGTTTTGTGGCAAAGATGAGCAGGTTAATTTTCTTACTCACCTGTCCTTTTCACAATCTTCTAGCTTGTTGGCAGTTAAAAGGATCCTGGGTTACTGTTGCCTTTATCTTTTCTTGCTGCTGTGTTAGTTAAATAGAAGGGAAGGTGCTTGTGCTCAGCTGCTAACAGCATGCTGTGAGCTTTGTCATGTAATTACTGCAAACAGTCAGGCTAAGAAGGACATAATCCCTTCAGGAGAAGGTGTTGGTGATGGAAAAGTAATTTAGCTCTGCAGCTACTGCAGAGCAGACTTACTTAAATGCCACTCTTGCCTTCATTGTGGTGTTCTGGCAGTTGAAGGCTTCAGCAGCTGCTTGGTTATTTTCCCTATTTAAAAAAAACAAAACAACAAACTCTGACTGTAGTTGTAGAAGTGCTTCTAAACTTGTAATAAAGAGGGACAAGTTTATTGTCTGAAATTAGCTCACCAAGCTTTATATTGAATACTTCATGGAATTCAGACTTTTAGTCAGAGGCCAGTGTAATGCAGAGAATTCCTACAACAGTAATTACAGAACTAAAACGTCGAGAAGCATGTAGAATGCAGAAGAACTTGGGTTTTGTATTGGCTTGGTTGGGGAAACAAAATTATCAGAAATCCAGCATACACATTTTAAAGCTCTTCTTGGAAGGTCCCAAACCTGATTTTGTTGACAGTATCAGTTTAGCCTGATGACAGGAGTGCAATTACACTGCACAGAAATGGTTTTAGACAGGATTTATATAAGATATTGTACAAATAAAGACTTTGCTGAAAACAGCGTGCTCTTAACCAAAGCTACTCTAGACTGCATTCTTCGGAAAAAAACCCAATACTCTTTGAGGAAATAATAACAGAGAAACCATTTTGCAGACAGCCATGTTTGGAGAATATGATCACAGCTTTTTTTTCATTCAGTAGTCAAACGGAAATCCCTTCTCTACCTGTAAAAGCTGCAGAATGATTCCATGAAAGACCTATTTATTAATTTCCCTCTCATTTTCCTTTTCCACAGAACAATTGTTCACTTCCTATGTCATCCGAATTAGTAATTAACTCCTGAAACCTAAGACAAATATCTCCTTTTATTGCAAAAGATAACATCACATTTAAAGAACCTAGACATTTCCAAAGCATGTATTAGATAATACATTTCGTTAGGAAAGTGCTTTGTATCTATGCTAGCTTAATAATGATTGTGGCTTTCTTGAAAGAGCTGTAGCACACCAAAGCCTGAGAAGCCCTACAGGAACTGCTGTTACATGAGAGAGAAATCTGGGTTTTATTCACATACTCTGAATTTTTAAAGAAAGTTAGGCTGACTCCACAGAACAGCAATTTCAAGTAGAATAATTTTGGAATATGCCATGAGCTCTGCAATGTTTTATAAATAACATGTTGTAGTTGTCATTTAACTATGTCTTTCAGAGGAGCCTACAGTATTTTTGTATGCAGGTGCTGTCAAGTAGCTGTGGGTTTGGGGGTATTTTTATTGGTTTGTGGGGTTTTTTTCTGAGTTTTAAAAAATTTTATTTCAGAGCGTGTTTGTTTTGATTTCTAACATTTCCTAGGCTGGGAGCTGGTTTTAGGCATTACACCATAATTTTCTAAATCTAAGAAATTTTTGTAGCCAGTACTATTGTCTTCTAACAAACTACTAATTTGTATTGCTTTTCCTATCTTGACATCATAAATAGCATGATATGTACCTGGTAATCTTAAATTTCCTACATGAATTGGTAATTATGAAAATATGTTAAAAATTTTAAGCAATAAAAGAAAAAAACAAAGCTTACATATTTCAGTTTCATAGCTGAGATTCTCCAACTATATGTTACAAAGCTCTTAAATTTTAGGTGTTTTGGGTTGCTAGTGTATACAAATTTCTCTGTTAAATCTAAACAAAACATATAGCAACTGAGCATTCTCACCTTCCTGCTGAGGCCGGTGCCTACGGTGACTGACACTTTCCCACTGCTACCTTGTAATGTAACAAACAGCTTTTTGCTCCAACCTTGTCTTGAAAATTTTATGTCAAAAGCCTGTTATGTGTGGCGTGCTGCGGAGAAGACTGGCTATAATAACTTCTTGTACTTAGTAGGTGTGGTTTTGTTGTGAAACCTGAATGCTTATTCTTTTATAGGAATAATTTACTTCTGACATACTTCTGTTTTATTTTCTGTTAAACGATTGAATGGTTGTTTTTTTCACGGTAGTCAGAGCCTCTGTGAGGAGCATAGGGAGTTCTGTCTGTGTTTCAGATAAGCTTTTTGTTTGGATCTCAAAACAGGTATTTTAGAACTTGGTTGCTACTACTGCTGACTCGAAAAAAAAATAAAAAAAATCTCCTTTGTTGTACTGAAGTCCTGAAGTAGAGAACTGTAGGAGCAACATTTCTGAAGGACAGTGCTTTCACAGCCCTGTAATTTCATATTTTCTTCCAAGGAAAACAGATGTTTTGGAGGGAATGAGTTTGACAACCCTGAGCAGAGGGTAGGCTGAAAGACAAGTGACCGTTATTACATTGCAGTATTGGAAGTTAAGGGTTGGCTAACCTAGATACCTTACCTGTGTCCCCTGCTGCTGTGTGTGCGTATGTGAAAAAGAGCATTTCATATCCATATGTGGATAATCCATACTCCACTGACTGAACGAGAACTGGAAAACAACTGACTGAGGAATATGGAAAACAAAGGCTGATTTTAACTGGGAGAGTAAGGATTTACAGTTGTCTACAGTTCTGAATTCCATCAAGATCAAATGTTAAAATACAAAACTTGTAACCATTAAATCAGTATATTTCAGTTATTCAGAAGTATTAATGTTTGTTCAGGTCATATGAAAGACTTACAGCCTTACTTTGAACTATCTTTGGTTGGACTTCCTTAAAGTAAATAGAGTATTTCTGGTTTTGCATAGTTTTATTGACCACAGGAATTGATTGGCACCATGCGATGAGCCAAAATACTGTGGTTTGTTTAAACTGAATAATCTGGATCCTATGAAAATGTATTGAAGGCATCATATTCATTATGTATGCAAAATCACAATCAGACAGCTTAAAATGAGCTCTTTTTTTGATGCTTATTAACAAAAAGAAATACAAAATGATTGCTGTCATATAATAACAAGTTATTAAAATCACTGCAGAAAAGAATTAGTGTTGCTAGTGTTACACCTGTTGGTATTGCTCATTACTATAACTTTACCACAGAGAATATTAATCTCAAAGTGTTATTTTAATACCTAAGACACATTTATACACTAAAAAAATCCTTCATTATATCAATTATAGAGACTAATGCAATTAAGGAATGTTATTGAATACCAGCATAAGCAGTAAATGTATTTGAGTGTAATATAATGACATGTTCTGATCATGTAATTCTCACCTTTGTTAATACTCAAATATTGAAGAGCTTTTCTGTCTCACCAGATGCATAATTTTTGCTAGTAAAAGCTTATATAAGCTTTTTCTTCTGAAAAGCACCTAAAATACTGATAATTCTGTGCCTGTCATTTCCACACTGACTGAACTTCACATAGAAATCTTTTTTAAAACTGCCAGTCCTTTAGAATTTTGATAAATTAAGGTATAGCATAGTCTCCTCTAAATAAAGACTAGTTTTATCAAAAAACTTAGTTCTTCCAGACAAAATTCTTCTGTGTAAAATTGTTTTTAATGTGTTTTCAAATGTGTAATTAACCCTAAGAATTCAAGGAACGCAGAAGTGTACAAAAAGTGTACAGACATATTTTTTTAACTAACATTGCACAATTAATACAATCTGATTTAGAAAAATAGGATCCAGGGCTTAGTCTGTTGAATACCCTGGCACCATCTGAACGAGTTAACCAGTCACTTCTAAGAAAAGATTTGCAGTACATTCCACTAAACATAAAATTCAGTATTCGGGCTTTACAACCTGCCCTTTAAACTTGCTTTGGAAAACCTTTTTCCCTCTGCCCCCCCCTGTGAACGGTGACGATGTTTTCATGAGCAAAATAATGGTATTATCAACCCTAAATGAGGTTACATCGGCATACCCTGTGCTAACTGGTAACTCCACTGCTCTGGAAGGAAAGAAATAGCTACACGGCCAGCTGACAGAATCCGTTTAGTATATATAGTTTTTTGGTATGATATAGATAAGTTCATTAAATATTACTTTTTTAGGGTCAATTTGGTATCGTATATCAACTTATACCTTAAGGCCAAAAAACCCCATGTATTGGGATATTTTGGTATTGTGATACAGGCCTTAAGTGGACAAATTGGGCAAATGGTTTAGCAAGACTGTAACCAAAGTGGTTATTCCCCTCTATTCAGTAATTGTGTGATGACATTTGAGGCATTGTGTCCAATTTTAGGCTTCCAGGTAGACTGCAGACATCAGCTTACTGGAGGGACACCACCAAGATGACTGTGGGCTGCAGCACATTGTGTGAAGACAGGCAGTGAAAATTGGATTTGTTCAGTCTTTAAGAAGTGAATGCTTAAGAGAGCCGTCTTAATGGCTGTTCAATTCTTGAAGATGTATTTGGGTAGGGAAGACATAATGGACACAAGTTAGAACATAGGAGATTCAGATTAGATGTTAGGAAAAAACTGTGGACAGCTTGCCCCAAGGGGTTATGGAATATTGTCTTTGGAGATACTCAAAACTCAAATTCACCTGATTGGACCTTGCTTGAGTAGGGGGTTTAGACCAGAATTACTGAGATACTCGCTTGTTTTGTGATTCCACGATTCTTTTCAGAGAAATCTATTAAATGGCTTAAACTTCTAATTAGTTGCTTTTCAAATTGAACCGATAAAAGATCAGAGTAAAACTTAACCTGAAATACCTTTTTTGTTGTTAAATATTAGATGACAGCATCAAAAATATTTTAGTGGGGACATGAAATAATTCTAGTTGTCGCCTTTGATGAGAGAATGTTTCAGCAATGTAGATTGCCCTGAATTTGTTCTTTATTGTGGTTTGTTTAAAGATCCATGAAGTTCTTTCCTTTTAGTCCATGTTGCTTATAAATTGGAAATGAAGACTGTGTGACACCCTTAGCTTTGTCTACAGTTGTTTTTTAAAGTAGAGATTTAAACCTCATTGTTTTTGAAAACTTGAAAAAAAGTCTTTACAAAGCATATGAAAGTGTCCTTGGAAAAAAAGAGAAAGCTTCCTTTTGAAAGAAACAATTTCTCCTTGAAAATAGTATCTTCATGTGCCTTTATTCAGTGAGATTATTTAAGTAAATTCAATTATTTTAATTTTTCAGATACTCTAAATTAAACAATCTTTATCTTTGTGATTTCATAATAGCACATTTTCAGCTGTGTGCTCTCCAACCTCTTTCTTCTCTAGTGTCTTTTGAAATGTAAAAGGATCCTTAAGGAAGTCAAATCCACCAGAAGCATTTTCTTTTCACCTTTTTTGTCTTTCTTCTTAACTCCTTTTTCTCTGGAGCCGGATGATCAGACGGTAGCTTCTGAGGTGAAGCTGAGGCTGGATTTTGCTCTGCATGATCCAGCATTTTCAAAATCTGATGAAATCTTCCTTCTTGTTGTCTGAAGTCATGTTCTACGCTATGGAAAAATGAAGAGATTTAAGACAATAAATAAGAAATTCCCTCTTTAAAAAAATCACGTGGAAAGGGTACTTAGGTCATTGGAATAATCTGGCAATAACAGCCTGGTTAAAGCACAAGGTTGTAAAGGTTGCTGCTTTGAAAATAAGTTCACCTCTTAACCTTTTCTGAGGGAAACCTTTTTCTTTCTAAGAGTTAAGAACTCCAGCATTGTGCCCAAAACAATGGGACAAAAATTAAGGGAGAAAAAATTAAAATGTACTAGGATGGTGTTTTAATGCATTTTATTCAATGGTCAGATTTTGGGACTATAATCTAACTCAGTCATGTGCTTGGCATGAATTCAAAACTCACATGTTTAACTTGGTTAAATGTGACTACCTCCTGGGACCAGAAATATTTCAAATTAAGTGAATGTGTAAGTCTTTGAGATAAGTGGTATTAATTAACAGGAAAGTAAAATGTAACTCATTTTCTCCATTGAAACCCATAATTATTATATGTCAAATGAGAGCCAAGATGTTGATTAGATAAGAGAAGCTATGTGCACAGATATAAATGTAAGGTTCAAAAGAATTGATGTAGCTGGTGCTTAAGCAGTCTGCAACCAGTACAGTTAAACAAAAGCAAACAAACAAAAATAATGGAAAAAATGCAGTGCTGTAAGTTTTTTCTTTATTTCAGCTGTCTTTTCTGGGGTGTTAGAGTTTTATCAGCTGTGTGTTCTGTGGAGAGATGAGTAGAAAGGAGCTGGTATTTTCCATAATGCACGCTCCTGGGGAGGAAAAAGGCATCATGAGAGGGATGTTGGAATGTCATATTAAGGCTCTGAACCTGATTTGGGCACTGAGTAGAAGAAATCTGTAAAATTAGTATGCCTATCTTTAAATATTATTAGTTGTGAGCATTTTTATGTATATAGAAATCCATAAACATTGTTGACTACTATGTTAACTAGAAGCATGTTTTCTTTATAATTGATATGTTTTTGAGCTATTTTATGAAGTAAAATAGCTGGCAAACAGTAAGCAATAGGATTATTCTAATTTAAAATAACTGGAGAGGGATCTCTGGACAAAGAGAATACACAATAAATATAAAACAAGTAGAAGGAAGTGATATAAATGACAGATTTGATCACTGTTTGTTTAATCCTTTCGGCTTATTGCTAAACCAGCAACATAATACTTTTCAGTAGTCACAGATGACAAGTGCTGGAGAATGAAATGTTTGGTTTATAGCATACGTAAGGATAACATCTGTTCATGTTCCTTTTTTCTTCCCTTCCAAGTTTCTGAATTAATCTTCAAGAGATCATCTCTAGAGGCAAGAGGTCAATTCAGTCTTCATTTAATACTGTCGCTTATATGCTCTGATAACTGGTTTTGGTTACTAATAGTATTTGCTTATAATAATACAAACACTTGATTTACTGGATTTAGATTGTAAGTCCCAAGTCATCTCATATAACCCTTCTGGGTAGTTAATAAAGCTAAACTTAGAGCCACTACATACCTGGCCACTGTTAGACCAAACAACTATTACTTCACCAATTAGTGTAATCCACACTTGAATCAATATGACATTCATACACGGCTTCACTGGGGGACTGCTTAAAATGTGCATGACAGTAACCCAACATTCTGCTTGTACAGTGTTTGAATCACCGATGAGTCAGGCTCTTTAAGAGCAGGAAAATGGGGAGCGAGATGAAACATGCCATTCTCTGATTAATGACAAGAGTGATGCTACATGAGTGGGAAAAGTACTTGCCTGGATCTTTTAGGCTACATAAAACACATGAATTCCATGGGTTTGTTGAGAGCAAAACCTGGTAACAGTTACTTGTTTCAGAATGTTGTATAAAGAATCTGTTATGAACTTCAAATGCTAGTTACTCCAAATGCTTTTTTTTGTAACCATGTCTTGTGGAACATCTTTGTCAAGTGAAAACTATGATGTTTCCTTGCTGTCTCCTGTTTTGTGTCTGAAAACTACAAACCCTTTAGAGGAACTGTGTTCTCCTGTATGTATTGAGTAGTAAATTGTTGCACTGTAAGCCTCCAGGCACCGTTATCAGTATAAACTACCTGGTAAATCAAAAAGGCACATCAATGTTTTGTTAGTTCTTCTGCTCTTTCCTTCAGATACATGTGCTCATTCCTTGGGATGTTTCCTGTATTTTAACTGTGTAACTGAAAATGAAGGGTCATGAAAAGTGTCATAGTTTATTCTTCTGAAGAGACAAGGCATCCTGTGGTAGAGGGTCGTTTGTACATGTGTTCCAGAGAGCGAGCCCTGCTCCTGTATAGTCCAGTGAAAATGCACAGAGATTGTTTGTTCAGAGACAGTGGCCAAGTAAAGGAAATCTCTTTTGTCCTGGATCTTCCTTTTTACACAGATTCAGTCTATGCTCTTGGAGAAGTCTTGTGACCTCCTGGAGTATCCAGTGCACTGTGGAGACAGCTCGCAGCTTTGTCTCAGAGGAGCTGTGCTGTTTAGCTTGTGATGTTGCAATTCCTTTGGGATTTCCTTACCAGAGATTTAGGACATCAGTACTCTCCATTCCAGTACTGTGTCCGACCTTACTTTACAAGCTTATTAAGCTCTTTAATAAATTTATCTCGGTTAGGAATTGTCAAAATCCCTTCCATGTGGATATAGTCTATTCATTATATCCATAAAAAATTTCTCAAGTCACAGTGCTTACAAACTGGTGGAAGCTAATGGTCTGCCAGATCCCTTCCAACCCTTAACATTCGGTGAGTCTTTGATATAAAGGAAACATTTTCAACCTAAAAGAGAAATTACCTTTCCCTTTATTTTTATAAATGTAAGCATTTAAAAATCCTCTAAAACCCCTGGAATACTAATAGAATATCTGAAGGCAGAACAATTTCAAGGAGATGTTTCAAATCAACTTCTTAATTTTGCAGCATAATGTGTAGCTGCAATACCTGGTCTTCACAATATGTCTGGCAACTTTGTTTTCCACTGTCCTTTTTTTTAAAAAAACAACCTTTAAAACAGTACAGCACATAAGCATGATATGTATAGCAAGGAAAACAACTATGTGACTTAAATAATAAGCTCATCAGCTGCAGAGTCTTTGAAGTATCCCTCACCAAAGAAGGAATGCAAAAAGACAGGATTCAACTAGCAGCATTACAATTTCTCTGTTATCTCTGGTTTGAATACCATGTGTAATTTTCACCATGCATTCATCTTCCTCTCTGTTCCCTAAAGTCTGCAGTGTGTGGCAGGATCTGAAATGGCCAAGTGTGTGAGCTCCAGCTCTGATTATGCCACATTTGGGCAATATGTTACTTTATATTCTGTGAAGAGCCTAATGAATCTTACGGATTCAAATAACTGAAGACATGTGTTCTCTGCCTCCTAACTGAGGTGGCAGAGATTAGAGAACATGTTGATAAATTGGTGGGAGCCTGATAAAATCCCTTGCTGAGCAGACAAGCTACGTGTGCAGCATTACCAAGACTTTGTACTGTGTTGGTTGATGGCTGGCAAGCAGCTGACTCTGACCGTTTGCTATACGGTACTAGAAAGTGTTTTGGTCGTAAGAGTTTAACATAAATTGCAGTTTAGATTCAGAGTGACTTAGACTCAAATTGCACTCTCTCCAAATAATAACAAATAAACATCTACTGAAGTGAGAAGTGTGGGAGTTTTGGAGTTTTTTGTACATAAACACGCACTGTAACTACAGACTACTGGCATTTGGAGAATTGAGTGTTTATCTTTTCAAAGATCTAAATTTATTACAGAAATCTGAACTTTAAAAATGTAACACACCAAGGGAGTTTCATCACCAGGAACAGCATCAAAGTTTTTCAAAGCGTGCTAGCAATAACAATGCTGTGAAACATTAGTGCAAGTTTCCGTTTGAATTCCCAGAAGTATAATACCTCTTTCAGATAGCACTAGTATTAATTGCTTTCTACTTTGGAAAACAAACCACTTTACACTTGGGTCTTTTGTTAAAAAAGGGATTAATAATAATTGAGAGTTTTTATAGCTGCGAGCACAACATTGTATTGTACACTTGTGAGAGGTGTGCAGATAATACAAACTTGTGAAGAAGTGCAGTACCTGTAAATGATACACGCGGTGTTCTGACAGGTGCTGCAGTTGTTGAGGTCTTGACCAGTGTGGTAGAAGTTACGCCTGGAATAAACAATAATTCATGTAATGTGTGTTTATTAGACACATTAACAGATCTCTGAATCTTTCATGAATAAAGGTCATTTTGCTCACCACTTCTGTTAGCCGTGCTAAAAAATTGTAGGGTCAAATTCTAAATTAGAAGGTTGCTTTAACAAACCCCAATCCTCCGTCGATTTATGGTTTTGAATTGCATGCTTGCCCCTTCTGATTGTTGGTTTTTACATGAATACATGTTATGGAAACATTTAGATGTGCTACTGCTTCTTACAAACACACTTGAAAATATTTGAATATCCATGTTTTTGGTGAATCAGTCTGACCCCTACCCTTATGCCTTCCATTCTTTCCCTTTGTATAAACAAGTCCAATTTGTACTGCTGACTGTACATAAACTTGGAGTGTGGAGAAAACAAGGCAAGTGACTTTCATACTTGACACCAACTACACTTCAATTATTTTATGTTGGAGAGTCTGCTTTCAAAAGAGTTCGAGGTCGGTGACTCATCTGCCTGAAGGATGTACAGTACTTACATTAACAAGATGGATTTGAACTGGGGGAGTTTAGTTGTCTTGCTTTTGGAATTAAAGTGGAGGTTCTTCACACGCCTTGTGCTTCCTCCACAAATACTTGGAATGTTCAGTCTTACTGCTGGACGATTCTAGCAAGATGGATTGAAGCTAATCATTGAATCTGTGTGAAATTTAGTGATCAATATCTTTATTTTTGTTTTCAACTATGTGGTAATGGGACTATTAATATTGCTGAATAAACTTACTGTGCTTCACAGTAAGTTACTCTTTGTAATGGTCAGATTTCCAAGCATAACTGAACCTTGTCCACTCTGCCATACACAACGATGCGCAGAGGAGAAGTGGTGGGTATTTTTTCTGTAATTTCCTAAAGATCTATAGTTGGGTGGTAGCTGTATGGCACCGTTGACGAGGGATTGCTTAAGCTTGACACACACTTGGATTTTTTTTCACCACACTCTGCACTGGGTCTTGCTTCTAAACTGAACTTTTTGGTTTTGGCGTCCTGTGAATGTATTTGAGTTTTTGTTATCGATATGCGTGTCTAAGTGGATTTTGTCTCTTGTGTCTAGGCTATTGCCAAGTTGGTGCTAGAAAATTGTATGGGCTTTTTGGCTAGAGAAAAATGACTAAGAGCAACCTTCTGATGGAGGGTAGTTGGAATTGGATTATATGGGAAAACTGTTACATGGAATAAAAACTTAACTGGGGACAGTGAAAAGTAACAGAAATATTTTCATGCCAGCAGCCAGATGGACATTGCTGGTTATTTTTTCCAGATTAAAAAAAGTAATCTGTATGGAGTAAAATTACACATCAACTTGATTTATATTATTTTAATTTTTCAATGAGTGTAAATTTGTATTTGGAGTGTGAGTTGGGGAATTATTCATCAGAAATGAAAGAAGGCAATTTCAATTCTCAGATAAAATACTTGGAGAAAGAGAAAAGAGGAAAGAGGAAAGGAAAGGAGTTCTTGAAAATAGTTGTTTTCGTTTGTGGGTTTGGTTTTTTTTTTCAGAGGCACAGAAAATTGTGGCTTTGTTTAGTTATCCCGACAATTTTTGCACAGCCACACAAAGCTTTTCTGTCTATATGGGAACAAGTGCAAAGACCTGACGCTGATTCATGTCAGCGCTGTGTTCTGTGTTATTCCTGTGCACTTGAACCTGCACAAAAATCTCATTGCAGCCTTCTTGTTGTGCTGTTTGTAGAGTCTGGGGACATGTGGAAGATTATCAGATTTATTCCTTAATTGTAGTCAGTAAATACTATTGATACACATGATCTGATTTTAAAACTGAAGGTGCAGTTTTATGCACAAACCAGTTGCATGTAAACATTTATTCTAGATGCCTGTTACCCTTGTTAAGTGGAAAAGAGCATGTGTGATAACAGACTTCATGTTGGTTTATCTTTTAAAAATACAGTTAAATGGAACTTTTATTCTCTTGATACTTTGAAGGATTTATTTGTGGGTTTTTTCAAAGACAAAACTCATTTGATAGATATGCTACTTTATCATAAAATTCCAAAATGTATCCTAGATGCATTTACTGTAAGTAGGAGCTGCTGTTACTGGTTTGGAAAGTAGTATTAGGATTTCCTAAAACCTGGTCTGAGCATAGTAATATTTAAAATTCTCTTTTAACCTTTTTCTACAAAGTGTCCAGTCTCTAGACATTAGTTGTATTTACTCATTACGTATAAGTGGTATTATGATTATTTATAATGCATAAATAAGTTGCATAAACAATGCTTGTGGCCTGGGCTAATAGTCACCATGAGAGCAGACTGCGAATCAATGCAGGTCGTGCCTTGTTGTGATAGTGCAGAAAGCAGTCACTTGGAATTCGGAGATTCCCAAGTGACTTCTCGCTAGCAGTCTTCACGTGCTGTCTGTTGATGGTTTTAATCCCTTGTAAGCCCCTACCTCCACCTCCCGTGGAATCCTTCTGAGAAATGAATGCTCTCGAAGTTTACCTGCTTGCTCATGCAGGCAGTGAGAACCTCCTGAACAGAAGCATGTTTTTGCCAATATGAAGTGTTTCAGCAGTAGGACTGCTCTGGCACTAAGTGCATCCCTGACCGCCCTAGCTAAACAAAGGTAGCTAGGAAGGGATAGTTGCCTTGCCCTAGGTTTCTGTTACACCACATTAGTACGTCAGGCTGTTGGGGTTTCTTCTACCGCATACAGATTTTAGCTAGACGGAGACTGCTGGCTCTCAGGTGTCAGTGGCTTGTATCTGGCACCATAAAGCTAAATAAAAGAGGGAGTTAATAAACTATGTCTCACACTGGGATTAGTAAAGGCAGTGTCAGCTAAAGCCAAACTATAAAGAGACTTGCCTCTGTGCTGAGGCCCAAATACCAGAAAAAGGGTACAAGGCACCGTTTTTGCAAACTCATCTTTAAATATTAATACAAATGTTTTTCCAGTAGCAAAGGTTAAAAACTTCTAACATCTACTTTACACTTCTGATGAATTACTAATATTAAAAAGCACCATACCCTTCACTGAGGGCTCTGGATTTTTCCAGGTCTTGGATTACATTCAAAAGGACTTTAATCTTCTCCTGATTCGACTGCAAGGATTCCTCTACAGACTGCAGCCTGCCTTGTAGAGCACTGAGTTCGCCATCTGCCAAATGAATTTGATTTATTTCATTAATCTCCTTGTTGGTTTGTGTGTTTATGTCATTCCTTTGCAGATAAGACTTTATGTGCAATCCTTCTAAACAGCTGGTACACTGGGAAACATCTGACCGTGTAGAACTTTTCTCAGTTTCAGTATTACACGACAGGACAGATTTTGATGGATTACTGCTGGTCAGTGACATTATTGTGTGATCATCGTTTGGTAGTGTCACACAGCTGGAATCTGCTTGGTGCTCTCCTGCCTGGTGATAGTCTCTGAGGAAACCAGGAGATGAACTGTGATTTGATGGAGGTGATAATGGAGTAGTATCCTTACTGCTTGCATCTTTGCTGGCTACGAGCGACTCCGAATCACTTTTATCTGCTTCGCAAGAGTCAGAATGAGGGTTACATTCGCTGCAGTTAGTAGAATTGCTTAGGCAATGGTAGGCTTTTTCACAAGTAGATGAGAGTGTGCTGCTTTCATTCTTGCCATTGCTCTTTATGACAGCAGAAGAACGCAGTGAATTACTTAAACTCACGCTTGTGTCTGGTGCATCCATGGACACATTGCCGTTGTGTGGAACACTCACATGTATGTATTCAGGCACCTGTGTAGAAGCAGTTGTCTTCTCTGACACGGAGAAATCGTCTGAGTGGATAGGTCCATTGCTTTGTGCTTTTGATGGTCTTTGACTTAACTGACCATCCACCTCACTATTCCTAAGTCCATCTTCCAAATGATTAGTTATTCTCAAGTAGCAGAGGTCTGAAGACATAATGTCTTCTTCAGAAAGAGTGCCATTGACTTGGATAGAGTTTGCAGGCTCAGTTGGCATTTCTGTTAGTGATTTGCTTGCCGTCAGCTTTCTCTTTTTAAAAACCGGGAAGTGTTTCCTGAGGCTAGGAGATGTTTGTATGGCAATATTCCGAAGCCCTTTCTGAGCCCTTGGAAAGGACGGGGATTGATGTAGGAAAAAACTGTGATCCCTAAATATTTCTTGTTTTCCATCCGTGACTGCTATATCTTGGGCAGCAGTAGTATCCAGGTCTGTCTTGGAGTTCACACCATCATCCTTGAATCGAACTTGCTGAGACTTGGTCCTGCGGTGCTGTGGCTGTCTCATAAAATCAGCTGAATCCAGACTGTTCCGCTTCAGTAGCACTGGGCGCATTTTCATGTTTTGCTGGGCCATTGAATCACAGTTTAAAGTCTGTAAGTAACGTGTTTCTTTGCGACCCATTTCATTTGTCATTTGGACTGTATATTAAAATTGTTCCTAAGATGCAAGTGAATACCTTGCTCCTGGAGAAGCTTTGCATTCTTCTTGTTGTTACTATGTGTACTTCAAACTGACATGCTCTCTTTAGGGATGCTCTTTCGAATGTAATTGCTGATTAGACCCAACACTAAGATCAAATAATTAAATATCGAATTTAAGGAAAGATTCTTGAAGCTAGGGAATGCAGAAATCCTTCTGCTCTGGAGCTAATGTGATTTTTGTAGTACAAAACTGCAACAGGCTGTTATACTTACTGTTAACTAATTTAAAGGTAAAGTTGAGTCTATGGCTTTCCAGATGGCTCTTACTTGACACTCAGCTCTCCATTAGTGATCCAGCTTTTTTGATGATGGGCAAGTCACATATGTTTTATTTGCATGTTGTCTAAATAACAAGCATAATAACTTTGGGGGGCATTTGCATTTCTAATGCATAGTTTTACTGATGGCACGTATCCAAACTGAATTGCTTTCTTTAGTGGGAGTTTTTGTTCTTCAGCCATCTTGTTAATGTTGCAAATGAAACGACTCTTCCCAAACAGTGAACTAGCAAAACTGTAACCACTTCTGAGCAGGCAAAAATCCAGCACCCAGTGGGCGTCACTGAGAGAAGTCAGCGATGTGCAGTTGTTACTTCAGTTCATGCACACACAAGGCCAATCATGTCCACAGCACAGTTTCGTTTGGGGAAGTTCTGCAAGTACTTTGGCTTCAGAAGAGTGGTCCAGACCAAATAATCGGCAAATGCAGAATGACAGGAAATGTTTCCTGAAAGTAAAAAGACAACAGTTGTCGTTGAACAGCTATGCTAAATATGGGAAATATTCTATGGGATTCTTAACAAAATGGCATCATTTGGTTATCGGATAACAGTGATTTTTAAGACTGGGGCTAAATTCTCAGCATAGTGTTGATTTACTATTAATTCACTTCCCTGTTAATTCACTGGTGGTTTCTTTAGCCTTGCTGCTTCCATTATCTTAGTGTACCTTTTTCTTAAGCATTGCACAAACTTTACCATATTTAATTTCTAAGGATTGATGAGATTGATGCAGTGGGAAAGATCTTGTTACAGAATATAGCAAACTGTTGCGTAGCCTCATGTTAACATTTAGGCAATGTAATATAATTTAAGTGAAGTAATAATGTGATATTATTTTATTATTGAGTTTCTGAAGAAAATGAGTGTTGGATGATTTTACTGCAGAGAGAAATGTTGCATAAGATATCAAAGAAACAAATATGTACATTAATACCGCATTTTACTTCTATGATATTCTAGCATTAAGGTGCTTAGATCACTTGTTCACTAGAAACTTGTATACACAATAAATAAGTCAAACAGTTTCTGCAAATAAACTTCCACTGCCAAGTTCTGAATTCTCATATCGTCCACTAATTACTGGAGGCTTTTTACATTTTTATTCGAGAATGTATCCAAATATTGCAGTAGCATTCTCCACTTCCCATCACAGCTGCTGTGCTCCAGGCAGATGGACTACTTTAAAAGTTATACTTGCCCAATTAAATTCAGAAAGAAGCTTTAGAAATCTAATCCTTTGTGTTCTAAATACAAATAAAAAGCCCTTAAGGGTTTTAGGAGAGCGCTTTGCTTTGGCTATAGAGGCATGTGAGCTAGCTTCTTGCATTCTTAATTTGCAAATTGCTGTTCTAATTCTCTGTGATTTTTAGCTACCTTGGCACTCACTAGTCCTGAGTTCATATGAGTTGTTGTAATGAAGGTTTTCATGCTGTTATTTATATTGAATCAAGCTGAAATAAAATATCTATAGATAGGAATGCCCAAATATTTGGATTGAAAACAATGAGTTAGAGGTGTCTGTGTTTCAATTAACAAATCATTGTAACATTGCCAGTTTGTAAAGTAAAAATGACATTTTCCTTTGCCCAGGATATAATTCCTCATTCTTTTCTGGCACAATAATTTATAGGTCTTGATGTGCTTGTTATGTCACATCGACTGAAGTATGAAAAGTTCTAAGGATGTGTTTTATAGAAATGCTTTCAATGTATCGATCTAATTTACATCACTCAGAACAAAAAGCATATGTCAGTTTTAAATTTATCTCTTGTAATAATAATAATAATAATAACAACAACAGTTTTGTTAGGAGAAATTTACTGGCATTTAATGTCTGCCAGGGTTCCACGACCTTGCATCCAGTCTCTTCCTCCCCATTCCTTCCCTGGGCAGCTGCTCATCAGTCTTGAGGAAATGCCTCATACCTTGGCTGCTTTGTTTAATTAGCATTCTGGATTTGTTCCAGTCTCTTCTTTCACTGGTTGTTGAGGCAAATGGCCTATTAGGTGCTTGATAGTTAATGTTATTTTTAAATGCTGTATACTTCATGATTCTCTTTTCAGTGTTTTGAGTATGTGAATATGACTGATAGGTGTAATTCCTTTTTTTTTCTTTTATGCCTACTTTTATGCTGTTAAAGGAAATCTTGAATTTTGAAGTCTCCACATGCTTTGTGCACACACTTATTAATGGTGCTAGTTACTCTCCAGTGTAAATTTATTCTAGATTCAGTGTAATTGTGTTCCAGGATCTAGCAAGTCAAATGCCTGGAAAAGGCTGAGGTGCAAAGCCTGCCACCTCAAACAGCAATGGAACTGCTTTTCCATCCTCAACACTCTGGTTTTGAGTTCTCAGAAATACATGTACACTTTACTTGGCCAGCCTAACAGAGGAAATTTGACCACAAAAGGTAGTTAATTCTTTTATAATTATTCTTCCATCTTTCCTGCCTCTGCCTTCTGGGTTTCTTGAAGAGAGTGAAACACAGTTTTGGTTCATATTTCAGTTTAATGACTGAAGCTGTGGGTGTAGGAGTGCAGCTGGTAAGGAGAAGTGGAGGTTATGGGAAACTGCATGAAGTGGAAAAGCATGTAGCAAAGGACAGTGGGGATTTTGGAAGAGTGCAGATGTGTGTATGTGGTGATTCTGGGCCTTTCTGCAGTGAGTGGAAAAAGTTGAATATTTTACATGGTCTTCAAAGTCCTTCAGCTGCAGTTTGACACCTTAATTTTCCATTTTACTAGTCTGATCAAAAAGTAGTGTGTTTCCATGTAGTGAAAGTGTGACACACTTGTGGTATTTTGCTTTTCTTTTATGCATGTGTCAAAGGCAGTGTTTCTTGGAAAAGAACTTTGGACAGACCCCCTTCAATGAAAAATAAAGTCACTAGACTAAAAGCATTTTGTGAGGGCTTTCAATGGGAAGATGACTATTCTAATGTAACTTGTCATTGAGCATCATCACTTCCTGATTCACTCTAAATTTTTGCCTCTTCCAGATGGTCTACCTACCAGACATTAAGCATCAGATGAATCTAAGCATTGTAGATACAATGACAGCTGACAGAGCTGTAATAACTCTAAGGTAATATATTCAGACTGAGTAGCTTTATGTCATGTCTGATCTGTGTTTTATGCTGTATAGTACAGATTTTTCTATGATACGCAGCTAGATGGACATTTTCCTTTTAAAGAGTCATATTCATTTATTTAATTATGGTTTGTGTTTGATAAGAAGCTGTTTCTTAGGTGGGAGAATCATGATCCTCAGTTTGGAAGAAATTTCTGTGACTGTCCCTTTCCCTTCGTGTTGCACGTCTCTCCGATATTCCTGAACTGTAGGTGGGACAAGAGGCTGCATGTGCAGTGTCCACTCTGAACTACCTGCCTGTTAATGGCTGGATGACAAACTAAGCACTGCAGAGGCCTCATTCCATATGCGAGTTCACCCCTGCCTTTCAAAATGAAAAATCAGTGTCTGAAATGAAACTTTTTTGAGTTACAAGTACGAATTGATGTTTTAAGTGCATTGGTTTCCATGTCAGTTGTCTTGTTCATTTTCTATCCCTGTCAGGAGCTTCAACAATAGATGCTGGCCAAGCTGTTTAATTTGGCCATATCTCCTCGGTTTATGAAATTTGTGTTGGCTGTTTTCCTCAAAATAATGAGATTTTAAGGATAAGTTTTGATATGGTTCTGAAATCCCTGCAGACAAAAGCAAAACATGCATCACCAGATGGCATGAAGAGCTAGAGATGAATTTAAAACTGTTTGGATTGGATGATGCTAAAACAAATCAATTGATTTATCAAATTGATTAACTTTAATTGATTTATCAAGTTGATTAATTCTTTGAGTCAAAAGATTCAGCAGAATGCATTTTTCTTCTGCGTATTTTCCTGGATTGTCTCAGGTTTCCGGCTGTTTTGTAATATTGCCGTAGCCTTATTTTGGGTTGGAGCTGGATTTGGCTGTTTGTCAGGTTGAATTAGAGTAACATCTCAGCTATTCGTGCTATCTGAACCTTTCCACGTTTGGTTACATGTTTTTATAGCATCTGTGGCATGGTTGTGCTTCACTTGTTTCATGAGTGTCCTGACAGCTCCCTAGGCTTCCTTGGTCAGAACTAGCAATGGAGCATTTCCAGACTACGGCCTTGAGAAACTGCTGCTGTGGGTTTCACCACAGATCTGTAGATCTGGAGTTGGTGCCCTGTCTGCATTTGAGGAAGATGATATTTAATTCTAATGTTCAATCAGCCGCTGTAGGGGTTGATGGATGCTGCAGTTAGGTGCTGTCTTCAATCTGGTGCTTTCACCAATTAGTTTCACAGCATTGGTTTCTAGACTGGAGGTAACTGAAATGATTAATGTTTGTGGTAGTCCTTTAAGAGTCCAACTCAGTTCTCAAAGTACCCCCATGTTGTGCTGAACTGCACATGAGAAATGGAGATGTGAACTGTGATCATCATCGTATGTAATGGATATCTGAGGCCCAGGTCACTGAATAGCTCTTCAGATAGGAGTGATTAGTGACTGGAGTACAAAGGATGCTTCTTGGGTCTGTGTGACAATTCTGTTGGAATGCTTTACTCCAGAAGTTGCTGGGATGGTGCTATTAGTTTCTGTCAAATGGGGGAACATTTTTACTTTTTAAAAAGTTTGTTAAAAGGGTTTCTGACAAAGTACAGATGAAAACATATCCCGCATACGCGTAACTGATGTATCAGTTATATTCTTTAGGGCATAGGCATAATTAGCAGTCAAATTATTTTTATAGTAGTTAATAGTAACAAACTGCACTTTGGCCCTCAAGTTTTTTATTATGGCCTGCAATGGACTGTCTCGAAAATTCTGTACATGTCTCATTTCTTTTCTCGTTCAAGGTTTCCTTTACTATTTTGTTCATAATGCTGTTGCTGAAGTACAGCTGTTTCTGTGATACTCTTTGGTTTGTTTCATGGATTCAACCATTAGAATTGACTTAAGTGGTACTTGCCCCGCTGCTAATGTTGCTGTAAGAATGGATTGTGAAAGTCCTCAAAGAAATTCTTTTAGTTTGTTTTATTTCACTGTTTACATTTATGCTGCTAAATATTCCCTATGTTACTGACCCACAGTTTGTCACAACCTTAGTCCTCTGTTTCCATCTGTGTTCTCAGGTTTTATACCTAGCACCTGGGCAAAGATGTAGCTGTGCTGAGCTCCCACTGGGTCACTGAGGGTCCAGCGCTTGGAATCTCTGTCTGCAGTACTTGACGGGACCCTCACTGTGGCAGTTACAGCCACAGATTTCAGCTGATTCAAGTTTTTTTGTCCCTGGTCAGGACAGACTGACGGGTGAGAATACCTCTGTTGTCCAGAATGTATCTTTCTAACAGAGGAAGAAAATGGGTGAGTTTCTTGGAGCTTTAGAAAAACAGAAAGGAACTGCGAGTAGGAATAAAAGCCCAAGTCAGAACTCTCCTGGCTTCTCTTTGTGTTGTTCCACATGAAAGATTCACTTGTTAAAAATCTTACATAAAAGGCCAGTACATCAAAAAGTAGTGCATGCTCCCAAACCCTGCAAAATCCAGCCAAGTTCAGCTTTGTTTTCCTTGCTGTGGCCTCTTTAAATGTAGTGTGTAGTTTTGTTTTGGTAATTATGTTATTCACAATAGCTAATTTAATCTTTAAAAAGGTGGGTATATTTATTCAGTTAGAGCCTCAGCTTTAATTTCAAAATGACAGAACTCTGAAATGGCAAGGTTTTAATGTTCAGAAGACTTATATAGTGTCTTTCAGACATCTTAGACACTACAAATGATATGGCTTTTTCCTTGCCTTTCAAACATAGAATATGAGCAGTACCTACTGAGCAGAGCCAGTCACCAGCTTTCTGCACTAATGTTGAGACACTGTAGCCTAATTATTTTCCAGTAACGACTTTTCTTCAACTTGCCAGTGAGCAAAACTTGTTGAGAACGTCAGAGACTGAAATGATACTCAAGTTCTTCCTTTTATGAAGCTATCATTCAGAGGCAACACATGACTATCACAGGTATTTGTTGCTAGCATAAACATAAAGCCAGGGCTGGCTGTCATGCAGCGAGCGGCTTGTATGCAAATCTTGATGCTTTCACAATTTTCTTCCAGAATCTCGTTGGTACTGGAATGAAAAGGTTTTTTCTTTTGAAAAAAACCCTTGAAGACAGAAGTTTTGGGAAACAGGTTTTATATAGTGTTTCTTGCAGAAGGGAATGGGTGGAGGTGTACTGATAGTTGCAGATGAACTGCAAGGAGGCTTCTGAATATTTTCTGATGAAAACGGATGAAAGGTGCACAGCCTACAAGGTAAAAACAATTCCTCAAAAGTGCAAATTTGCAGCTCATTGTGAAACACAGGAAAAGTCTGGCAGAGGAAAGATGAAGCTGCTCAGACAGATTTTTAAATGGCTTCTGTGTACAGGGGCCAATCGTTCATCACAACAGAGTCTTATTGCTTTGGGTCTCTCAGAATAATGCAAAAAGCTATTATTTATGAAGGTAAATATGTTTATTATAAGAGATGGAATAATTTCTACAGCATAGTCTTCTCCAGCACTCAGGCTGTCCTGTGTAGTATTCCTCTGCTACATATTCTCATGGGCCAGTACACAGACTGTCCTGTTCCGATGGTGTGTGCTGCCACAGAAGAGCTCTGTGCGTGTTCCTGTACGTGTTCAGATGTTCCCTGCTGCCATGGTTTTGGTAAGGCTGAATGAACTTTCCTAAGACAGGAGGGCCTAAGAAGGCAGCGTGAACTTATTTCCAGGTTCTGCTAGCAGGTTTTGTGAACCACCTCAGGGTGGAATCCAGGAGAATGGAGAGGAGGATCTAACACAGATACGAAATACAGGGTAGGATGTAAGCTCCTGACTTCAGAAAGGGAATGTTTCAGTGGTTGAAGAGATTACAGGGGTTTATCTCTGAGTAATATATTACAGCAAGATTTGAGAATTACCTCAAATTTGGTGAGACTGGGTAGAGAAAATGCTGCAATACTTAGTGCAGCAGAAAAATGGGCTTAGCTAAGCAAGTTTTAGGGATGAAAACTGAGTGTGACTTGGCTGTGCTTTGATTGAGGTGATACAATGCCATTCTGCATGAAGTGCTGAAGATGCACTGAAGGATAAAATTACCACAATCCTATTTCTGAATATAATTTTCAGAACTATGGTACTTGAAATTCTTTCATTGTACTCTTATAAAGATAAAAGTTCATCTCCATTGAAGAGACGATACCTTTCACTGGCTGTTTCAGAACAAAAGGCTTCATGGATTATAAAACATTTTATCTCAATATATCTTTTAGAGTGTATATTGGAAATTGGTAATACAAGATTTACTGCCAGGAGATAAGATATAACACAGAGTTTTCTCTTAAGTGATTAAATTCAGTCACACATATATAGTACACACATCGGACTGTTGGGGGCTTCTTTGCAGTGTTAGTTTGCAAAGACAAGTGTACATAAAACTGAGAAATTTCTTCGGAAGAAATGCTTGAGTGCCTGAAGTTATCCAATGTGACAGGTTAGTGAGCTGGAAAGTGTCCAAATAGCTGGTTCATAACATAAAATTTCAGTACTCTTTCTTGTCTAAATCTGGCATTCTATTATTTTCTTGGTAGTTGAAAAAATGCTGGGAAGTACTTGATGTTTGTGTAGAAGAATGCATATGTATTATACCTTAGATGACTGTAAATTGATATCCAGGCTTTATAAAAGGTTAACACACCTATATCTAAATGTAGCTCCAGTTGGCTGTGTAGGTAGCCCCTGCATAGGCTGACGTGTGCGTTGGTACCTGGGCGAGAGCTCCTGCTGCTCTGCAAGCTTTAGCAGTTTGATTACAGATTTTCTGTAGTTCAGGAAACTTACCTTTTGAACTTTCTCTTTGGCTGCCTACTTACAACATCTATGCCTGTTGCAATACCTACACTTAATCTTTTTCCTGAGTAGCAAACTTAAAAGCTACATTTCCATGACTCCTGTGGTGGAAGTTTGCCCCTCCCTGCCCCCTTCTTCTCTGGGTCTTTGTTGAGAAGACTGCTGTAGGAAATGTATGATGGGGGTTTGGCACCTTTGGTCTGTGGTGTCCTATACTACCTGGCACTTGGGAGCTCTGGCTATTCTTTAGATGACAGCTGCTAATATATTAACATAAGATTCTTCTCCATATAGTGAGGGTGAGAGTGGCTTTTTTTTTTTTTTTTTCCTGTCAGCCCCTTATCCTCATTGATATTTCAGTTCCATTTCATAGTCTATGTTGCTTTTTCCAGTAGAGTATCAACAATAACTGAAAGTTGCAACATCTTAGGATCTCATGTGTTTATAGTTTGAATTCTGGGGCTTCTTTACTCAAAGCATTAGTGCAGGAAAAAGAGCAAAGCTTTTTTTTACTCTCTTGGACCTCCACAAGGTTAACCTTCCTTCATAATATACATGCTGAGTTTCTTCTTCCTTTCCAGTGTTTACCTCTCCTGTTTATTTCTGAGCATAGGCAGTTTGCATCTTTTTGAGACAGAAGGTGAAGAGGCTCAAACTGTCTGAACTGTCTCATGGTGGTTATGTAACGTAATCCCTTGTCCCCCAGGATCTTGTTTGCTACCCTCAGAACAACAAAAAATGATGGACTTTGTTGTTCTGGCACAGAAGTAATTTCATTATAGAATTTACTTTTCAGTGCTTGGTTCACACTAATACTTTTCAGGAATTCTTTCCTTATGAGTGTCTTGTGTTATGCACACAGATCCGTGGTGTTCTGTACATTCACATGTTGGCTGTAACAGGCAGTGGTATCTTTCACTTTTTAAAATGCATCCCAGTGTAGTTAAGTACCCAGCTGAAGTCACCTCCTGCCTAGAGAGGGATAAACAAGAAGGACTCAGGCTGTGGTTGTGAAATATTTCCATTTGTTTTAACTTTTGCAGTGTATTACTCAAATTTGAATTTTATTCCATTGCATGCAGTGAAAAGATCTCTTTAGTTTCAATCATACAGACAAATTCAGACATATAGAAACCATTTATTTCCTTAACTGAAGTTATTTTATCTTCCTATTAGTAAAGCTTCTTCTAGGAAAAAGAAACATAATCTCTGCCTAGACTTCCATACACTGAACATGATTCTTCTGTCTTCATTTGTGAGCTGCAGGAGTCTTTGATTTGAATGTATATGCTTCTGCTGAACTGAAATTCTAACACTAGCAAACTGATCCTGCATGCTCTGCTAAGTTTTAGTTGTTAATGAAAGGTTCTGAGGATGGTTGTGTGCCCATCAGAAAGATGTCCACGCAGTGGGCAGGGAGACTTTAAATGTGTAACAGGAAAATTTTCCATTTTCTCCAACAGTGTTTTCAAATTTTGCAAATTATTTACATTGCTGTTTTCATGCTGTGCTTCTGGATTTGAAAATGAAATGTTTTCCTAGAGTAGCTGTATATATTGGGAGTGCCCAGTACCATGGCACTGCCTCCCCAAGCTGTGTGGTTTTCAACTGTGTATTTATGAATAGCTGTTGGTCAATATAACATATCGCTTGATTATTGAAGACATTTCCCCCCCAAAGGACTGTTTGATACAGCAGTGCTCTCTAGGTGGGAATATAGGAATCTTGGATCAAGGCCTAACACCAGACGCTGTGATTCCAGTTAAAATATGTGGGTCAGTGCATTAACAGTGCAGTTTGAGGCTGAGAGGCAGAGCATTATTTCTGCCTGCAGAGCTCCCAGCTGACCTGAAAGTATGATTTATAGGTCAGAATTGGCTCTCTAATGAACCTATTGAGAATATGACTAGAACAACGGTGATTTGTCTTCTTGTGTTCAGAGAGGAGGCTCAGAGGATACTAGGGGACAAGAGAAGAGTCCATTCTGCATTAGGCCTGTATGGGCAACTGGGGGAAAAATAAATGTCTTTGTTCCATTACTCTACTGTTAGTCTTCATGTTGAAATGGAAGTGCCAATGGTAACTGGAGTGAACACTGTTTTTCAAAGAAGAGTCATGGCTTATGCATCTAGGCTGATACACTTTAGTTTTCTGGGCAGATTTGTTCTGAACTCCTTGAGAAGTTACTGTGATAGGTCTTTTAAAACTATAGCTAAATTTATTTTTTATCCATTCACATCTTAGTATTTGAGTGGTTCTTCCATTCCTGTCCATTTGGAGAGTGCATGATACATTCTTCATAGTAGAGTTGTTGGGTGATGTGAAATACTGCTTTTGTGCATTAAGAGCTGTTTCTGTTTTGAACTATAGCTACATGGGATGTATCTAAGAGATTTGAATTTCAGAAAAAGCTAAGCCATTTAAAACCAGAATAGAACACTTGCAGAAGACTAATTTCTACACTTCAGTTGTTTTCATCATTACAGTATTTATTTACTTTCAGAAAATTGACTGTACTTGCTGTAGTCCCATTGGTTTCAGTTGACTTCTGTATTCTGGTTTGTTTTGGGTTTTTTAAATTAATTTATCAGTTCAGAGCAAGAAGAATGACATGGCAAAAAACATTTAGCAGTCTGCTGTGCAGCCACTGTCTCTGATGCCTTGTAAGCATTGTGTTTTCAGTGTTGATTCTTCAGGATCCCCATAACTTAATTTTTTGGGGTTTGGGGTTTGTTTTTTTTGTTTTTTTGGTACTTTAGTATATGGGAGTAGATAAAGGAGTCTTCCATTGCTCTCGCTTGTATCACAAACTTTGGGAGACCATGAGAGAAGAAACCATGCCAGGGTCTTCTGAAATTCGTTCTCCATGGCTTCTGGGTTTCCTACAGAAATTGTGAAACCCGTGTGAAAAGATTGTGCCAGATCTCAACATGGTAACAGGGCTGGAATCGAAAACCTGCATCTTGAAGCTTCTTCACCTATCCTCCTTCAGGTCAGTGAATGACATCAGAAATGCAAGTGGCAGCGCGTTTCGTCCCGAGATGTATTTTGTGTACTTAGTTGGATATACCTTGCTGCATCTCTTCCAACTGCTGGTTTTGAAAAACATTTTCAGTGTGAGGGAATTGAATTATGGCAGTTTAGAGACTGGGTTACAAGAAATTGGCTGACAGTAACCACTGGAGAGACTGAAATTATGCTTATTGGCTTTG
This sequence comes from Actenoides hombroni, assembly GCA_024336885.1. Lineage (NCBI taxonomy): Eukaryota > Metazoa > Chordata > Aves > Coraciiformes > Alcedinidae > Actenoides > Actenoides hombroni. Next base: position 3,874,340 of record WUAM01000282.1, read on the forward strand.
GCAGGATATATGCAGAGAATGACATTTCCCATAAGGTCCCTGCTTCTGGTGCGAAAAGCTGCAGGTGGAAAAAGAACGCACGCTGAGAAAAAATGAGCTGGGGACTCCTCTGAGAAAACTTGGTATCAGCTGTGATCATGGCTACTTTTCAATATCAGAGCAGTCTTTTCTCAGGCTGTATCATTCTGCACTGTATCTGCCGAGGCAGTCTGCAGTGTGCTGGCACCTCTTTTCTTTGCGTGTTTGCAAAATGAAGCAGTGATATAATTGTCAAGAAGGCTGGTAGTTTGGTTTCTTGTATGAATTCTGTTTCATTTGTCCTCCAGCTGCCATGAGCCAGAATTATACCTTCTTGAGGGTAACTGGTAACAAGTGTAGGGCAAGAGAGAAATCTCTGTTTATAACTAACTCCTGCTAGAAGTAATTTTGCCTCAAAATACAGCCAACTGATTTTGTTAGAGGGTTCAATAACATATATTTTTGGACATTACAATTAAATAGGTGAGAATTACGTAATAGAAAATCCTTTGGGCATGCTTGTTATCTTCTTTTGGCTTTGCATTTGCAAGTTTGAGGTCTATTTCCTATTGTCTGTAGTGTAGGCATTAGGGAAACTCAAAGCTCAGATTTACAAGACATGAATTTGTTAAAACTGCACCGCTTAGTATCTTGCCTGGCTCTTTAACCACCCAACAGCTTGCTGTTGCTAATAAATTATGGGAAGTGACAACAAAGGTACATTTTGGGTTGCTTGCAGCGGCTCTGTTCAGTACTTCTCTCTCAGTCCATGAGAGAGGTTGCAGCTTTGGTTTCTTTCATGAGCATTCTGGAGGCAATTTTCTTTCAGTCTGGTACAGCAACTTATCCATAGTTCTCTAGTACTTCATTCTGTTACTTTATAGACCACTTCCACCCTGAATATTTTAATGCTTTGCAGTTCAGTATTGCTTGTGAGATGCACAGATTATCATGCAGGGCAGGTGCCTTTATAATTGAATTGTAGCATCATTATTGCCAGACTACCTTTTCTAAAGGTAGAGAGAAGTTGCTTTTCAAAAGCCTTGCTGTTTGTGAGGAGAGGATTGTAAAAAGCCCACCTCAGTTAATTATTTGAAGCTTGAAAAATAATGTAGCCTTACAATTGCTCTCTAAGCTTTGCACCACTCCGCTGTTAGGAGCCCCAGGCATTGAATGTGAGCTGCTCTGTAGCTCATCCTTTGACAGAGATCCCAGTTCCAAGTTACAGCATTATTGCCAGGTGTAGCATTATTTTAATGTATTTATGACTAAATTTTGTTCTTTCTTCAAAGCAAGAGAATGTCAAATCAGTCAAATCTAGTCCCACTAGGGTAAGACAAACAACTGGATGATTTGTTCTTCACCCTTTATTCAAATGCTATTCTTGTCTTGTCTTTTGATTATTGTTGCTGACATAGGACAGGTTATAAGAGCTTAAAATTGTCTCAGGTACTGAGCAATATACGAATATGGAGCGTTCAGAAAAACCCAACAAACCCAAACAACTTTGTCCCTTGGTATTTAGAAAGCACATGTGCTCATCTTCTTTATCCAAAGCTTGTTTATTTGTCAGTGCAGTGAGCTGGAAAAGGTCCAAGTTGCTCTGGGACTGGACACTCAGCTAGAACCCAGATACCCTTGATGACTGAAGTGCTGAGGGTGACGTGGCAGAAACCAAGAGAAAGTGGGAGAGTAAATTTACAGGGTTTTTTATCAACCTTGTACCTTTGTTTGTGAACTAATTTCATTGGTATATTCAGCTCCTAATCTTGCTAATACTCGCCGTCTCTTTAATATTAGTTTTAAAACACCTACGTAAAGAAAATGAGACTTTGCAGTGAAAGGCTATCACAGGGATGTCACGGTGGTCTAAAGTTACGGGCTGAGATTCAGTGGCTGTGGGTCTTTTGGCACACTGCACCACTGTGCATAATAGAACAGAGGATGAAGCATATTCTGGGCAATTGTGTAATCTTAGGAGGATAAAATACAGTAAGATCATGAAGTAGCTTCAGTGCATGTAGAGAGATAATAAAATCCACATGATACTTAAAAGGAAGCCAGTAAAATTGGAAAAAAAAGTGAGATGTTTCTTTATGCATTGAGATGGGGGGGGGGAGAGAGAGAGATCTCAAAACACAGTAAAGTATCATATATATATATACACACACACACACACATATATATATCTTCTGCTGGAGGCACTTAGAGTCAACTAGATCTTGTGCCTAGTCTGTCCTGGAATGCTTCCAAAAAGCAAAGCTGCAATAATCGGGTAAAAAAAAAAAAAAAAATTTACAGAAGTGTAGATAAGCATTTCACTGTCCCTTTGGGAAAGGCATTGCTTAACCTTGTTGTGTTTCTAAGATGACAGAACACCAAGGACTGTAGGCCATCCTTTAATGACCTACTGATGTGGTCAGAAAAGGAAAGATGAATATCTGTGAGCACACCGAGGGCTTTGAACCTTGCTGAAGGAATTGTAACAGCATGGCCCTTCTTTGGGCAGCATAAGCAAATGTCTCAGTGATGTCCAAGGCAAAAGCAAAGCCTGCTTTTTTTGCCTTTTCTCAAGTTACATTTTCTTAGTATCTGTATCTCCTAACTGATTTTGTAAGTGGTATAAATTCAAATTTTATTTTTAGCTACCAAAGTTATTATTAGATAGTCAGAGAAGTTATTCATCGATAGACATCTTTAATAAACCCTGATGTGTGTGGCACTTGATTGTCATCCAGTGTTTATTATTCAGCCTTTACTCAGTCTGGCATCTTGAAGAAGTCCAGAAGTTATATGTGGGAATTAAAATGAGCATAACTCAAACTGTGTGGACATCAGTATGCTCAAAAAAACCCTTATACTCTGAAAGTAGTTTTCCACAGGTGAATGTAGTAAACTGCAAAGGAGGTGGGAAGAGAGAATACATGTCAAGTCTTGTTCATGTTGTGAAGTATGTGAAATCCTTAAAAAGTAGTAAGTTAATCATGTCAGTAAACACCTATTGCCTTAAAATAACTTTCCCTGTGCTTTCTGGTGCTCTTTTAAACATAAGAATGCAAAACAGCTCATGTAATTGAGTATTTTACATGACGGTAGCATCTCTAGTGAGCTGGAGGAGAAAACAGCAATCTCTGCTCTTAAGAGGCTACATAACATGTAATACGGCTTGCCCTGCTTCAGTGCCTCTGGAATAAAGAACAGTTTTCTTCTTTTTGGGATGCCTGGAAAGTTCTCCAGGGGCCTGTTATTGTAACATCAGTAACTTTATACAATGTATTTCCTTTCTTCGTTATGCCATACAAGCAGTATGTTGCCTTAGTGGCTCTGCAGCAAGGTTACTGTCACAGAATTGTACTGGTTTTTATTTTAAACAATAATTGCCTTTTATAAGATCTTATTGGGAATGGCTTCAGGTTTAACGTGAGTAAGTAGCAGTCTGATACAATGAAAAAATTGAAATATATTCCTGAATTATTAAGACGAGAGATGAAACAAAGCAGGCAGGTGTGGTTTCCTTGTGTCATTTCAGACATGGCTGGGCATGCAGTTTTTCCACTGGTACCTGAACAGGAAACCAAAAGAAACCTTGCCACAAAGTTGAGCAAGGCAGGCAATCTAGTGTCTGTTAGAAAAGCTTGTGTTTTCTTAAACTCTGTTAGCAAAAATAGTTAGATACGTATTTCAGTTTCTTTTTTTTTTTTCCTTGTTGTTTTTGTTGGGTTTTTTTTTTTTGTTTGCTTGCTTTTTGTCTCGTAGAGTTACGAAAACCGCCAACCCTTCAAAAAAACCCCAAAAAACCAACATAGCACAAATGTTGTTGTGTGTCATCTGTCAGTATTGCTGGGTTCTCCCCCTAACTGTAAGCCCAGAAAAAGCTGTGCGAGGCAGGAATGTAGGGCTGGCTAACTGGCAGCCTCAAGGCATGTATATCCTTGTGTAACAAGGATGACCTAGTTCTAATAGTTTCCAGAAAACCATAAGATTCACTTAGTTATATCCAGTGCAATAATTAAGATTTCTGTGAGGAGACTCTGAAGTCTTATTTTCATCCACTTTGCATGTCCCCATGACACTCCATAGGCCTGTACATGAGGTTGGCTCCTGCTTTAGCTCATCTTGTGATGTGCCCAAGTGCCCGAGACCTGGGGGGGCAGGAAGAGCCAGCAGCAGTGAAATATGTTTGAACAAGGGCTAAGTTTGGGGGTTTTTCAGCTGCTAAGAGTTTAAATTACTCTGTTAGCCCACTGTCCATATCCTATGCATTTATTTTCTTTGGTTTCTTTGCCACCAAAAAACCTCTTCCCTATACAGTGCTGTGAAATCCTGAACAATGTGTTCTTGAATTCAATACAGTGCAACTTCTTCCTCTCTCCTGCAAAGTCCTGGTGACTATCTTACTGGTTTCCTGTTTTCATGCTTGATTACCCTGTTCTTCCAGAGCATCTGTGACTTGAGCTGTACAACCTGCTAAGTCCAACCCAATGTCCTGGAACTCTATTTGCAGCACTGTCATTTAGATTTTTATGATTATCTGGAAGGGGTAATGGAGCTCTACAGCTGTTCCTGTAGTTCACATTTGCTCCTTCTCTACTGTCTTATTCATCTGGCATCAACATGTATACAGTATTCTTTCTCCTCCTGTTTGGTTGTAAACTCCTTTTTGTCTTTACGTTTTTTACAAATTATTTGTAATTAGTTGGTAAAATTATTTAAATACTTAAATGTTTGTTTTATTTAGCAATCTCAGAGGTTGAGACTTTGAACCAAGGAGAGACTAAATAAAAGTCACTTTTACCTTACATTCTGTTCTTCAGTTCTATAGAGGTGCCTATATATATATATTCATAACTAAATTTAAATGACAAAAAATTACTTGCTTCATAAACAGATCATTTTATATAATTTCAGTGGAGTGGTACAAAAAGGATGATTCTACCTACTGTGACCTAATAGGCTTTTATCAGTTTTTAGCAATATAGTTTTGAAATTACCATTCAATCTACTAGTATTAATATAGAAATGTAATTAGTGGAAGTGTAGGTTGCAATAGTTGCAATTGTAAGCTGTTTCTCTGTGTGGTGTTAGGTATATACCGATGCTCCCCCGCACTCTGTATTGCAGTAACGAGGCATCAAAATAAAAGGCTTACAAGACTGTTTAGGAGATAGATACATCAGATGTCAGAGGCATAGCAAAACATAATGTCTGTATATGCCATTTCTCTGTCACTCTTAACTCATTGATCACGTCTGCTTATATATGAATGTGATTCCGATTTTATTTTGTTTTCTGCTAGGAATGCAGTTCCCTAATGTGCATCTCCCTCATTAATTCTCTGTTTGATAGGTTCAGGAATCAGGAGAAAGTGTCAGCACCCTAGTTTTTTTAGGAAGATGATCTATTTAGATGAAAGCCCAGTTTAGTGATGAGGAAAAATAAATCACTGCAGATAGCCCTGAAGTTTTTGTCAGTAAAGTAGCACAAAGGAAGAAGTGTCTTTTTGGCGTATAGTTGTCCTCTGAAGGAATTCCTATGGTCAGATGACATGGCACCACAATGTATTTTGATATTCATGTTTGCTAAAATGCTGGAAAAAGTGTGAAAATCAGTTTGTGTTTGAGAAGGCCTGTAGTAATGCAGTGCTGTTACATCTGTGCTTGCCCTTCTTTCTGAGGACTTCAGTTTGGTTTGGAGTTTGTGTGAGATGGATTTAGAATGAGACTATCATTTGTTGTCAGAAGGATTTAATGGCAAGGGAACATGTTGCCTTTGAGCATGCTTATGTGTGTTACCAAAACCAAAACAGGAACAGGAGTTCAGTCTTGTCCTGTTTTAGTTTCAGGATTTGGAGGCCGCTAGATTGCTCTCAGTTGAGTTTAGGCTGTACTTAGGGAGCATAAGCCAAGGCTTTATGGAATTCCATGTGCTCTTCTCTTCACCAGAAAAACTGCTGTCCCAGCTTCAAAGAGCATCTTTAGGAGTCAAATCTAGAAGCTGTCCAAGTAGGTACAGGTTTAGATCTGTTTAGAGCACAGATGAACTAAGCTTTCTGTCTGGAGAATTTTTTTTTGCTGTGAACTTGCTTTTTAACCAGTTATTCTGCTAACAACACTCCAAGATTTTTTTCACGTTTAAAAATGGGGCCGCCGTTTCATAAACATTAGAAGCCAAATATAAAAGCTTATTGCATGCAATTTAAATATTTTTCATATGTTAGATACAAAATAAGACTGTTCCAACAGTTGCTAGTTGCTCCTTTTTGTTTTATTTCAAAATGAACATTATTTTTGTGCACTTTGTTCTTCCATTCATCTGTGGCAGACAGCAGGAACTTGTCAGAACAGCACGAAGTTCCTAGAACACCTTTCCACAGCCTAGCTGGCTTTAAAAGCCATACAGGTATTTTATCCTGTGTAAGAGTTACCTAGTTAGAAAATGATATAAAATGTTTGTATACATGCTACATTACACTGAACAAGATTGTCACTACATCTTCCTTCACTGATGGAAAAGTCCCCATTGCACACTGGGTGTATTTTACACCTTGGTCTGTTGATTTAATATGAATTATTTTTAAACTCTGTGGTTGAATTTATATATGTATTGGAGCTCCTGTGTATACACACGTTTGAATCTATCTCAATTCTCCTGTTTTTCCCCGACCATGGCTGTGAAAAGCAGAGTGCAGCATCATTCCAGTGTGAGTCCCTTTGCCAGGGCAGTGTTGGGAAACCATGGCGTGAACAGGGCAGCTGCGGGGCCACTGCCTCTGCATCACCACTTACTGCAAAGGTTTTATTGCCAGAGCTTCGAGGATCCCTGTTGAAAGGTTCGGGATGTTTGGTATTTTTTTGTTTTGTTTTGGTGCCCCTTCATACATTCATCCTCTTGATCCTGGAGAACCCTCTTTATAAACTTTTACTTTACTTCCTGATGAACAAAGTGACAAGTTAATTTCTTTTTGAGAGTAAGCTGAGTATGAAAGATGGCTTTAAAGGCAAGCATTAAAAGTTCTCCTGGCTTTAGGCAATGTGTACTTGCAGGGTATGCTGAATATGTCTTTTGTTTACCCTTCACCATCTCTACAGACCAGAATAGACCATAGTTAGACCGCTTTCAACCCACAAGAACAGTAGTCAAAACAACTGTAAAATATGGAGGTAAAGAAAAATTACTGTTCTTTAAAAGAAGCTATAAATACTTATAACTTAAGAGCTTATTAACTCTTATCATTTGCAGCCTGGTTTTATTATTCTTTTTACAGAATTAAACCAAGTACCAGAGTACCAACAGACTGCTGTTAATGTGGCAGGGGACAAATGGCAATTGGAACTGCCAAGTAAGAAGCACTTTGGCATGGGTGTACATCAAAAATATCAGGAAAAGTACTGGGCTCCTTATGTTAAAGTTTGCCTGGTTGTTACAGCTGCTGAAAAAGGAATAGTGATTTTAAGTTTAATTTCAATTACTCAGCAACTTGGATCTTAGAGCTTACTTGGCTATGCCTTAGAGTAAGGGCAGGCTGACCTAGCAAAAGGATTATCAGTCAGGTAAGGCACTGCTGATTTTAATCTCAGCCTAAGAGCTGGCTGTGTGTTGGTGTTTGCAAATGTTTCAGTAATGTATTACACGTACTCTGACAAAACCAATGTTCATTCTTCAACAATAATGTCCGGTACTAAACAGAGCTAAAGGTTTTTCCATTAATACCTTAAGGTTTTGGTGAGATTTTGATGGCGTGGTGACAAAATAAATTGTGTTTTTGGAAGCTCGAGTGCAGCTCTACTATTGGTCAGAAAGAAATAATAGAACAAAATCTTAAATAGTTTACAATAAAATTTATTGGTGGATTCTTTAGAGATTGCTGCTAATTAATCCTGAACATACACAGTTAGTAGATTTGTTAGTGTAATGAATGCAGATTGTTGGAAAATTATTTATACTGGTCCCTGTTTTCTTTGGAAGTTCAATCTAAAAGCAAGAGGAAAGTTTCTGAAGCGATATGACTTTCAGCAGTTTTAAGCAGAACTATTATGATAAAGCTTTGTTTTAACCATTCACAAATATATTCTATTAGTCTCATCTCTGATCATGTAGTTGAGGTTTAATTTAATTTTCCTGTCTTCAGTGAGTGCAGCTGAAAAAGAACAAAATCAATTAAAGAGTGGCTTAGTTCTGGGAATACAGGAGGTGGCTCTGTTTAGTTTTAAGGGAGTGAATCAGCATCCAAGACATTCATCTTCACAATATGTGTCAATTTAAAGTATATGCCTAAGAAAGAAAAGACATTACTGCATTTTAATGAACTTTAACTGCTCTCTTCTACCCTCTTCTCTTTGACTGAGTTGTTGATGTCCCTTGCAGCTCATGTATTTCACGCTCATAGTTGGCAGTCCCATAGGGGTTTTTAGTGCTGTTAGGTGGTATACCTCTGGCAGGGGACTAGCTTCAGCTCATCCCAGCCATTGCATTGCTTCCTTACAGTTCTCAGTTGGTTTCCAGTCTTTTTAAATGCAAGAGACTGGCCAAGCTTTACTTCAGTAAAGAAACTGGAATTCTATTTTTTGCTTGTATGTTGTGTGCACGCTTTCATTGTTTCTATGGAATACTGACTGCATCATGTTTAACATGGGAATGAATGCACTGGGACACGGCAGGACAAGCCATGCTTTGCCAACTTGACTGACCATCTGGTTCAGTGGCAGCAGGGATATGGAATAAGATTTTGAATAAGAAATTAGTGAAATAAGCAGCCTGAGAGCACTGGGATACTTGGGATTCTCGGTGAGTATCTTATGAACCAGGGCAGGAAGTTTCTTCTGGTCTGCGAGACCAGTCTGGAAACCAGCTAAAGTAATTGTGGTGAAGCAGTTAGTGGATAGCAGAGGAGGAGGGAGGAGATGCAGCATGAAGCTGCATTGATCCCTGAAGGCAAGGATGGAAGATTTCATCTGATACAGCAGAGCTGAGTGTGGACAGCAGTGGTTAAATGAGGAGGCAAAAGAGAGGATTTAATTTTTTTTTTTTGGTAACTGTGTTCTGGACAAGGTAGTTCAGTTTTTAAAGCAGTGATTGCTCATTCCAAATGTTTGCCTTCCTTCTTGCTGTATATTATGTAATATTATCCATGATTTATTTGTACATACACTTGGAAAATGAACACAATGTTAATATTCTGGGGAAAAATAGAAAATGACACAACTGAGTTTGAGCACAGACATAAGCACAAGTTGAATCAATTACAGTGGACCGTTCACCCCAGCCAGAAACTGTAGCAGAAGTTCTGGAGTGGATTTATAGCACAAAACCAACCAAACAACAAAACCCAGCAGCAGCAAGAACATTGCAAAGAATGAAAAATCTTCATTTTGGAATATTGCTCAGAAAAGAACACGAAGCTAAAAATAAACAAATAAATAAAAATAGATGGCAAAAGATATATTCTAAAAAACCATGCTACCTTTGTCATATCATAAACCATTGTCTTGCTGCTCTTATCTATGTCTGAAGAACTCTGAAATGATTTTGAAATTGCCTTAATTGTGTAACTTGTGACATATATTTAAATCTTACAGAGCAGCTGCTTGTACTATTTCATTGTGTTATAAAACTGACCTATATTTTTCCATCTGGTAGTCTGCTGGTTTTGTATATCCTTTTGGCTAAACCATATGAATGTAAAGAAAAGAGTAGAGCAAGCTAAAACAGCCCAGCATGTTTTCAGTCAGAAATCAAAAGCTGTCAGTAAGATGTGGAAACCGGATGCCTAAGTTTCTGTTCAGTCAGCTGCTAACAGAGGAGATGACAGAACCAATGAGCTGTATGCATGTATACATGGAAAAGGAAAAACCAGACCTGCTAGGAGTAGATGAATCCCCTATTGTAAATTAGTTATTAGCAAGGTGCGCTCATTGGCAAGCTACATCAAGTGTGCATAGGTTAGGAGCTATTTCCCATTTCTGATGTGCTGATGAATACTCCAGGTTGTTGAATAGCAGCTTATTCTAATGCTTATGGTTCTGTGCTTTTCTAGCTGGAACACAGTGAGCTGTAGGACAGCGTGTGCACTGGCAGTGACATCTGTTTCTGGAGAAGGAACAGAGTTATGACATGTGCAGTTCACTTCAAATTCTGCTTATCTTTCTCATTTCAGAGTGCTCGTGTTTAGTGTTTCCATAACATGATAAAGGTGTTTGTGGTAATCTCTACATACCCCACAGTTCTCAAGGTTTCATGTGGTTTTCTGAGGACTGTGATTTCAAACCCCTGTGGCTCTTCATGGCATCACTGAGCATCTTCTACCCTTTTCTGTTCATTATGTTGCTGTTCAGCTCACGACACTGCACAGGTTTGATGACTCAATCATTCTGTGATGACAGAATTTGGGGGGGGGCCTTCTCAATTATGTGCTTGTGCTACCGCATAAATATTGATGATTTTTAACATTAGATTGAAACAGTTGATTGGTCAGCTTTCCTTTAATTACATTAAAGCTATCATACTTATCATTTTTTTTTTTCCCCCCGGGAAGATTTTTGCACTAGATTCTGAACACAAAAAGGGAGAGAGACTGTTTGGCCTGGAGAAATTCTTGGTCGTCCTTTTTATGTGCACCATTTGTACAATTACTGTCACTAACATATGATGAGTTTTGAAACTTCTGGCTTAACCTCAAAGGGAGTTCAGGATTTAATCTAACCTATACAGTATCGTCACTTCATACACCACAAAAATGTTGGATCTTCTGGATAAGATTCTTTGCCCAATACAGAAAACTGTACATGAAATGTAAACCATCATTAGAGACTATAGATTGTGAAGATGTTGGTGTGTGGAGTCCTCTTATATTTATTGTAAGGGTAAGTAAAACGAGCATTTAAAACATCCAGTAGTCTGCTAAAAAGGGGATATAAAATTAACTACATCATCTTTGGCCTTCAGAAGTCTTTGAATTATTAGGAATTACTTATGTGTCTGTTTTGTCAGCTTTTTAGTGATGTGCCTGTGGTTATATGCTTACAAACGGGCTGTCTGGTGGCAAAGCACTCTATTAACGAGGATAAATGTCACTTAAGTGTCCCCATGAAATAAGTATCCTTCTTAGTCCTTCCAGAAGTACACCTGCATTAAGATAACCCACCCTACAGACACTTAAATACTTCTAGTAGATTAGAATCAAAGTGCAGCTTCCTTCTACATTATTTCTGTTGCTGTGTGTTTTTCCAGGGCATTAGCTTTATTTATTCTGGTGGTTCTAGTATTATTTGAAGTTTCTACGGCAACCTGTCACCATCTGCTATTATAAAGTATGCTGGGATTTAGTTGCTAGGTGTTGAAGTTTCTCATCTTACTCATATGACCCTGATGTTTTTTCAGATGTTTCTTTTCCTGTCCATGTTGTATCCACAGCTGACAGGCACTTCAGCAACAGTGGAAAAGATTCTACATTCTTTCTGCTTGATGTAGAAAGCACTGCTTGATGTATCAAATACTTCTGTGATCTCTTTTGATGTACTTTGTATATACTCAACCAAACCAGCATTTCTTTTACCTTAGCCACTATTTTGCAGTGTTTATACTAAAGCCATCCAGCATTATAGTTCATTGAATTTTATATTAATTAATGCTTTTTTAGAGTGGACAGGGAGCTTTCCTGAAACATTTTTTCCTGTCTCGTGTTCACCTGAGTACCTCTTTACTCATGTTCTTGCTCCTGACAGAAGTGTTCTGTTCATACTACTGATTTCATTTCTTAAGACACTTTTTGAAAGGCTGTCAGTCAAGTGGTTAATTAAAAAATGTAATTCTGTGCTGTTCCTGTAGCGGGTTCTTCTACATTTAAATGGAAATGAATATTTTTAAGTTGGAAAACATCTATTTTATTGTTATTCATAGTAGTGCAGTGTATTCAGAGTTATTTCTGTTAATTTTTCTGTTAGTATTGTCTCATCTGCCAAGCGTTTACTTAGATCCACTTATTTTTTTATTCATTGGATCTAGTGCTAGTCAGCCTCTTCTGCTGTAATTCACAGGGTAAGTCCTAACAAGCCTAAGCACAGCTGAGATCACTTAAGATTCTACCTGAAGAACTTCCCCTTCCCTGCCACAACCTCCTTTATCCTATTCAAGCCCTACGTACAATGCTTAATGAAAGAAGTTTTTGAATCCTAAGCATTAGACTGATGTGTTTGGAGGCGGTGCTTGATGCTGGGTTGCTGCTGCCCTTCTGCTGAGCACACAGGCTGCAGTCCAAGTGTTACACATGGTCGTGTGCACAACTTACTGTCTTTCCAAGCAGTTTGTGCTCTTTGCACATTCTATCAAGGGGTGCTTAAACAGCTCAGGAGAACTGAAGTGAATACACAGAGGTATTTTCAGATTTGATCACAGCCCTTTGCAGTCCTGTATGACCCTGAAGTTCTCCCAGTAAGAATGGTCATGCTGAGAGTGTGAGTACTTCAAAGATCCGAGGCTACACCTGAGAAGCAAATCTTTGTTGCTGGCATTTGGGGATTAGGAGGGAGGGGCAAGCTTTTAACCTATAAAGCAGCTAGCAGTTAATTTCTGATAGTTGAGATCACTGCAAAGAAAATTATTCAAGATCAAACAGTATTTGTCTATTTTCCTGCTTTACAGGTACATGAAAATGATGGAGGAAGTTTATGTAGCAGAGCAGCTTTACTGTAACATTCTTTTTCATGTACCATTCAGTCCCACTGATGTGAATTTGACAGGTTTGGTGCGAGGTACTGGCCAGGAATATATGATCTTGGCTAATGGCTTTTATTCAGTAATAAAGGCATATCATCTGTTAATTTAAAAATCACCGTGCACAGCTACTAAGAGCAGGCATTGACGCTGAACCATAATCACAGATGTAGCTAGACACATTTTAGAAGTTGGTTTCAACAAAAGAAATAACCTTCTTAAAGTCTTTATGCCCTTAAGCAACATAATACATCCATTCAGCGCTTGTGAAGAAATGCTGCTTTTTTCCAGAAGTGATTATTTAACATAAGTATAGAAAGGCATTCTACAGTGAATGTTTAACTCCTAAAAATACAAGCTGTTTTCATGTACAGTGCTCTAACTTCTCTCAGTAATCTTTTTTCAAAATCAAGACATAGGAAAAAAAAATCCCACACAATTTCCTTACTGAATCCTTTGCAATTCATTATTACTTTCAGCTATACATTTAGCATCACAGAAAAGATTTTTTAATCCAGAACTGTAAAAGTGAACTACTACAGCAGGAAAACCAGCATTTCTTTTTAGAAGAGCATAGGTACCCGAGAACACACGATTCCTTACCTGAAAGCTTTTGGTTTACCTGCAGAAAATGTGTCTTCTCAGCCTTCAAAAGTAGGCAAGCCTTTCACTAGCACTAATGTTACTCCAAAAGAAGACATAATAGGTCCTTTCGGTTGTAATTTTCACTGTTTGGATGCAAGAAGTGTGCTGGGTCTGCTCACGTAGGAATAAATAAGTAAAGCCCCAGAAGGCAGCAGAGAGTGCAGAGCCCCGGCAGGCGAAGGGAAAGACCTCCAGTGGCCATCCCCGGAGTTACAGGAGCCTTTCCTCGCCGAGCGGGAGACAAAATGGTTGGGTACGGCAAACTGCAGCCGAGACTTGAGGGCTCCGACTCCTTTCTCGGGGAACAGAAGGACAAAAGGAACCGGAGCTTAACAGAGAATCTGATCCGTGCCGGGGAGAAACGACCTTCTGGTCAGAGGGGCTGGTGAGTCCCTTTGTGTCAGCTGGAAACCAGCATGATGAAAAGATCCAAGTAAATCTGGAATATTATTTTGCGTGCTCAGCTACTTCATAGTCTCTTATTGTAATCAAATCAAAGCAGTTCAAGCAGGATCTCTTTTAAAACAACAAGTAAAACTTCAGCAAATTGAAAAGCATCAGTGAGGAGGATTCTTCGCTGTCTTAAAGGCAAACTGCAAATGATTAAGCTCCCTGTTACTGCTCGAGAGGGAAATGTCTTGGTGACTTTCAGTAAACGACAGCGAAAGCCTAGGGTTGGAAAGAATTGGAAATCTTTCAGCACTTCTACTTTAGGAATTGAGAAAAACAAAATATTTACTTTTCAGGAAGTTTGAAGTTTTGAGTGATTAAAGTAATGGTATTTTATACAAGTTTTGGAGAGTTCTGGAAGAGTTCCCAGAGCACCTGCCGAATGTAAAAAACAGCCTTGTTTTCTCTTCCTGTGGATAGCTTACATTTCTAGAATGGTTAGAAAATTTTGGTGCTTTCTCTGTTTTCTTCCTATGAATTCCTAATGGAAGAACATCACCTGCCTTTTAGGAGCCTTAAGTTGTACTCTACATCTAAAGTTTTCTTGTCACAGTGTGTGTCTCCATGCAGTGTTTGATAAATGATGGATCTCTCACCAGAGCCTACTGCTTGCCAGGGTAACTTTGAATTATCCTTCTCAAGTTCATAGGATGTTTCTTTCATCTGGACTTGCCAAAGCTTCAATATTATTTTATTTTTACATACGTAAAAGGATTTATCAGGTTTTTAGAGTAGTACAACTTTAGAAATAATGCAATCCAATATCTTAAGTAACCTGCACATGTTGATTTCTGTCTGGTTTTCTTTCAGAGTCATTTTGTGGCATGCATGACAGCGATCTTAAACCAGATGAGCAACCAGCATTATTCAGTTTACATTGAAACTTTTCAGACAAGTTCAGAACTAGTGGTGAGTACAAAATAGTCATGGAGGCTATTTAAAGTATTTTATTTCCTGTGAAAAATCAGTGGTATTCTTTTGGAGTATCTTGTCCAGTTCTTCCTAGAATGAACTCTGTTTCTGTACGTTTTCTGCCTCTATGTCACTGTGTTGCCTACTGGTGACCTTCTGAAATCTGGGAAGACATAAATGTCACTGCTGTCGACCCTAGGACTGAGGTGGTATTATAAGAACAATCAAGAATCAGTAATGGGATCTTTCTGTTACACTGTTGTGAAGAGAAAAAAAAAAAAATTCAAATCTTTTAATTCTTTATGCATAGTGAGACTGTTTTGATAATTAGTAGCAATTCAACAGCTTAATTCCAAACAATCTAAGTTTTTCTTTCCGTTCTTTTATGGCTTGACTTTTCTTAAGAACCCAATGTAATGACTTTTTGCTTTCATTTGGAGTTGGATACTGCTGGTTTATAGGACTTCAGTTCCTTAGATATCTTGGATATCTGATACTGATATCACCAGGAATTTTTCCATTGACTTCACTGGGAGTAGTGTGAGGCCTTCATATTAGTTCTTTAATCACAGCAGGAACACGTAAACTTTGTGTTACGCAGTCACAGACTTACTGTATTTGTTGTTCTAGGACTTCTTGATGGAAACATTCATAATGTTCAAAGATCTGATTGGAAAGAATGTTTACCCTTCAGACTGGATGGCAATGAGCATGGTGCAAAACAGGTAACATGGGGCTGGAGGATCAGTGCTTATGTTCCTGTGAAAAGTGAACTCGTTTCATATCTTACAAAAAGTTTTACCGTGTAGTCTTAAGAAGATTGTATCGTTCCAGTGTGGTGAATGCCAAGAAGGTCGTCATCTGAAATTATTTTCTGACAACACAGATAAAATAACTAGCTGCTTGGGCTTCAAATCCATACACAATAGAAAGGGAAAAAAAAAAAAAGTGTTTAACAGTAAAGTGGAAGTATATAGTGGGTCTTCATGTTGACAGTCAACAGATGCCAAACTGTAAAAGGTGTGTTGCAAGGGTTGTCAAACCCAGCTTTATTTCCAAACTGATATGATTAGATGCCATCATAAATGATGGTGGAATAACCAAAGGAGTGCTTGATCTCTGTTAAGCCACAGGACTACTGTTGTCTTGATGGGAGGATATCAAGTAACATAATTTAAATTTCACATTGTATAGATTTTGCTGCCACATGAGCGCTTTTTGATTTATCATTTCTGTGTCATGGGATGCTGAATTGGGAAGAGAGAAGTGACCTTTGTGCACCTCCACCATTGATAATGGTTTTAGACAGCTGACTTGGGCCAACATATCACAGGTTGATTCCTTCAGAGCGTCTTTGAAGTACTGCTTGTTTGAAGAGGAAGGAAACATTCTTCCCTTGAGGTGTGAGTTTTGTTGTTTATGGGAATCAGTTAGAAGTGAATGGCTTTGGCAACAAGGAAAGGTTAGTAAATAGGGTACAAGATGGGCTTTGTGAGGATGTATTTCCTAATAATTGTTCCTAGCCGTTCTGAGGTAGTGACTTTTTTGTGTTTGTCTCTAGTCAGTAACAGAAGATAGCAAGGGAAAGTTGGACTGAGGATGCAAAGTAAAATACGTGTCTGCTCTAAACAAAATTATTTGGTTCAAGTTGTTCATTTGCAGAATGTGTGGATGAGGAAGAGTTTCCGCAGAATTGGAACAGGTAGAGGTTTTACAAGCACCTGCATATTTAGAAGAAAATGAAAAATAAGTAGCAGTGAGCATGTAACCACCTTATGGATGTATTTTTTTGTTTGTTAGTTTGTTTGCTGGATTTCTTCCTCTTCATACATATTGGAATTGATGGCTAATCTCAGAGAAACACTAGCTGGAGTTAAATATGCAATCTAACAGTGTGCTATTGCAAGTAAGCATATCAAACTTTTCATATCTAAAATTGCAGGACTTATCTAGAAAATGCTGTTCACATCTGCATTGTTCCCCAGTATAGGATTGTTTTATTCAGTGGGGGTGGAGGAAGCATCAATCCATGTTCAAAGAATATGCCTTTGGTGCTTGGGAGTTCACCTGGTGGTCTCTATTGCCTCAGTTAGTGACAGTGGCAGTTTATTTGTGGTGCTGTACATTTGTTGATGATGCCTCCTAATGGCTCAGAACATTGTGGGACCATTTGGTCTAGGCAGGGTTTTTTTTCTTTAAACCTTACCCTGCATTGCAGAAGTCAAATGAAAATATTTAAAGGAAAAAGTCAGCATTAAAAACTGTTTAGAAGCTATTTGTTAAATAGCGTTTCTGTAAAGACTTTGCTTACCTAAATTGACTTGACACTGTATAATCCTTATGTTGCTGTTCCCAAGATTATGTAAGGAAATGAGTTATTGATTTTATTTTCTTATTTTCATATCTAAATTTTATGCTCTATCAACAAATGGGAGGGGGGATTTTTTGTTACCAGTCTTCAGAGAAATTTGGTTGGTCTTTTTTGTTCATTTCTTTTTTTTTTGAGGGGGTGGATGTTCCATGATATAGGTTGAAGACTAATTTAGATGTATAGATTTGTCTTACTAACATGCTTTACTTCAAACCAGAGAAGTGGCAGAGAAAAAAATCACAAGGGATCGGGCTGGTCTCTTATAAGAACAATGAGAGAAGAAAATAAAAGCAAATATCCTCAGAAAGTGTTAGCACGGCTAAGGTTTTGCATTCTTGATTCCCCTGTTCTGAGCAGAAGCTACATGCTGGCTTTTTTATGCCCTGAAAGAGATATTTTACCCGTTCTGAGTTTGGAAAAACCCTAGTTGCAGGCTGTGAGGTGTGCCCAGCTTGTCACCTCGCCGGGGCAGAGTGGCATTGGCGCTTCTTCCCCAGGGGCGTTCCGCAAGGCCTGCCAGCCTGCCCCAGCTCACCTCCTGGGGGTTGTACCTGGGCAGGAACTGGGCACCGGGGGAATTCCCCTGCGGGATACGGTGCAGTGCCCCAGAAGGAAATCAGAGTGCATTTACTTACAGGCAGAGGAAAGGGAAGAGCGTAACTGGGACTGCAGGCTGGGTCCTGTTGGGGGGTAAAAGGTGTTCCAAAGGAGCTGGAGGCTCCAACTACTTGTACAGGAATACAGGCAGTGCATGCGTAGTATCAGGGATATTCCTACTGCATGTTGGATGGCTGGCACAGGTAAGGGGAAAGGAATGAGAGAATGACTTACAAGGTCCAAAGGAAGGAAGGATGGACATGTTCATGTCCAGGAGAATCTGTGGTAGGTGACTTGAAAGAATGGGAGTAGAAGCTTGATTGACTAAAGTTATTTAGTCAAGCCTTGCCTGTATTAGGATGGAATGATTTAACTGGAATTACTTTAAACCATTATTATAAATAATGTGCTGTTTGCTCTCAAAGGATGTTCTGGTTCCCAAAGCCCATTTGAAGGAGGCAGAGGCTGTGTGTACAGGTCCCACTGGACTGGGAGTATTCTGTTAGCAACTGAGGATCAAAAAGGGAAAAGAACTACTTTTTTTCTTGTGGTTTGTTTGGGTATTTTGGTTTGTTGTGTTGTTTTTTTCTTCCATTAACAGCAAGATGGGAAGAACATGTTTTTGTGACATGCTAGGTGGGGAAATAATAAAATCCTCATTGAGGTCATGAGGGTATAATGTCTTGAGTTATTTTGGTGATCTTCCATGGTAGATTTAATTAACTTCTGTTCTAATTGAGGTTGCTTACTGTACCCTTCTTACTAGTTGCTACTGCTTGTATGTGCACTTTATTCCACTGATGGACTATTGGCTATTAGCTTATTAAAAGCAGTAATTCTTAGGTACATGGCATTTGTGGGGAAATGCTTTGCTGGTTTAGGCAATACCATACAGCAGAGCTGATGCTCTATCTCTCAGCTGTTCAGAATTCCTCCCAGGAAATTCCCATGCTGTGTTGTCAACATGAAGTGCAGATGCACGTTTATTCAGATTCACTGAATAAAAGAAATGGTTTGGGGGCTTATGAACTAAAGGGAAAGTATTTACATCTCTTCCTTCTGTTCCTCTGGGCTTTGAAATGATAATTGGAAGTACGTGATCTTATCATACTTAGTACCTGGAATCAGTTTTTGTTGGTCTCCAGTCTAAAGTGGCATAGTAAGCACTTAGAGTGTTCGTGTGTCCATTTGAAGTTTTTGAACCTTGTTGGTGTTGTATTCAGGTATTTAAAACTAAAAGGAAACAAGTTTTCACCAGCACATTTCAAGGTCAGATCCTTTCTGCCGAAAAACTCACGTGAGGTAACACTGCAGAGTATTTTCTAATGCCAGGAGTTAGGCTTTTTTCTAGACTACGTTTTCATTACCTGTATATCTGAGTGTTTTCAGACATCTGTCAGAGTCAAGTGTTCCCCAGCCCTTTTTTAAGTCTAACTTGGAAGGTTTAGTGCTGCAGGTATTTGGCAAAAGAGCTGAAAATGTTGCAAATTTTCTCTCATTATACATGCTAAAAATAGCTGCTTATTTGCTGATGAACTGCTTTGTAACACCCTCAAGACCTGGTTCTCATGTAGCTCACATGTTGGAGCAGCATTATTAATTCAGCAAAATCTCATTATGGCTTCAAATCAGTACTGCCTGCATCCCCAAGGACCTCACCATTCCTCAGAGTGCCAGGAACTGTGAGTACTGTTGGTATCATTAGGTCCTGGCTGCTCAGCCCAGTGAGGCAGAATAAGTTCCCTTTTGTCACCTAGCAAGGGAGTGTAGGGATTTAAGAGAAGAGTAGGAATTCCAGACCTGTCTTGTTGGGGTTTTTTTCATAGATCACCTGTGAATGGCTCTATGAAACATGGCTTCTGAAAACCTTGTTTTACACACTGTACATATGCATGTTTCTGAAAAACTTTACTGTTGAATAGATTAAGTCTTTTCAGAAGAAGTAGCTGCTTCTAGTATTGTCCTGTGAAACTCGACTGAACGTTGCTTTGTGCCTTACAAGGAGATGGCATTTTGGAGTTTGGGAGAGATGGGAAACTGAACACAGTTGGTGGAAATAGGGAAATGGGCCTTTTTCAAGCAAAAAGCTTAAGCATTTATGAGAGAGATGCTACAAGCTCTATTGCTACTACCAACTGACTAGATTGCATGGAATCTTAGAATGTCTTAAACTGGAAGGCAGAAAAACCTGAAATTAATTGAAGTATTAGAACTACTTCACTCTTCCTTCTATCTATTGAATATGAAAGCTTGTCATATTTTCGTATTTTAGAGCTATGCTGTGATATATTTAATGTCAGTGGGTGCTGTGACTATTCACAGATTCTAATGGATCTGACTCTACACAAGGTACACAAATTCACTTGGTAAGACTATGCATTATTGTTTACTCTAGCTGGTTCTCTAATATGGTTTTCAATTTATAGCAATTGTGATGAGAATGTAAAATCAAGAGTACCATGTTAATTATGAAAATAGAAAAAAAAACCCAACCCTCCTTAACTTTTAATTCTTTGATTATTAAGTGGTTCTGCTCTCACAGGAAATGCAGGAGAAAACTCAGATTTATTCTATCCAGCTGTGCTTTAACAGTTTGCTTAAAACATTGCCTGGGTCATTATTTAGATTGCAGAGAATAAAAAAGGGCACTTATTTATTCATTCCTAAGGGGCCATGGGGGGGAGTTGTTTAGGTTAGTTTTACTCTTGGTTTTCAAGGATGTATTGGGAGTTAAGATTGATTTATGTAACTGAGGTTGGATGACGATGTTGCAGTTTATTTTGCACAAATAAGGCAGTCTAGAAGGCTGATCTGGTGTATACAAGTAACTCCTTTCTTTGATCTCATTTTCCTCTGGCAGCTTTTGACTGGCCTAAGCATCCTTGACAGAAATGCAGTTGTTTTTCTTAAGGGCTTGATTTTTCAGAGGTCAGAATGCATTTACACATAGACTTACGGCATATTGCAGAACTTCATAAGAGTAATAAATGAAAAAATATCTTAAGCAACAAGTAGAAATGTCTAATGAAAATATTCCTTTATGCACACATGCACAAAAGGGTAAATGAAGTATTATAACAAGTCCAAACAGTTTGTACTGTTTAGTCATTGCTTTAATCATCTATGGTAATAAAACGTGTCCTTGGACGGTTTGTTTCTGCTATGAGACTAAAACTGTCCTTGCTGAAATGCAATTTCCCTGTTAATACAATGTCCCTTTCAGAGGCACAGGACTTCTTCTTTCATTTGTTTGCTTATTGTTTTTCTTGCTGGGTTATTTGGCATAGAGTGCCTCTGTATTCTCAGTTTGTATCTCCTTTCCATTCAATGTAGGTATTGCTGTTTCCTTGTTGTCTTTCTCAGTTCCCACAAAAATCAGTACTTACACTAGGGCAAGTGGCATAAGGTTAGTCCTGGGAAAGTGGAATAAGGCAGTTAAAGAGGAGAGGCAGTTGTTTCACTGTGGGTTGTAAGTGTATTTCCATGGAGAGTTACATTTCCAGCTGTGGCTGCTGTGTCTGACTGAGTCGCTTAATGCTTCGCTGTCAGTTGTGAGCCGAGCAGAGAGCACCTCTTCCATCTGTAGGTGGTAGAGTCTGGTTGTGCCTGATGTAACCCTACTTTTCAATCACTTTTAGCATTTGGTGCTAGGAAGATGCAAGATGCTTATTGTGCACTGGCACTGCACGTTGCTTGTTGTTACCCATGTTGTGGAATTATCTGCTTACCAAGAGTCTAAACACTTCATTGTGTGGTGACTGCAGCAGATCATCTGCTCAGCGAGACAGGCTGTTGCATAGCATGGTGGTGGTACACCACAGATGCCTATTACTGTTTGACTGCAGTCATTTAGTCTTTAAAATGCAGAGAGCAAACATGCTGTGAGATGGCCCTTTCCCACTGCAGAGAATCGCATTGTTCTTGGTATCAACTGCGAGGATGCTGCTGCCTCTCAAGTATGAGGTCTCCTAACTAAAAGCAAAGTCTTCAGTAGGGAGAACAACTCAACACAGAAAACCAACTTCTTAGTTTGATGTTTTCAGCAAGTCAGTAAGATAAACTGTTATTTTTCCAACTTTAACTTGCATATACAAGTCTTGACTCAAGAATATATGTTCATGACTATGTGGCCTGCTAAAAAATACCCTTTGTACATTTTCAGGTATTTTAATTTTAGTAAAACCCTTAGGGATTAAGACAATGGGTAGTATTTTCCACCCTATAGAACATATGTGCATATGAGTAAAAACATAATCGAGAGATTACTCACATAAACTCTTTTAAATATGTCACTACAGAAAAACCTGAAAACACAAATTCGGTATTGATAGTTTTCATCAGGTGTTGTAAACTCTATTGGGGAATCTTTCTGTGTTTCCTCTTTTTGATGAGCAACTTTAGCTAGCACTTCATACCTCTTAGGGGATTCTTCAAGAAATTAAATATATACAATTTTCTCATATTTAACATTACGTTGAGCAGTTATTTTCATATTTTTTTAAAAAGCAACATCACAAAATGACCCTCCTGGTGTATTATGCATTTGCTGCATAATGATCTTTTTTAAAAGTCATAATCTGTTACCCAGTGCAACTTCTGTATTGATACGGTTTGAGCTGTGAAGTATTAAGCTCAAGTGAGCAGCAATTAGAGAAGAGACATATGCATCTGTACCTGCAATTACAGACTGTATTCTTAGGGAAGCCTAGCATCTTCTGAAGCTAAAATAAAGAAATTATGTGTTCTAGACAAAAATATATTCACTTGCTAAATATTTTCAACAAGAATATCTGAAAAATCAAAATTACAGGTACTATGTTAAAATGTAATGCAGGTATAGAGAAGGTATTTCAAATGCAGAAAGCTTATATAATGGTGGGAAAGAAAAAGTGAACCCCAAACAGTACATTTTACCTTTAAAGTTTCATGGTGAGGTTGAGTAAAATGCAGAGCTACATGAAAAATCCCCCCAAAAAGCGATAGTGTTACCCACAGTGTTATCCATTAGTTACATGTAATTCTCCTGTCTTAATCCTTTGATGTGTGAAATAATAAAAGTATTTCTAGAAATATGCCCTAGAAACATCCATGAAAAAGTTTACCTCTGCACTGTTCTTTCATATGTAATAATAAAGTTTAAATGACCTGTACAGATATTATAGCAAGGGTAAATTAGCATCAACAGATGAAAACCAAAAACCATGGAAGGATGGAGAAGTAATTTCATAATATCAATTGAAACTTCCTTCAAAAGTGCAGGCCATGAGAGGTTTTTATTAGTGTATGACATCCAGATATAAGCACGTTAAGTCATTCCATTCACGTATACTAACTGGAGTTCAGCTTTTTATCTTACTCCCAGACTTGATCTAGCACCAAAGACACCATGTGATCTTTAGGGATTATTTTTTTAAATTCAGAATATTTTTACTGTGCAAACAATTAGCTGGAATGCACAAAAAAGGAGAGTAAACACGATATAAAGATAATTACTGAAAATACCTTTTGAACTAAGTTACTTATATCAGAGTCCATATGACAGCTCTGAAGCTTCCTAAAGCATGCTAAACATCACATTTTCCAAAGAGCTTGGCACTGATGTGTACCCTGATCTGCTGATTTGAAAATGTATTTTGCTTCCTAAATAGGGAGGTAAGCAGTCTTTCAAACATCCTTTAGGAAGGTGCTGAAGGAAAAGGTACACACAAAGAGATGGCTGGCAAAGTCAAGAGACTCAGCTGGAAACTTCACTTGTATAGTCTCAAAGCCATTGCTCGTTCGTGTCCTTCTCGAGGTGTTGCTTTTGTGCTGCTGTCAGATTAAGTCTGATTCGTTATAGCTGCTATTAGCTTTGTATGCTTGGCATTCAAGGTAAATTTTCAAATAATACTAATAAAGAAAAGGAATTGCACATAACAAACAATTTATAACTGAGACAAGAGAAGCTGGATAGCAGTTAATTTCAAGCAGGGTTTTTTGGCCATTCTGTTTGGATAGACTCTCTGGCCGTATGTTGAAAAAGAATTTAGGAAAATGACAACTCCTTTATCAGTAGAATTTAATAGGGATTATTAAAAAAAAGTTTCTTTTTCAGTCTGTAGTGATACTGAATGTCAACAAGGGAGAAATATGATTAAATTATGCTACTACTTTTTTAGCACCGCTGGCCATATATTTCCAGTTACCATGGAAGTGGATTGCTTCCTAAGTGTTGCCATTATTGTGCTCTTAATAACTAGGTTTCACATAGCTACAAGGTTTTTAAATAGTGTTTCCATCTTGCATTGCCCTTCATTTCTAAATAAATGATAGCTTGCCACATTACTAGAAGATAATTTCTGCTGTTGCTTTGTGAAGAGTTGTGTGATTATCTTTTCACCTGGTTTCTCCTGCTGCTCTGTTTTGGTCCCTGAAATAGTAAATGTGTATTTTAAATCTCTCCTGTCACACTGATTGCTTGTCTGATGTCTCTTCTGTGCATTTTATGTCATCCAAGTTTAGTTTAGAATTGCTGATCACTGTTTCAGTCACTGGCAGTGATCAACATTTTGGGTTGTGTCTGACCCACTTTGCTAGTCTCCTCTTTATTTAACATGGCACCTTCTAGCTTTGCACGCAAGAAGGAAAAGCAAAGATGATGGAAGCCTACAAGAGAGTCAGTTGATTTCAGCTGCTTTTCCTTTGCTCTTCATGTTAAAATACTTGTCAGGTGTCTTGTGCAGAGCATTTTATGAGGATGCCACTATCAAGTCAACATACATTATGTGGGAGTATTATTTTGGCTCTGCTCTTTGCTACTTCAGGTTTCATATAATTGGCACACTGGCCAAGACCATGTCGATCAGAATTCTGAAAAGGTCTTCAAGATAATAGTCAATGACTCTGCTAGGCTTTGAAAGAACTCCCTTCACGTTCCTGATCTGCTCAAGTAGAGGCTTCACTTGTGAAAGTGATGATTGATCAGCCTTTGGGGGTTACTTGCCGGACTGAAGTCAGTGTAACTCCTTCTGACTTTAATTTGTGAACTAATTCTTCTGAAGGAAAAACGCTTAAGGTTTGTGGGAGGAAGTTCTGACTCCTAAAAGCTATCCATGTCTCCATTGCTTTTCAGACATGATTTAAACAAAACCCATCTATTCCAGCATTTAATGGCTTCTTTCAGTAAGAGTTCTCACAACAACACAGGAAATAATATACTTTTAAAGCTTATTTGTATTTTTCTCTGTGTTATCATCCAGTAGAAGTTTGTACTTGATCAATTTTTTCCACTTGTCATTACATCTTTGTAATCACAGCTTTAGAAGGCATGGCAAAGATGAGTTTGAATTAATGCTCATAAATATCTAAGTGAATTAATTCAGCCTTCACCTCAGTATCTGGATTACTCAGCTCAAAGTTGGAGCAGTGAGCTCCCAAATTTTAGGATTGTGTGAACTTGAAAAGACCTCAAAGAGCATTTCACTGCAGTTGGACTACTGCTTTAAAAGAATTCATGCGTAATAGTCTGAGAAAAGGCCAGTTCATGATTTTTGGGAAGGTTTATTATTCTCTACCTGATTTAGGCAAATTTCCCAGAATAGTTTTGTGGGTCCAGAAGTATTCAATGTCTGAAACTAGGTGCAGAAAAAGGCTGTCTCTTGCAAAGGCATCTAAAGACAGGCAACGCCCATTGAAGGTTTCTTGGGTTTGGGGTTTTGTCTTTATTTTGTTTTGTTTGTTTATTTGTTTTTCCTGTAATTATCTCTGCTTTATCCTGTAAGGAGCTGATGCACTAATTCTAAATAGTTTGCTAAAAATAACTTGCAGTTCCAGATCTGTATTTTAGGTTTGTCACCTATTTGCACTTCAAAAACAAGGAGAACGTGCAGACATCTTTTACTCTTAATATTTTTTTACTGTTATCATCTTCTAAGGAATAGCCTTGAAACCCATCTTGTTCATGAAAACAGAATTGTTTCTTTGCTCCATGTCAGCCCCGGTGTTTTTTGTTTGAGGGAGAATCAGTTTGAAATAAATTTTTTACCTTAAGGTGGCTACAGCTTTGTCTTTCTTCAGTTATTTATATATGTTACTTACAGTACTGCTCTACCCCTGTTTAGAACACACATCTAAACTGAGTACAGTTGCACAGGATTCTATTCATTAAGCCAAAATTCAAGCCAATTTCAAGTCAAAATTTGGGTAAAAAAATTCTGAGAGTACATTAAAGCAGAAGTAGCAGGAAATTGAGAAAGGTAAAGGAGATAGAAGCAGTTGAACCATGGCAGTTTTGTTGCTGACCTAAGCCAAAACTTCACCTTTTGTACCCAGATTAATCCCAGAGACTTTTGCCTTGAAGATTGTCCATAAATCTTCACCCCAAGAGACTGGTGTGAACTCTAAATTGGAAGCATCAATCCCCCTAAACTCAGGAACTATCATGAAAATTATTGTAGGTAAAGGAATTTCAATAATTTTAGATCACAATTATTTAAACTGATGAGAAATTAATTCTGTATTAAGTAATTATAAAGAAAGTAATTGTAATTTAACACCTGGAAGAACAGGTTTGTAGCCCCGTGAGATAGTGAAAATTAAGGGAAAATATAAGAAGAGGAGAATGCTAAACAGAAAAAACACATAATGACATTATCTGTATGAGAAGTCAAGACCCTCTCCTTTGGTCAGTCTGCATCAGTATAAATTTGCAAGGCAAACCTGAGCAGCAGTGCCCAAGTGCAGGGGGAAGGTAAGCTCCAATGAGCTGTTAAGAGAAGCAAGGGAAATTAAGTTATATTACACTGACAAGAAAATCTCTTTCAGTAATTTTTCTCAGTAACTTCTACTGAAGTCAGACAGTACATATTGTGGGGTTTTGAGCTGTTGTGGAGCACGTTTTTGTACCATCTCTTTTCTAACTATATTGTCTCCATTGTGTCAGTTACAACTGATAGCTGATGTGGATAATCTTGTAAGGAACGGTGACTTCTCCAATCAAATGACTTCAGCTTTCTCCTCTTGCATCAATTTTAGTTTTTTAAATAGGAATATGCTGTCAGTAATAACTAAAATTATATTTTCTCTTGTTTTCATCAAAAATGCTTTATAAATATCTCCTTATCTTCATACTTGTGGCTAGTTAATTAATACTCCCTTTATGGTGAAAGGGGAGACTGAGGCATTCAGCAATGAAATCATTGAGGTAGGGCAGGATGGCATCGGCAGGAGCCAGGAATAGAATTCAAACCTACTGCCAAAGTGACTTCCAATGACAGAAATAGATACACCCTTTAGGCAAAATACAAATGCATGAAAATATTTGGAACTTGACAGCCTCGAAGTTATCGCATGGTTCCTGCAAATGTGTCATCCCGGTATGTCAGATAAAAATATCTGTGAGAATGAAAGGGATATTCACAGAGGATAGCTTACATACAATTATATTGTATAGAATTCTATATATATTCTTAATATTATCACTAAATTTCCTGGGCTTTAATTACTTCAGAATGTCTTAGGTGTCTTGGGGCGTATAATGTATGGCTAACATTAAAGCACGAGCTCTTCACAGAAATTTTAACATATGACACACGAGAAATATGCCCGTATTATGAAATAGATTTGCACCAATAAATTTCATGTGTGTTCAAGTTACGATTATTACTGCGGTATCCTGCCTGATACTGCTCTGCTGAAAGACTAAGTACCTAAAGGTGTGAGACTTTTTAAATGTAAGACAAATTATCGGCACCATAGCAGATCCTGCCCAAACAGGATATTTAGGTGACGTGTTTTGCTGTAGGTGCTGGGGTAGTGTATAAATACAGACAAGTTGGTAAATAAAATCTTAAAAATGGAGGGCACCCTCTCCTACTCCCAACAAAAGACTGAGCGAAGGGAAATGCTGCTCTCTGAGCAGCTAGAGCTGAAGCACTTGATTACGAGTTGCCAAAAAATACACTTTGTAAATCAAAAGATAATATAGAGCAATATAGTTCTACAGGAAAGACATGATGCTGAAAAGGCCTTGACCCAAAACTGCTACTCAAAAGAGTAATGGAGACACTGACAGGATAACATATGGGTGCCTGTGGTTATGCCTAGCTGTGTATTTTCTGTGTGCTGTCGGAAGTAGACCATGCTTTTAGAATCCCCTTTTTTTGCAAAATCTTCAACTGTTTGTGTCGAGCATCGGGCCGTGTTGTAGAGGTAAATGTACCCACATGAGTGAAGCATTAGGGAAGAATGTGTTTATTTGCTTATGGGTGGTGCGGGGCATCTTGCAGAGGAAATTGCATTTTCCAGAGTAAGAGTCGATCACATAAAAGGCCAAGAAGAAAAGTACCATGGCCTGTAGAGACCAACGGAGACTAGAATTGCAGCAGGTGCACGGGGGCATTCCGGGCGTACGCAGAGCTTGTTGAGGAGCGTGGCCATGGCCTGCAACAACAGTACTGAGCAAAACTAGGGTTCTTGAACTGAGGGGGTTTGATGACAGCATTTCACAGATCGGACCCTTAATTCAGCTGGCAAGATGAGCTGAGCTAGTGCAAGGAGATGAGATGAGGCCATGCCCTAGACCGCTGGAGAGCAGCCTGTCTGAGTGTGTGTGATGATGCCGTAGGGCAGCGCAGCCCCCTTAGCAGGCCATTGCCTTCTGGTGCCGCAGTTCCTGTGGTAGTTAAAACTGTAGTGTCCCTCTGATCACATTAAAAAAAAGGACTTGACAAGATGTAACACCACGTATAAATTACTGTATTTGCTTGATCTCATCAACATTACAGAGAAATGTTACGTGGAAGGAAAGAAAATATTCTTCTTTAGGTTTTCCCAAAGAGTATTTTCCTCCCGCAAAACCGTAATCACAACAAAGAGTTTCAGCCTAGCCAGTCAAGTGCTTGCCCTAATGAAGCAGCACGCTTCTCTCGACTACTGGGTGGTGGTTAAATAGGATTCCCTGTCATAGCCTGCCAAAAGCTGAACTTTTGCTTTACCTCCCTCATTAAGAAACTGAATGTAGCCCTTGCAATTTTTTTTTAATTTTTTTTTGGCGGTGAGACTAACATTTCCTTTCACTAACTATTCTTTTTCTGGTAGTGGCTCATAAACAGCTGCCAAGGGAACTGTATAACAGCAGAGCTGGGAAGAAGTAATTCTCGTTGCTGTGTTCTCCCAGCCTCTAGTGACCAATGACATGTGCTAGTCCTTGCTTCATTTTTGTCTTTGATGTGTCTCATCACTTTTAAGCCAGTATAAAATTCAGGCATTCACAGCATCCTGTGGAAATGAGTTGCATAGCTGAGCAAGACTAGTATAAAAACCTTTCTCTTTTTGCTTATTTTGAATGCAGTCTGGTTTTGTTCAGTGCTTCTCCATAGTACTTTCAATTTTATAGATTCTACCACATCCCTTCTCAGTCATGTAGTGTCTCCTGACTAAAGAAACCGGGTCTCAGGCACAGTCCTTTAGATGTGTTTGATCATGTCTTTGTCACATTTATTTGCTTGTTTTCTTCTCTCTTTTTTTCTTTTTGTATTTGGTTATCTTTTTGACATGGGTGAGCAGAACACCAAGAGAATCCAACACAAGGATACAACATTCCTTTGACAGGAACCTGTGACTATCCTGTGGTTTCTTAATCTTTTGCTAATAATTCTAATTTTTGAATTATTGCTTTTCCTGATGTTAGTAAACACTAAGATGGTGGGTGTTTTGGGGACCTGTTGTAACTGTTAGATCTTTTTCCTGGTTGGTAATAGCTAGTTGACAGTCAGTCATTGTGTTTGAACAGTAGGATTGATTTTTCCTTGTCTTCACCTCTTTCAGGTTGCAGAATGTTTGCTCCCCACAGTATTTGCCATAGAAATACTTCAACTTAAAACCTTTTAAAAATTTGCATATGTAGCAGAGGGAAATGGATCGCTCGCTTTCAAAATTGTAATTTGAATGGAACTGAATTATTTAAATAAACTTGATAAATATTTAGAGATACAATTGATTTTTGTTTTATAAATGTACTGTGCTGGAAAGTTAGACAAAGAAGTTAGCTTTAGAAACATGACTTAATCATGCTGAATTAATAATGAGCAGAAGTAGGTGCTGCTTTTCAAGCTAGAGGGCTAGTGTTTAAATTCTTCCTCTTTGAAGAAATAGCTGTATATTAACTGAGCTTTGCATGTGTTTTTGTAATCAACCTGTTGGAAGAAGATGGGCAGAGGTGACATCCTCCCCTCACCAGCTGTGAGCGAACCGAAAAGCTGCACTTAGTATCTTTTAATTGGGAAAGTAATAGTGGCAGTTCCTAACTAATAATGTGAGTACAGAAACTCTTTCAGCTGTCAAACCCAGGAGGAGGAGGAGGCAGTAACACTGTTGTAAAGATTCCGTTTTGCCACATAGAAGGTAAATGAGACAGTTACTCTCTCTTTTTTGAGGAGTGCAGTGCAGTGTGCAGCAGAGCAAAAGAAATTGTATTGTCTGAATCTTTCAGTGGAGATCAAGAAACTTTTTGACAATTGCTTATTTGGTTTTTTTTCAAGTGTATACCAAACTCTAGATGCCAGTGCACAGAACGTCACCTCTGCGCCCATCTGCATGTGAACTTTGCTTCTTCCGGTGTGTTCAGCGTTCAAATGCGTTTCCATCAGCATCTTACGTGGCTGCAATAGGTTCCCAGAGATGCCATTCATTTATCTGTGTCATTGCTTTTCTTTTTTAGGGTGTTCTTGAGAGCCATCAACAAATTTGCAGAGACAATGAACCAGAAATTCCTGGAGAATATGAATTTTGAAGTCCAAGTAAGTATGTAAGATTTTTAGCTAAGTGGAGGTAGGATGTGCAGGCAGCATCACTCTGCTCTGTCCCAGCCCCTTCTGGTACTTTCTATCTGTATCAAAATGGCTGTTGAGTTCAGTGTGGCAGGATTAGACCATCTGTGATACGTTATGAAAATCAGATTATTTATAAGGCACCCAAACAGAGTATTTTGCACTGTGATTCTCTCAGAACTGTTCAGTAGGAAACTTTGTTATTTTTCCTTAGCCAGCCAAGTGTATTCAGAAAGACAATCTTTGATGTAATGCACGTAGCCTTTACAATGTCACTCCTATGTATGTAGGGCAGAAAGAGCTTAACTTTGGTTGATTCCTAGAATATTTATCACTCAGAATTTATTTTTATTTTTAACTTGTAGTCTTCCCTGGTGAGTCTATATTTGTTTATTTAGTTATTCTTTTTTTAAGTAGGAATTCTTTCTGAAATAATTTTTGGTTGTTGTTTTTTTTCATTTGTTCAATATCATTCTTCATAACTTATTCTTATATTATTTCATAACTATTTAGTCATGCAGTTTACTGTATGTTGTCTTGCCTCAAACAGAAGTGAAAATGTCTGTGGTTTTCACATTCATTAAATTATTATTAAAATGTAAATACATTTTTACTGCTATCTGATTACAGTGTATGGTACATACAGAAAACAGACTAACAAAATACACTATGAAAAATCATTCTGTTTTATTCTTTATATTAACTGTGATTAAGAGTAAATGTTTGAAGTTCGAAAATATTTCCTGATTACAAAAATATAATCCATTTATTAGTTAGTAATTTGCTGACCCTAACAATTACGTTCTGAGAAAGTTCAGGGCTCTGCCTTCTTGATTTCTTAGGGTTTATATTTTATGGTTAATCTTGCAACTTGCACTCTGAAGTGTTTCTACTCTACTGCATGTGAGAATGTTGAGGCTCACTGTGCTAAAAACAGTTTGGGTTTTGGTCTTTTGGTCCTTGGTGTAAAACACCTCAGTCACAAAATACTCCAGAGGAGACACCCAAGTGGTTATACAGGAAAAGTTTAAAAGACAATAGTAAAAAGTAAAGTAAAACATGAAGTACATACTGAGTTACAGTGGCCCTCCAAGGGCTTTTTCCTTATTTATTTCATGAAAAATTTTGTACCTTCCAAAGGTGTGACTCCACAAATGGATATGTGTGTAATGTTAATCAAAATTTTTGATTCATAGGGAAAGGTGTTTCTTCTGACAAACTTAAAACTTCCTTTTAATAAATATCCCTGCTGGAAGCTCTCAAATCCTTGACTTACTTGTGATATAATCTTTCTTAGGCAATATCAATTTAATACCAAAAGAATTTTAACCTGTCATTTCTATATCACTTGATAATTTTTACTGCATAGGGTATCAGTAATTTTGAAGAGCAAATAAAATAGGTCCAGTGGACATCACTATGTGTAGGCTACCAAAAGCCTGCAGACTCCTAAAAAGACTGTGTATCTGTCAACATTTTAATAAGATGTACACTGGCTCTTTCAGGTGTTAAAGCAGCAGTTTAAACCTATAACTTATTTCAGATGAGTTTCCTGTGGCAGTTATGTTATCAAACAACCAGGGATGTTGTAGGTCAACACTGAACCTTGTAGTTCAAGGGAGTATATTAATGCTTGCTCTCTTATTCATGTCTTGTCAAATATCTGGAGGCTTGGAGTAAGCTAAACAATGTTATAGTAAATAAATAGTGCCAGCTGAAGAATTGTAGTACCCTTACAGTTTTCACAAGAGACTTCGAAGCACGTCAGGGAGATTCCTTACTTTTTCATGAATAAAAGCTCTGAAAACCTTCTAACAGTACCCTGAATACACCTATGAAAAAAAGCTGCTGCTGAACTAACGAAGGTCTGAATAATTGAAAACACGTTGTCTAATTATCTTAATTAAAAATTAAATTTGATTTCCCACTATTACCTATACATATTCAGATTGTTGATAGCTGAAGATGTTAATATTTTAAAGGTTCTTTTACTGGGTTTCATATTTACATTTTAAAAAAAATATAAATCAGTGTCTTGTAACTATGCAGGCTGTGAAAGCTTGAATATAGAGAAGCACTGAAATAAATGTTATTAATTCAAATGAGAAACTTCAGAAGTCCTTTAGTGGACCTTCTTTATTTTCTTAGTATCAACTTTATCCAAATAATTTATAACAAGAATTTTTTCTAACTCTTCTAGAACCATTTCTAACTATCTTTTGTGGTAACGGTAGCTTGTCTCCTTTCTAAACATACTGTATTATGCTTTAAAGTACAAAATTTTCTTAAAATGGTCTTACGTATTGAGGCATAACATTTGAGGACAGGAACAAAGAGTGGACAGGAGTGGAAGGAGGAGTAACTGCAACTAATTATTCTAATTAAAAGATTTATTTTGAATTCATAGTTTAAATCTTGCTATTCTGCAGTATAAATCTACTTCTCTTTGTCCTGTCCTTTCTGACTGTGGAAAGTTTGGTCTTGCAGGCATCATTTTTCACATGGATTGCACTTACTTGAATTCTCTAATAGCATGGAGACCAAAGTCATTTGCTATAGTCCAGGAAGATCTTTCTGCATCATTAGAAAATGAGCAAATAACAAAGAAGAGAGACAGTAGTTTATTTTGTATCAATATGTCTTGGCTGTAAGCAAATACGAGCAGTGGTTAACTCAGATTGAATAAGAAACTTCTATACTTTATAAATAGTTTACACTTTCAGTCTCTGGGGCGGATACTCTTTTTAGATTTAATACTTGGTTTTACTCTGTTGTTTTGGACTAAAAGAAATTTGCTTTAATGAAAATAAGCAATACCCCCGTGTTCCATAGGGAATGCAGTCGCTGCCAAAACCCGTACTATGTCTGCAGATGGACAAGAAGGCTGGTATATTATGTCTGGAGTGTTCAGTTCCAACTTATCCATAATAAATGTTACAGTGCAACAGACGTGTCAATGGGGGAAAACTGGCAGTTGATGGAAGCTTAATATCACTGAGAAGCATTCAAAACTTCAGACCAGTTTGGAATCTCTCTGTGTAGCA
Organism: Actenoides hombroni; assembly: GCA_024336885.1. NCBI lineage: Eukaryota > Metazoa > Chordata > Aves > Coraciiformes > Alcedinidae > Actenoides > Actenoides hombroni. Next base: position 3,907,891 of record WUAM01000282.1, read on the forward strand.
ACATTTCTCATTTTATTTGCATACATATAGAAAAATTATAAATCTGGACTTGGTGTTGCTATTTTGGTCTGGGAGAAAATGTGGTAGTAGTGTAATTGGAGTTTTGTGAGGAGCTAGAGCTCATGGCCTGTTCATTTCTGGAGTCAGTGCTGTGGAGCAAGGGCAGCCCACCATGTGCTCCTAACCTCAGGCGCACCATGGCCAGGGCCCTCAGTCTCCCCTAGGAGGAGCTGAGTCTGCAGGAGAAGGAGCTGCCTACACACCACTGGGCTCCCTGGTGACTGTCAGCAGTGGCCCAGGTACTGGCTCTGCTGAATCTAGTGTGTGCTTCCAGAACCGGGGGAATTGCACACCATGGAGTGCAATTTAACCTCAGCTCTTTACTCTGGGCTCTTTTTTTTTCAAATGCTAGAAAATATTCGTGGTCTTGAAATGTGCTTCTGCTCTTGCTGAACTTGTCAGAGATTTTAGTGAGCTCGTTCACTGTGTTATACAAATCATGTCCAGCTGTTTCACTTGATATGAATAAGTAATAGGAGTTGTGCACCTAAATTTAATCGTAGTTTTGAAAGATGCTGCATGGCTGTGTTACATAAGTGACTACTACAGAATTAAAAACTGAAGCATATTACTGCATGTAGAGTTTCTGTGATACAAATGGGATCTCATGGGGGAAAAAAAAAAAAGCCCCAAAGCAGGGCTGTTTATTCAGGGGTCAGTGCTTTAGCATGCAGCAGCCTTCAGGCAATCCAGTCTCCTGTTAGGGGGCTTCGTGCACTGGTGATTTCTGGTTTCAAAGACAAAAGGGTGAGGTAAATTCTGATCATTAATGAGCATATATAGCGAGAACAATGTCTCAAGAATTTAGCAGCTAAACCAGAGACACCTATTTTAATATTCCTGATTAAGGGTGATTAAAACTATAGAAATGCAGTATATTGGGATGGGGAAAATAGAGATGCATATCAGAGAATCACAGAAGTGTTCTGATTTGAAGAGACCTTCAAGATGATTGAGACCAACCCTTAACCCAGCACTGCCAGGGCACGGCTAAACCGTGTCCCCCAGCACCACGTCTACACAGCTTTGAAACCCCTCCAGGGATGGTGGTATTGGCCAAGATTTATAAAACAAAAGCAACAAAAGGATGTTACATCTTTCAGTTCTTTGTAAACAAGTGAATGAAATATACTGATTGTAGGATTATGTTTTCAAATCTGATTATTAAGCAATAGCTGAAGATAAGTCTTAATTTAAATTTTCTTTCTTAAAAAGGCGATTTAAAGCACAGTGAAGTAGATCTGAGGATTTTTCTCTTGGCTGAGTGATTACATGACACTATTTAGCAGACAACCTAACCAAACAGAGCAAGTAGACTGTGAAGTAATTGAGCAACTGAAAAAGAGTATTTGAAATCTAGAGAAAAGCAATGAAGAAATGTTTGCTACGCTTTTGAAGATTGCTAAATGGAGGAAAAAAGGTTCCTGGCCTCCTCCTCCTCTCCAAAGCAAAACTGTTTTGGTTTTTTTTAACTCATTTAGGACCTGTGAAGGGATGTGCTCTATATGATGAACAGTGGTTAGCACCTTGTAAGTTTAAAACTATGTGTATTCTTCCAGCCATAGGTTCATTGATGAAGCTGTTACATACTTCAGAGACAACTACCAAAACTATGCAGAGCACAGCACCGCTGTGCTGTCAGATTTTTCTGCATTAGTATGTCATGAATTTGCTTTCCATTTATGTAGATAGCCCTTTATTAAGTTGCAGTGCTTTGACACGGAGGTTTGCCATTGCAGTGGTCGGGCAGGAAGTGCCAGAAGTGCTGCTTGGGTTGAGAATCATTATTCTTGAGGTAATTAAATAAACATCTGATGTCTGAGATTATTTGCCTTCTAGGTATGTGAGTGGCTTTCTTTGGGTTTTGTTTTTCTTCTGAGTTTTGCATGCAGAGTTTGCATGCTGTTGTAATCACATATACATCAGAACAAGCTGCAGTTAGAGGCTGTATGCAGCAGGTATCCTCCAGTGTCAGAATACAGCAAAACCTAGAGCAGTAAAGGGTGAACTGCCTAAAAGGCATTTGTTAGAGAATATCTAGTATTGTGCTGGTGAGACAGTATTGTTAGCTCCAGAAAAAAATAATTTTACAGCAGAGAAGAGAGTGAATTTTCATTAAGTGCTTGACCAAAAATAACATGTGAAGCAAAAATAAGCGAGGGCTGACAGTATTCACAGAACATTAAGCTTGCGAATGTATGTAGTGCAGAGAAGGAATCTTGCATACTGCATTAATGTGTGTTCTCCAGTACTGAAAGTAAACTGGAACATGAAGACTCAATGCACAGAAATCTGGAGTTTCTGTAGGAATTATTGGAATAGGTGTAAAACTTCAATATTTTACAGATTATATTCTATTTCTGTCTCTGTATTTGAAATAGGTTATTGGCTTGAATTTATGATAGAAACACAGTTGTGTATTGAAACAGATATTTGCAAATATTTTTTTAAGTTGCATTATTAAGCAAAAAACATATGACAAAACCAAGGAGAGAAAGGGATTATGACATGAAAATCTTTAAAGACTAGAAATAAACAAACCAACCTTTTGTTGGTTTATATAATATGCTGTGTTTCTTTAAAGCTTCTGAAAACTTATCTTCATTGACCTGAACATTTTCTACCTTTGTTCTGTCCTTTTGAAGTACATGAGCAATGCAAATGGATCTTAGCAGAGGTCCCAAAGGATTTTCATAATTCTTTACTTTGTGATGTTTAATACTCTCTCTGCTACCTCAAAGAAAACATTGCACCCGTCATGAACCAGTCTGCCTACCAGAGGAATTCCCCGTAAATTTGGTGCTTGTAACTTCCAGAATTTATGAATGAGTTGTAACTCTGGAAATATTTAAGACTCCCCTTAAACAGAATGCAGCACTTATTTAATTAATGTCTAATGCTTATCAGTTGGTGAACTATTCTGAATTTTAGCCTTCACGTTCTGCTTATGCCACTGTTTAGCAATTTGGTTTTTTTCTAGTGTGATACTCTAAAAGGCAATGCAGAATAATTTTCATGAATGTTGGTTCAGAGTTTTAAGACTAATTGATGCAGCCATGTGCTTGTTGTGATTGAATTTCAGTATGTGTGGTTGATCCAATTAAGCAATTTATTGAAAGCACAGGTTGCTATTCACTTGATTAAAATTGTTTATACTCAAAAGGCTCAGAAAAATAATACAAAATAGATGTTTCTTTTAAACTATCTAATTTTAAATGACAAAGAGATGTATTCCAGTATGTGAAAGAGAACATTACTGACTTAAAAGTATCACTTATTTGGAATGTCATACACCCTGGAAATCAAAGGATCATTTCTTGGGAATGTTACTCAAAGGTTCAGAAAGGTTCTTTCTAGCTAGCGTAGCTCAATAGCGGTGGTAACTCCACGTAGTTTACAATTATGCATATATGCAGAAAGTTTTTAAGTGCCATTTTTCTACAAAATCAAATGAATGCAGTATCTGTCTGAAATGTATTACGTCTGCTGGTCTCAAGGGGCTGAGCTTGCTTTCACCATAATATTTCAAGGAAAAGAAAAAAATTTAAACTGTCATCTTGTCTGTTTTATGAAATACTAGAGTACATTTAGTATCTGCAATAATTTGTCAGAAATTCAAAGGTCTTCCAAAGACTTCACGTTTCTCCTCCATTGTCAAAGAGAATTGAGCAGCGATGTCTGTAGAGAAAGCAGTTGCTGCCAGGTAGGCATTAGTGCAAACAAGGCCTTGGTTTCAGAGGTGTGTGTGGGAGGAGGCAGCAGTGTTAACTTCTGGTAGTTGTGCTGTAAAACCATCTAGATCTCCTCCTCGTTGTGAGATGGCTGGAAATTTTTTACTGAATTTATTCCACGTTTTCCATTTCAGCAGCTGTCACCCTTTTCTAGGGGGAAGGTACCTCGTGTTTTATGAACAAATGTTGCTTTAGCCCTTACCTAGAGGGGCACTGGCAGATGAGAAGCCCTCCCAGTGTTTGTGGTGCTCGGCCAGTGCAGTCACCATGGTTTGAAGTGTTCCAACACACGGAGGCAGCCTGTGCTGCATCTCAGCTGGAGCTTGCAATGTATAGTGGATAACTAACGACAAGAGAAGTGTCACTTCTCAGCTTCAGCTTTGTCACCCAGGACTCTGTTCTTAGCTGACAACTTAGCCCTGCAGTTCACATCCACAAGCAGCAAAGCGTGAGGGCCACACAAATCAGAGCACGAGAGCTCTGGTCCTCTCCTCTCATGGTGCCTCGTCACTTCAGCCCTACCACATGCCAGGCAGCTGGATGTTCAAATGCAAAATGTCTTGGCATGTTCTTGGGGGCTTAAGAGAAATCAAAACAGGTCTCTTAAATGTATTTTTTTTTTCTTTCTTTTTCTTTTTTTTTAATCTATTTCTATCAGTTTAGACTTTTTTTTTTTTTACTTTTGAGAGACTACTTTGCTTCACAGGGTTTTAACGTTAGTTACTTAAAAGCTTGCAAACCTTTTGCCTTGAATGTGCTGCTGGAATGCAAACATTTTTTCAGCCATCATAGGCTCCTCTGGGGACAAAAGGAAGTGTATTTTATAAATTGGGATATCGAGTCTTTAGGGTGTGTCTCTGACAAAGGTGGCATTGAACTTGGAGCTATGAAGTGAATAAAGAGACCACTGGCTGTAATAATATGGCTTCATTTTTCTCCTCATAATCTGGGACGATTTGAGGAGTTTTCCATTTTACTGGTGTAACTGACATATGCAAAGTATATGCCCTACACATCAATAAATACAACTTCTCAAGGGACCACAAACTCTAAATTGGTCAAATTAATCTTTTAAAGTATTTGATAAGGGGAAAAACAGGCCTTTCAGGGCATAAATATCATTTATCCTGGGGAAAAAGGCTCTGAATTAGTATGTACTATTAGTACACTGTTAAAAATTAGATATGAGCATAATTTAAATGTTGATATTAAGGGGAAAGACAAAGCTGCTGTCTTACTAGCGCTCATATTCAAATGTAGTTTTTAATAAGACTGTGATTGGTTTGGGTGAATTCAGAGCATCTTTGGATGGTGTAATGAGTTAGAGATTAATAACTGTCTGCAGTGCCATGCTGCTGGAGCCAGGGATAGCTGCGCTCGCCGCGCTGTCGCTGCTTAGGCAGAACAGCTCTCCTAGGGGCTTGCGTGTAAACAAGCCTGCTGAGGAGAGCTCACAGTGGCCTCAAAGGGAGGAATAAATTAAATACAGGATCCTCCTCACATTCTAGAGAACATTTGAGAATTTTATTTATTACAGAAAATGTTTGTATGGGTTTGTGTGTTGGTACCTGGTTTTTGTTGTTCTGAGTGTTTGCTGTGTTGTCCACGTCATACAGGACTGTGGTCACTTAAGGTTTTGATGGGGTTTTTTTCTAGGCTATTTAGCGTGTGTTCCCACCCTAGGGCTGTAGTTCAACATAGAAAATTAAGAGCTCTGTAATCGTATTTTATGTTCTGTTTCCATCCTTTACCACTGAATGTGTTTACCTTTGCTTTTCTCCTGTGTCACTGGTACCTACCATGCATATTTTTAGATGCAGCTACATATTTAAAAGAAGTGTCTAAAGCCACTGCTGACTGCTTAAGAGCTTCTGAAAATAGTATTTACTTCCTTGAATTTGTGTTTCTTAGTGAAGTTTCTTTTTCCCTTTTCCATCTCTATCATGTGAGAGGAGTACTTCATTTTAATTCTCTGGAGAACAAGTAATTTGCTTTGAGAACTTAAAGGTTGGGCACTGGAAATCAAAGAGTTTTTCTTCTAGTTCAAGTACCTGACTCAGTACTATTAGTAGTTATTTAGGGATGTATTTTGTCCTTGTTTCATGTAGAGAGCTCCTAATAAACTATATTGGAATTTTACACAAATTGCTGTTGAATTAGAATTCAAAGAGAAGATAGTAGATGCCTTTTGAAGTAGTTCTGAAATACAGTGTAGTTCTATTGGATGCTTTTAGCTCCCAGTTGTTAAGATTGACTTGCAAGTAATCTATTTCACCAGTCCTGCTCTGGGTCGTGGTTTAATTTTGTTAGCTAGCGGATGTCACGTGAACCCTTTTTTAGCAATATTTATTCAGCTGCTGTGTTATTAAGAGCAAATGTGTAGTAGTGGTTATTAAATTCATCTTTCTTGCATTTCTGCTAATTGCATAATACTAATGATGTACATCTTTGCACAATATCAAAATCTCATATTGCTTGCATCATTTGGTTTCATAAATTATTCAGCATTATGCATAGTTTAATATTAGTCCTGCTTTTCTCAAAACTATTATCATTTCCTCATTTTCAATTTACAGCTGTGGAACAACTATTTTCATTTGGCAGTGGCCTTTATTACCCAGGACTCACTACAGCTAGAAAACTTCTCTCATGCAAAATACAACAAAATCCAGAACAAGTAAGCAAAAATGTATACTTTGGCTTATGTCTTTAATTTCCTAGTAAAGCAATGATAATGATAAAAATACTTTTCATGTTTCTTTTTTTTTCCTAGATATGGAGATATGAGACGTTTAATTGGCTTTGCTATCCGTGACATGTGGTACAAACTTGGTGAGTAAATGAACTTAATTGCAATTGAATCCATGGCATGTTGCTTGTATCGCTGAAAAATTATTTGACGTGAAGCGCATTTGTAAATCTTTCTGCTATTTGAACATAAAATGTTTTCACTCCTGTGATTAATCTTGGAGCTGACATGACATACTGTTTGACTATTGCCTATTTTGTATTTTTGAGAGAACTCACAACCATCTCTCAGACTTCAAAGATGACTGACATCGGAAGATTTCAGAAAACTTACTTTGCTGAAATGGAGAACCAGATATATATGCCCTGAGAAGGTTACTGCTCAGTCTGAATCTACAGTTCCAGAAATAAATAGGCTTAGCTTTGGAACCTGCATTAAAATTCAAAAATATTTTTACATTTGTTGTACAGCCACGTTCTGCTACTGCTCCTTTGAGAGTTCATAATAAAAAGAATAATAATGTATTGTTCTATTAAAATATGTATTATAGATGGATTTTGAAGTGTACAATGAAGACAATTATGATGATGCTTATGATTATACTTTGAAGTGCAAGCTGAATGTTCCATTTAAGACAATCTGATGAAACCTAGTCTTTTCACGAGTATTAATAGAGAGGAGAGGAAAAAAAAAAAGCTTTGCAACAATGCTGTCTGAGATCTCTTGACCACAAGCCAGTTCTGATTCTTTCAGCTTTTGAGAAGGAATAGAGATGACTGACTAAGTTGTAAGACTTTAGCTACATAAATGGCTTAAAACACTGCTTTAAATGATTGTATATCCTAAATGTTTTCCTAAAATAAAATATTTTATTTTCTCTCCTCTCAAGTACTCAATTTGTGTTTCTGTTTCAGGCCAGAATAAAATTTGCTTTATTCCGGGGATGGTTGGACCCATTTTAGAAATGACTCTTATTCCAGAAGTTGAACTACGAAAAGCCACAATCCCAATTTTCTTTGACATGATTCTGTGTGAATATCAAAGGACAGGAGAATTCAAAAAGGTAATTAAAACTACTCTCTGAAAATTAATTAAAATGTCATGTGGTCACTGTGTTTCGGGTAAATATTTGATGTTTGGATTTTTCTGCTTACAGAAAGTAAAATCCCACATATTAAAAACAAGAGGAAGAGCTTTTGTGGAAGTCAGTGTGCACTCTGAGAATAATTTAGTTGGACTTAATGTAAAACTTTCATCACAGTGACAGCAATAAGGGCCTGGAAGAGGGGCCCAGAGAGCTTGCAGGATCGTTACAAAAACTTACAAATCTTTACTGAAAGAAGTTGTGAGCAACAAGACAGGACATTGAAGTCAGCCCTCAGTTAAGTAGGAGGCAGAATTAAGTGACCTCTAGGGGCCTTTTTGTTTCCTGATACCACTTCCTTGTGATGTAGATATTGATAAGCCAAAACTTGCAGTTTCTGTATTACAGAAGGTCTGACAGAAGTAGCAGTGAGTAGTTAATTGTATCTTATCAGATTTCTCAGGAAAACGTTTATCGTGGGAAAGATAACCACCATGAAGGACTGACTTTCCAAAAATGTCTTCTACAGCAAATTTGAAAAGGCAAAATGATTTTTAGGTCACAAGCATTAAATATTTGTGATTGATGGAATAGAAATAGGGACTGTCTGATAGGGTGTTTGGGAATGTAATTTAAGTCTCTTGCCACTGCTTTCTGTGTCTACCAGGGCAGTGAGTATCTGTCTGTATCTTTCCTAGCTGGCTTTTCTGGTCTCCACAGGCTCTTTGGGCATGGACTCACATTATTCTGTGTTTGCACACTGCTCTGCACTGTAAATTTTAAAATGGAGATTCAGGCTTTATTGCTACACAAATAATTAAATCAGAACAATCTGTGTAACAGTAAGTGGCAAACAAAAAAAATCATAATTTTAGACATTCCTAGGGAAGTAAATATAAAATCTTGCTCCTATACCCAGCTATGTGTAATACTTAAAATCATGTGGGGCATTTCTGTGTCAACTAAGTGTGGAACAAACGAGCAGATGGAATTTCCATTTTGGTCTGTATTCCACAGTGCAAAGCTTTTGGTTCAAGGCCAAGATTAAAAACCACTTTGCTTCTGTGCATCTGTTCCCTCTATGTCCTAATAGTCCTATATTTGCCTTCTTAAAAACGTTTTCCTTCCCTTGGCTTATACTGCATCTCTTGGGAGGAATGCGCAGATCTGTACAGACCAGCAATCCAGAAAACACATCAGTCATACTGGCCGATTAACAGCTAAGGAACCTGGAAGATGCCAGACCCTTAAATCACTTCTCATGCTAACAGGAATCAATTTCAGGTGATATTTTTTCAGTGCTGAGGAGCGAGTATGTTCATTTTATTGCAGCTTATAAATAAGAGGTAACTTTTATCGGATTGCACTGAAACTGTTTCATAATTGAGCAGCTGAGTCTTAGTGGGTTCTGGTGTACTTCAGAAATTGCAATCATTTGCTTATCAAGAATTGTAGTATTTATTCTCTCCTATGGATAATTAAGTTTTTTCAACTTCTGTCTGTAAGTTTGGCAGTTCTGCTAAGTTTTTTTAAAAAATGTATTTTAAAGGAAAGGTGTGTAAGTTTTATTAAAGTTGTTACCATCTTAATTAGAAAGGGCAAAGTATTAATATGGATAGAAAATCATTTGATGCACAAACACATGAACTCTAGCTTTTGCTAGTGGACAATTTTCATATGCTAATTGGCATTTAGTGTTACAAAGGATATATTCTTAAAGCTTTGGTACAAGACTTTGAGAATGATAGCACGTTATTTCAAGGCTGCCTTAGGCCCTCATGAGCCTGGATTGACAGTCAACTAGAACATCATTTTGTTGAACTTAAACAGTAAATAATTTATTTCCAATCTAATCTTCTCTAATGAGAGAGGGGAAAAAAGCAGAGAGACATCTTTACTTGTTGAGGCTGTACTGGCACTGGAGCTCTTCTGGTACCTGCCACCTGACTTATTAAACTTTAGCAAAGAGATGGATTTCTTGGTGCTGCTGGGCACTGCGCTGCGAGGAGTGCGCGGCAGTGCTCTCTGCTGCCTGGCCACATGCGTTGTGGTGATGCTGGCTCAAGAGGCTCAGTTCCTTCTTTATACATGTAATGTATGTGTCATAAGGATACAAAGTTATTTACATTTATCAAGCAGGAATTGTATTTTATTTAACTATTTCTAGGAAATCAACTAATCCCAGAGAAAACAAAATTCTGCCTCTGATTGTCTCAAGAATGACGTATTATACGTACATATTTAATGGGATGGAATGTATCAGTGGGTGTATGGCATAGTAAGGCATTTTCTTTGTGATCCTTTTACTTTGCACATTTAACTTCACCCAGAGGGAATGTTATATGAGCTTGTAATTTTAACTTGAAGATGTAGGGAGGAGGCCATTAATATCTACTAATTTTAGCCATCAAAGCTCTGTCTATCATTAGCTCAGCAAGATAGGGATGTTGGAAAGGCAATTTATCCAATTTATGTTCAGTGTCTGTGGATAGAATTAGTCCTGCAAATAGATCTGCTTCTCCTTCAGATATAAAGGGAAGGTGGTGGCCTGTGTTTTGGACACATGATGTTAAAAACAATCCCATCTTCCAAATGTTGATAACCCATCTTTCCTTGAGAAATCAGGTTGTGCATTTTACTAAGACTTCCCAAAGCAAGACATATCATCAAGCAGCTTCGTACTAACTGATAATCTGAGGCCAAAGGCTAGAAAAGACTTTTAAAAAAGCAAAACACCAACAAAAAAACCCCCTAAACTTAGAGGAGAAAAAAAAATATTAATTCTTTGCAGAGTAAATACAAATATTGAAATAAACACTGATTCAAGTTATGTTAAGGATTTAACTTGGCTCAGGAAAGATTAATTCATCTGTGTTTATAGTTTTGTTCAGATAAGTTGTCCTGTCTGTGTTTGGTATTTTAATTTAGTGTCTTTCATTGGTTCCACCAACTGCTGAAGCCATCTGGGGAAGTCATCTACATTTGCTTTCCTTCCTGACTGTTTTTGGACTGTGTCAGAAAATGATGCTGACCAATGGTGTGTTCTTGGGCTGACTGAGCTACTGAGAGGATTAGAGGGTGGATGTTTATTCTTAGTGAACCTATTGGAGTCTTGGATCTCTCTGAGCTGACAGCTGTAAAAGGTTCCTAAATAAGTGAATGGGGGTGTTCCAAGCAAGTTCCTCTGGTTATTTATAATTGCTGTGAATACCCATAGTTCTTACTCTCAGTTATTGACATTTTATTATGCGTAAGGATTTCAGAAGGATGTGAGATAATCCCATTAGGACAACCCGGGTTTGTATTGCTTGGTGCTTTAGACAGATCTATAAAAAAAAATGAGGTGTTTTGTAGTTTAGTATTGAAGTGTCTTCAGAGATGTGAGGATTTCTTGAATCTGTTAGATAAGCAGGTGTTTTGGTACCAGTGACAATTAGATACACTGTTTTAAGTTAGAGGAGAAGTATCTTTTCCAGGCCTTAAATTTGCACAGACACATTAAAACTTCTATATGTCTGCCAGCTTTTTTATTTATTTTTGTTGAAGGAAAGATGCTTAGGAAGAGGTTTTTTGTTCAGATCCAGTATCTGTGAAATTATTGCCTCTTAGAGAAGTAATCAATTCTCTACCTGCTGAACAAGTACTAGGAAGGATTTAAGAGGTGGATGATTTTTAACTGGTGCTTGACTTGGATTATATTCACAGTTGTTGGTTTCACTGCAGTAAGTCCACAGACTTCAGCTCTGGTTCATGACTGGATCGGACGTTTTTGCTTAATACCACCTTGTCCTGCAACTGCCATGTGCCTTTGTTACCCATGTTACTGATACACATGTATACACTACTACATGTAATACTTACAGATAGAAATTAATTCTGAGCCCTTTTTCAGCCTGTTCCAGCCAGACTAATGTTTGGTTTGGTTTGGTTTTGGTTCAGTTTATCTGTATTTCAATGATAGCTCTTTATTCTCTAGTATTGGTGTATTATGTACTGTTCACTGGCAATCTTTAATTTGTATTCTTATTACAGACAAAGAGCTCACATTAGAGAAACAAAACCTGCAAGGTCAGGTTTTGGGACAAAGAATGGTTCTGGATCACAAAGTATTGGTACACCTAACAAATGAACATTCTTTAGGGACTCTAAAGAAAACAGAGTTCCCTCTTATTTGACATTGCTATTAAAAATAATTAAGAAATATCACTAATGTAGTAGTCCTTTCATTCTGCTCAAATCAGAAAATGGGATTGCTGTTTCTACTGAACAATTTCTAGTTTTCTGAGAGAACATTATGGGACATAGTTTTTAAATGGCGACTCTGAGATCTCAAGTCATTAAGTATTTTGAGGAGTCTATTCAGCATGCCACAGAGATGAAACATTTGCTGCCAACTTCTGTTGGAATACTGGCTGACTACATGCTGCTCAGTTCTGTTGGAGTTGGTCCTATACTGCTATTAATGTTTCTCATATGCATACTACAAAGGTTTGCAAATTGACATTCCGCACTGACCTTTTATATGTAGGCATCTCACTGATGATAAATAGCAACATATATTCTCAGTTTTCCCCTTCACCCAGGCAGCAGAATATTTTAACTATTCTAGGTCCATTTAGAACAGAGCTATTCATGTGTTCATGAACACTACTCTCCTACTCAGTTATCTTAAAATATGCTATGAAGTATTCAGTATCTTTATCTGACGCTTATCTGTCTGGGACTCTGTCATAATCATATGAACAGTTTTGGTTTCAAACATTTACAGCTGTGGTTTTGTTGCTTCGGCTTGGTCTGAGAAATACAAAATGGTTGAAATTGCTCCTTGCTCCCTGCCCCTTCTGATGAAGAGGAGCATATCTGTTTGGCCTCATTTTAATGGTTGGACACGATGATCCCAAGGGTCTTTTCCAACCTAAATGATTCTGTGATTCTGTTATTTTCTGCCCCTAGGTTATTGGGATTTGTGTGATGAGTGTAGAATTTAGGCCACTCAAGACAGTGTTTCAAAGATCCTTGAGAGAAGCAGCAGGCCACTTTAGTCTTCTTGAAGAGCAGTTTGCAGTGTTGGGATGACCCAGTAGGTCTGGGGTTGGATGAGTGTCTTTCTGCTCTCTGAATCCTGCTTGAGTCATCCTGCTAGTCCTTCTGTCTCAGTATGGAATTGTACTCATTGCTGTGAGGTAAAACCTGAGAAGTTCTACCTTGGATGGGTACATCTGTTAGTTATCTGAGAACTTGAAATTTGAATAGAATGTGGATTTATTTTTTTATATATATATATATATTTTTTTAGATTGCTCTCAGGGATAGATCTAAGGACATTTAAATAGAGAATTTTACATAGGTAGCTTATAAATATTTCTTTAAGAAGCTTTTTTTTAACATAATAGCATTTATTCATTTTAGAGGAAAAAATAATTTGACTGGCTTATATTCTGGAATAATTTTGATCTTTGACTTTTCCTGGTCGTATTTATCTGAATCTCAGGACAAAGGTGAAGGATATCAAATACTCTGGAGAAAAAACATCACTTGCTTGCAGAAAGAACATGCAGTAACATGTGTTCAGTTAGAATGTCATGTTCTCTGCAACTGAAGGAATTGTCCCTTCCAAAACATCAGTCTGAAGAAATATATGACCTGCTTGGTATTCTAAGGGGAAGAACTATTTTATTGTATGTAGCCATGGGCTTGGCTTCTTCAGCTCAAGGCTGTACATTTTGATGAGGATACATTTAATTAAGGAAAAATATCTTGCTTTGCAGTTATCTGATAGTATTGTATTTAAACTGCTATAGTAATTCTTTCTACCCTGAAAGGCTTCCAGTTCTCTGATGGGATGATCTCGATCCCAGTCTGCCAAAGCTCTCAGTTACACAGAAATACTCCAGGGAGAAAACAGAATTATTCATATAATGGAAATTGTGTGAAAGAAAAATGTGAACATTTACTGTGTTAGTACAGTAGCAAATTCTGTCATTTTTACTGCTCTTTCAATAATTACATGTATGTTAAGCAACTGAGCTTTATTTCAGTGTGGGTCTCTTAGTTTTTTAATCATTTCTCTGTGCCTCTTGACATGATAACGGCTTGCCTAGAACCTTGTGGTACATCTTTCCCCCTCTTCTTGAGAAAGGTCTGCCAAGGTTTCTTTGAAACTAGATATTGCTAGAATACAAATTTTTCTTTGGCACCTGGAAAAGTCTTTTTCAGACTTGCTTCCTGCTTTTCTCAAATGTCTTCTTACCTGCACTTAGTCATCTTCCTGTCTACACTTCTTTCTGAAGAATGCTTCTTTCCCTAGCATGTGTGCTTACTCCCAGAGCACCAGCAGTCTTTCATTTCTAGCACGTCTCTAGTTGACTTACAGGGCCAGACAACATAAGCAGTCTTTCCTTTTGCTGCCTTACCACGCTGTATGTAACAGTGTGAAACATTCTGTAGATATGAAAAGATATTCGTGTATATATAAAAGTATAATTCTGCCACAACCAAGTGATTTAGTCGTATGATAATCCAAGATTTTAGTAGATACCTTGGAAAGAGAGGTTTGAGACATGTGGCCGCATAAAGAGCCATGTGAGAAAAGTTTAAAAACTTGTTGGCATTAAAACCTTTTAATTCTCTTAACTGTGCGGATCCTTTACAAATCTGTATCACATTGTTTTCTCATACCATCAGATCTGAACATGATGCAGTTAGTTGGATGAGGGCAAAGAATGACTGTAGCTGCAGTAAGACTTTGAGATGGATGTCCCCCACTTGCTTTGAGAGGGCATACCCAAATGAAATGGAAGCTGAGTGAAAGGGTTTGTTCAGGCTTTCAGCAGTGCTAAAAGCCCAGACCATGAATCAAGTTGATGAATCTTGGAATGCTTTTATAAATTCTAAGGTTTTCATATAACAAGCCAAAAAGAGATGTCAAAGAATGAAGAATCAAAGAAAATTATCAGGCAAGAGGCTTAGAAGCACTGAAGGTATTCAGGAAAGGCTAAGCACAGAACAAGGTTGATCTGCCTTAGGTAACCAGAGAGTGTGAAAAGTGTTCCCATTGTAGTTAGAGCTAGAGACTGGGTAATAAAAGAACGACTCTGCCTCGAAGGGGATTTCCACTGGTGGTGTGCTTATATCTGTGCTGAGTTTCTAACCTGCAGGTACAGAAAGATACCTGCTTCTTCACAATGTATTATTTGAAGCTTGGTAAAAAACACAGTAACAGGCTGGCTGATTTTTAGTGGCTTTCTCTTAACATCTTAAAACCTGCAGCATTTTAATATTAATATTTATTTCTGCTAAGTTTATTGAATTTAATTATTTTCTGCTATGAATTTTTTTTTATATGACATTAATTTTAATTAGTTTTCTGTTTTCCAAGACTGATGTATCAGGTTACTTTAAAACATTCTGCTTTTGAACACTTCTTTGTTTCAGATCACGTCTGAAAGACATCAGTGGGCTGGTACACAGTAATTTGGTTCAAAATGCCTAGCTCTGCACTGGACAACATTAATGGGGGGGTATTTTTCTTGGAACCTACTCTCAGTAAATTCTCAACTGATTTATATTACTTATTTAAAAAAAAATAATTTCCAATTGTATTTTTTATTTTATATTAAGAAAAAAAAAACATCATAAAGACCAACTCATCTTTTGTATTTCTGATAGGAGTTTGATACATAAATGTCAATTATTTGAGGACATGTTTTGAACACACAAATCTTAATGCTTGAAAAGCTGGGGGAATCCAAACAAACCCTGTGCGTGTATTGTAGTTTCCATGGTTTTTACTCCCTGGATCAGAATGCAGTTTGCATGGTATATGGTAAAGGCGTTGCTAGCAGATTACAAATTCTGATCTAAACCTGTTCCATTGCATTAACCCTTTCAAAACCATACAGCAGTTTCCTGTGTATAATGTATGGCAAAGGCTTTGAAAGGACAAATTGCAATTGTATTTTTATGTTGCTATAACACTGTAACATTTTGAAGAGGCTTTAAATAACCAAGATATGATCCTGCAGATGACTGGGTTAAAATGCAATCCGTCATGTACTTCCAGTTCTTTAAGAGGCAATGGCATATTGCTGAGGTATGTTCGTGGCGTATTATCTAGAAATTCTCCAGACATGTTGCTGGACTTGATTACTCTTCAAAGACATCAAGCTATTGTCATTGACAATGTATGTGTGTATTTGTAACAATAATTTCACAGGTTAGCATTAGATTCCCAGGTAATTTTTTCTTTGCCTGCATGGCAAACTTTGAAAATAGGCTTTAGCTTTTTCTAAATATTGTGAGATATCTTTCCCTTGCTTAATTATGTAAAACTGCCCGCAGAGTATATGAGTGTATGTGTGTGTGTATATATATATATTTTTCCTGATACTGGATGTAACAGGAACAGCAGGTAAATAATATAGATAACACCTACAGATACCCAGCTTCAAAAATATGTTATAGGAATGACAGAGCCCAGTAGTGAGGTTGAAGTTTCAATGTCAGCTCCACAGACTGGGATGCTGGGCTTCTCTGTAAGCCAAGTTTGGGATAAAAGGAAACCTAGAAGCCTTGGAATTGTGAGTTGGCTGGTTAGTGATAGCGAAGGTCACAAGGTGTGACCAGTGGAGAAATACTACAGGTTTGCTCTCTTTGTATGCACACAGACTGCAGGGATTCGTTTTCAATTCAGAGAGGGGAAAAAGGTCCTTTGTGACCTTACAAGAAGAGAAATAAGCTCCAAATGAAGTGGCATCGTAACGGTAAAGGAACATTGAAGAAATGATGTGGTAAAGGGAAAATCTTTGCGTTTATCTGTGAAAATAGCTTGTTTGTTGTCTTTGTTTATATGCCACTGTTTGCTAATAGATAGACGTAAAAAATAGCAATTAAATAATATATAGCACACCATAGGACTGTTGATATTTTATCTGGGTGAAAGTGATTCTACTTACTCTGAAATCCTGCATTTCAGATTAGAGATGTTCTGTGAAAATCCGTCACTCAGACACTGTAAGGCTTTTTTCCTCAGGTCATTGTATCAGTCTGTTCTAAGAAACAGGGATCCAAAGACAGTCAGCTGTGCATTATTCAAGCTTTTAACACTTGGGAATATGTGCTGTAACTATACAAAGACACTCGTTTGACCCCTGAATATCTGTTCAGTGTTTTGATTTTCTTTCTTTCTTAGTTTGAAAATGAAATAATTTTGAAGTTGGACCATGAGGTGGAAGGAGGACGAGGGGATGAACACTACATGCAATTGTTTGAGTCCATGTAAGTAATGCATGACAATAGATGCCTTCAGGATGTGGTTTTAGCTTGTTGTTCCCACTTCTCAAGTTGGTAACCTCACTTAAAAATAAAATAGACTTTTAACTCTTTTTTTTAATGAAGGGACTGGAAATACCATACTGTTTCAGTATGCCTGTTTTGAATTGTAGTTTTGCTCCCTGCAACTGTTCTCCTGGTTGCTTTTCAGGATTTCGTGCTCCAGCTAAATAATGAAGAAATTACACCTAACCTGCATTTCTCTAGCCAACTTTCAAGCAAAGAGAATCAAATATTCACCCCACTTTTTAGTGTTTCCCCATTTCTCTTTATAATGTTTCTTGGTTTAATTTCACACTAAGAAAGTATTTTACAATATCTTACATGCTTTTCTCACTGTCTAGATTGGACTGTGGGAGGTTATCCTCTGAACTTGCATAAAGTCACTGACCTTGGATGAGAATAGTGCAGAGTGTTAGAGTTTCATACAAATATTTCTGTATCTTTAACAATCCTAAAGCCTGATAGAGTATCTCCTCCTTTTCCTGGCTGCCCAGATTCCTTTTGATTCTGCAGTGTAATAGCTGTGTCTTCACTTGTGGCAGACTGGGTGTGTGATGTGTTAGGGTGCTGTGGAATCCTTGTGCCTACCTCTGAGAATTAGCTCCTAGCTTTGTGCTTTAGACTGTACCGGGGAGGAAGCGCATTGCTCATTCATCAGATACCTTGTCAGGCGTCGATAGCCTAATAGTTAAGTTCAAAAAGGCTGTAGCTCTTTGGCTACCTGACAAAATTGGTATGGGCTTTGTGACACTGAGTGTGTGTGTTTTTACTTTCTCCAAGCCTGTTACCTCGTATGTATTCTCTTTTCGTGTAGTAGGTAGCAGTCTTTGCTAAGTCACATCCCTTAGCAGATGAAGCAATGAGATCTTTGTGTATATCACAATGGAAGAAAGTCTACTCGCAGTGAAAACAGAATTTTGTGAAAAATACTGAATTACATAATCCAATAATATGTAAATGTTGTCTTATGTAAATAATACATAACTATGCTCTAAGGAAATAGTAAAATTTCAAAGAAATATCATTTAAATCAAACATAATTCAATTGTTTGCTTTGCTATTCTAATTTTTGTCCTGTGAGGAGGCAGATAAAATATAGAGGAGAAAAAGGAAAAATATTGATACTTTTGAAGCAATGTAAAACTATTCTTTGAAAGTGGTACACTGACAAAGACAGATGAAGTTATAAAAATGTCTCTTTCACTTCCTAAAATGCAATGACTATGGAAACTGAGAGCAATAAACTAATTTTTCCATTTAGATTGTGTACTGTTTGGCTTCAGGCCTTAGGATAGCTAAGGGGTGATACAGAGATGTTCAGATTAGCTCTTGGTATGACCAAAACCAGGCCTGCAAATCACACTGCTGCAAAGCCTAAACCATGATGCTTGCCTCAACTGTCACTGCCATTCATCACGGCTAATACTGGGGATTCAGCTGACACAGTGGACATTTATTGCAGTGCTAAACTTTCCTTGCTGCTAGTAATTTTTTTTTCCAAATGTCCATACTAAATCTCCCTTGCCTCAGTTTAAGCCAATTATTTCTTGTTTTACACATAGGGGACATAAAGAGTCACTTATTTTCTTTCTCTTTGCAGCAGCTTTTAACAAGTTTGAACATTACTGTCAGGTTTCCTTCTGTCTCCTCTGTAGGGTAAATCACCCCAATATTTCAGTTTATCATATGGAATGTTTTCTGGACATTCCTACAATGTCTACATCTGTTTTGGAATGCTACATTGTCTTAAAGCTGGAGGGAGTATTCAAACTGAGACTATCAATGCAAGGAGAAAAGCTTCCTTCGGATCTTGTGTATGATACTCTTTGAAGTTTCCTTTTTCTGAGGTGTGTAAGATTGTTCGCTTCTCCTGTTTTCAGTTAACTCTTGCATTCAAATAATTTTCTAGAGAACTGGTACATATCCAGTTAAAGCCCATTTTTCAGTAGCAGAGTTAAACAATCTCATCAAACAGACTACATAGCATTTGATCTTCCTGCCTTTCCAAGGTACCGTTGTTTTTTTTGATGTATCTTTTGTTTTCCCCGTGATACTGCCCCATGTTCTACAAGACTTCAAGGTTTCCACGTTTCTAAAGATGTCACTTCATATTATCTCCAGATATTTTTTGTTCATCCCTGAAGTTGTTTAATGATATCCATAGTGGGCCAGTTGAAGCAGAGGTTGGTGACCTTTCAGTGATAGGACCCTATTCTCTTCTCTGTGTTGTTTGTTTGGTTTGATTTGGTTTAAATCTTCCTACATTCTCACCTTTCAGAACAGGGATTTCAAGCCTTTGTCTCCAACTCCCTGTTCCAACTGAATAGAGACCCTGGTTAAATTGGGCTCCAGATCTATTCATTTGGTCATAATTTCATCAGCTAATTTCCTGTAACTCTCTGCCTTCCAGCACAGTTCCAGTTGCCGTCTGAATGCAGATAGTTAGCAGTAGTCAGTGCCTGCCTTGTGTGTCGATGCTGACTTCTGCAGCCAGCACTGTCTCACCGTGGTTGGTTGCTGGGAACTTGCCTATGGCTAATAAACTGAATAGGTTCAGCAGGAGTTTAAGCACAGCGTTGTGTCGGTGGCTAGCCGCAGACGTCAGCGGGCACCAAGGCAGGGTTATGTGCTGTGTTCTCCTCCCTATCCTGGTGCTCCCCGGCACCAAGGGGGAGCTGGGGGATCCGGAACGGCGAAGGCTG
>WUAM01000282.1:3927649-3952872 GCA_024336885.1 Actenoides hombroni
ACCAAGGGGGAGCTGGGTGATCCGGAACGGCCAAGGCTGCTCTCAGCAGGCTGCCCTGCTTTGGGAGATGGAGGAGGCTCTAGCTGGAGGAATGCACCTTGTGCTGTGCCACTTCTCCTCAGGCTCAGAAACTGAATTTGGGCATTCTTTAGTTACTAATAGAGGCACAACAGAAAATAGCATTTGGAACCCTTCCACTTCCCCACTATTGCAGCAGCCCTTGTTATGCAGTTCTTTTCTTGAGCTTTATTTAAAATATTTTTTATTTTAAAACTTCTTTTTTTACGAGCTCTGTTTAAAAATTCAAAGGTTTCTTGCTCCCTCCTGGGGAAAAAAAATCTTTTGTAGTTTTATGGGTCCTTTTTATTGGGATTATTGTATAAAGCTGAGCAAGATAACTTTCAAAATCTCCACTCCTTCCCTACTTTCTTTTCCGCAAGTATCATTTGATGTGCTCCAGCCTTTTCTGTCAGTTGTCAACTCCTTAAATGCTTCAGTAGTTAACATTCCATCTGGTATATGTTTACTGTCATAAGCTGTGTTTTGGTGATCTATTGAAATACTTCAGTTATTTTTTCAGACTGTTCAGACAACAGCAATTTGAGTATTCTCGTTGTATCTGTTAGCCTCTCTCTGTCACATGGCCTTTCAGACATGCATGTACACATTTCCTTTGTCTCAGCAAAATTACTTCATGTTGGAGCTGTACAGTCAAAGGAATAAACATCAGGTGCTGCTTTTACTTTGCTTGAGGAAGAACTTTGAGGCTGGGTACTTTGCCGAGGTTCCAGTTCTAGGCCAAAGCTTTGGGGAGTTCTTTGCACTTGAAATTAATATGAAAATGTGTTTTCTGAAGAAAGTTTAAATAATTCTGAAGAGTAACAATTATTTTTTCAATTAATGAAAATGTAATACTTTAACATTTTAAAAATAATAGTGTACTGAAAGCTTAGTAATACATTATTAAATGGATTTGCATATCAATTGAGCACTGTTAATGAAACACAAAGAGGTCAGAAATTAAGAAAAATGTGTCATTGAAACTGCTCAGCTCAAGCACACAGCACAGTTTCAGGGAGAATTGTGCAATTGCTAGGAGGTTTTTTACTGTGTGAGAACACATGGCGATTTTGATATGCTGTTAATAGAATATGCCAAATATACATGTAATTACATGTAATTGTTCCATCCTTGATTCAATTTAGTTTAATCTTTCTACATTCACACCTTTCAAAGCAGGGATTTTTTGTGGGTCAAGATAATAAAAGTAAAGCTGCCCATGGAAGTGAAGGAAAAAGAAAAGATGGGGATGTTGGAGAGGCAGCCTTGACGCTGTGCAGCACGGCTCAGCAGCAGCCCAAGCACCTCTCTGTTGTCAGCACAGCCCTGTGAGGGCTGCTGTGGGGAAAGCTGACTCCATCTCAGCCAGACCCAATGCATACAGCTGTATAGATACGGGAATATGTATTTATATGTAACATGCGGTTTGTCAGAGAGAATCCCAATGGAAAACCAGAATGCTAAGTACAGGAAACAAGCTCTTAAGCAAAGAAAACGCTCCATAATGAGATGCATTATGTTTAAACAGTTAAGCTTTGAAGACAAAGCTATGATAATAATGTGCAATATCTACTAAATTAGATCAGCACTTCATAGGAACAGCATTGGAATCTGATGATGATGATGTATATAACCCACTTGGCTATATTTTTATTGAAAGAGAGCTAACTGCTTTTTTTTTTAATCTACAGGAAGTTTATTGTTTGGTTTTGCCTGTTTCTCAAGGGCAAATAGCTCTGGTGAGGTCTTCTTAGTGAATGTCTTTTTTTGACTAAAATTGTAATTTTTATTAGTTTGAACTTTTTACTCACATGTAACTGTACAAAGAGAAGGAAATAATCAACAGAGTTTATGTTGTGTGATAACAGA
The DNA here is from genome assembly GCA_024336885.1 of Actenoides hombroni. Lineage (NCBI taxonomy): Eukaryota > Metazoa > Chordata > Aves > Coraciiformes > Alcedinidae > Actenoides > Actenoides hombroni. The sequence goes on from WUAM01000282.1 coordinate 3,929,579, forward strand.
GGCAAGGAAGGTGTAGTGTTTATTGCAATAGTGGGGCATTCCAGAGGCTTGAGTTAGTCACATCACAGATGCAGGTTGCTGTGTTCTGATATTATGGGTATACCCTTGAATTTGATGTCACTTTCAAACAGGAAAAGTCAATGTTTCATTTTTTTCTTCTGATATATATCCCATTTATCTTCTGGATATCTAAATTACTAACCCAAAAAAGGGAATTTCCTGTGCATTCTGCAGTTGCTTTAAGGCCTAATTGATTGTTTTCCTTCAGGTCCAGTTTTTCAGCTGATGCGCCACTAATTTTCACAGTACTGTAAAAACATTTTTTTTTGTGTTTGCAGTCTTACAGAGTGTGCATGTCAGTATCCCAGCATTTTTAACTTGGTTGAAAGTTTTGTCAGCCTAGTTAAAGGCCTCTTGGAGAAACTGCTGGATTACCGAACGGTGATGAATGATGAAAGCAAGGACAATCGCATGAGCTGCACTGTGAACTTACTGGTATGTTCTCTCCTGTAATTCTTGTGTGAGAATGGGAAGGAGCTTTAGAATCCATTCACTAAAGATGAAGGTAAGTCTTCCTGGGGACAGGTGTGGTTGACACTGCTCAGTAATGATTTAAGCACAGAGATTTTTCTCTCTGTTTGCCTGGATATGTTCATAAACCCGACAGAGTGTCCACTCAGTTCTTTGGGTTTGTTTCTGTGTTTTATCCACTTAGATTCTGTGGCTGAAGAAGGGAGTCTGCTACTCAGATACCTTCACCTTTTGACAGGCATCATGTAACAGTGGGATTTTGCCAGAATCAAGTTTTCCATGAGAAACTAATCCACTTGCTGCTTTAGCAACTCGATAATTACTGTGTTTTAAAAAAAGACATTGAGATAACTTTTAAATGTTTATATCCCTAGAACTTCTACAAGGACATTAACCGTGAGGAGATGTATATCAGGTATGGCAGTTCTCTTGGATCTGTTGTGGAGAGGACAATAATATTCTCTTATGAATTCTGGTTTTAGCATTGCACTTGAATTTCTGTTATCTGATTTTAGTTTATCATCCCCAGTGACTCTGTTATAGTCCTGGCCTCCTATGTATTCTCACTCTGTTGTTTGCTTAGCCTTCAGCCATTTGGAATCTATCAGATGTATTCAGCAGCAGCAATTTTTGTCTCAAGAATCAAATCTTAGTTGATCATAATACTCAATGTTCATTGTCTCTATTGTTTGAACTAAAGAAAATGCAGCTAGATTAGAGGTTTGATGGAGGATATATCATACATTTAGAACGGCAGAAAAAAACCATTCAGGTTTTGTAGAATTGTGCAGTCTGCCAAGTCTCTTTAAATATGCAACAGTACAGGCAATGCAGAATTACTAGTAAAGCATTTTTCTGTAAGAGCTGTAGCAGTACTGGCAAAATCTTTCAGATATGACATGGCCACTTACTGTCTCCCAAGAGTTTTGCATATGAGCTGCAGCAAATCTTGCTGTTGAAAATCTCATTATTTCCTGCCTCGTGTCACTCTGCAAAATCTGCAGAACCACCTGCACCTCAGCCACTGCAGTACAAAGCCCCCAGTCTCAGCTGAAAGGAGCATTGAAGGTGATTCAGAGCTGAACCTGGAGCTATGAGCTGGAGTGGACAGGGAAAAACAACGTTCTCTCTGCTAGTCTTGGGGAGGGGGACACATTTTTAGTTGGGCTGATGACTTACCATTCCCAATCTTGGAACAGCTACAGCAAGGAGTAAGATTTCTGGGTCAGTACTGTTGTGTGTAAGAGGACGGGATGCACTTTCTGGCTGCTGGAAAAGATGTGACTTGAGTCCCATGATGGGCATTGTTTGTGCTGGTAACAGCAATGCTGCCCTGGGGATCAAGGAGAACACTGGCAACCTAGAACAGCTCTTTGGCCCCTACCTGCCACCTTCCAGTTTGTAGAGGGACTTGTTTTGTCTTTCTGGGCTGGTATTTTCTGTTTTCTCCTTTACCTTGTGTTATCTGTTGTGCTTGGGTCTATTTCCATGGAAAATGTTTACGTGCAATCGAAAAGTACTACAAAGAAAGGCAGTGGAATGGAAAAGTCTGAAGAAAGACACAGAACTTTAACCCCTCTTGGTGTCCTTAAAGATGCTTTGGGTGGTGACAGCATGTCATCTGTGAAGTTCCCAATACAGAGCTTATCTAGAGCTTTTTTACACTGGTATGCCAGTCACATCACTATCCAGTCTAATTCTTGTTCTCTTATCTACCAGATATTTATATAAATTGCGAGATCTTCATTTAGATTGTGAGAATTACACTGAAGCAGCATATACCCTCCTACTCCATACATGGCTCTTGAAGGTTAGATTTTCTAAACTCAGTTTATCAATAAGCTTCTGCAATTTGCAAATAGATAAATAAAATGTGATTGTCTTAACTAATACGCAGTAAAGCAGAGATTATTTTCCATAGCAGTATTCAAATTTCTAGTTAAAAATACTGTAGTAGGTCATACAAAATGAACATGAATTGCCAAAATGGTATTTTCAATAGGTGATTGAAAGCCACATATTGGTAAAACTGAATATTGTAGCAGAAATAGTTTTACTTAATGGTGATAACATTGTGTGCAAATTCTGAAGTCAGTTAACTTCCATGTGGTTTTCATTTTGCTAATTTCTTACTATCCCAAACATAACAGTGATGAAACGTTAACACAAAGTTTTCCACCTACTGCAGGGGGACATCTGACTTCTCATTTTAAATAATATGGATCACTCTGCCAAATTATGCTTGCTTTCTTTTGTTGCTGATAATTATTTTTTGCTAAACTGATGTTTATTCTCATTGTAACTGACGTTATCAATAAAATGATCAGTAAGGTTTATTTCCATTTCAAGGGAAAATTCAAAATTTACATGTTCTCCAGTAAAAATCTGAGATTTCTCATGGAATTTCTTTTAGTGCAAAACCATATAGATGTGGCTTTTCATAGTGCTACGTTGCTTAAACTTCATTTTGACTATGCTGATCATACAATAATGTGAGGTACATTGTATTGATATATATGTATTAATATAGACAAAGATAATATATGCAAATATTTTAATACAAAAAAATCAAATCAGTCAAGATGACATAACTGAAATAAAATTAACTCTTTTTCTCACATAGGTTTTTTTTTTTTATCCAGATTTTTTGGGTAGGGTGCAGGAAGGAACACAGGTTTTCAAAATGTTAAGTCTAATCCTGGTTGTGTGAAATACAGCACTCATTTGGAGAGGTAATGAAAACATTCCCAGTGCCTTTCCCAGTTTCTTTGTGGAAGGATAAAAAAGACTGGGGGAAAAATTGCTTAGAAGAGCCCAGGGGACCAGACCTTTCTGGAGGGAGTGCCTGTGTGTGAAATGGTGAAATCCAAAGTAGTATGGTTTTTTTAATGAGGTTTTTATTCTCAGTGGTCAGATGAACAGTGTACACCCCAAGTCATGTCAACAGAGTTCCAGTGTTCACAGACTTATCGACACTTGAAAGAGAATTTGTACGAGAAGATCATAGAATATTTTGACAAAGGAAAGGTAGGTCTGTAGAGTTCTTCCCCCTGCCAAATCTTTCATTGTGTTACTCTGCATAGTAGCGTTCAATGAATATTCTCTGTATTAAACGTTTGTGTGGGAAATCCTCTTTGAAATGTGGGTCAAGTAAAAATTGTGTCCTGAAAGGGTCATTCACAGGGTATAGCTGTTCTATATGAACATAATGTTTCAATAACAACACTCACAAAGAAAGAGGGCTAATGTTTATACTGGTCATGAGCATCTCTGTCAGGCAGTAATAAAATAATAAACAGTGTTGAATGTACTTAAAGAATGTGGACGACACAGATTGCGCTCCTAAACTCTTCGGTCATTATCTCCCTGAAAAGCAGACAGTTCAAAATGGACAGGTTTGGTTCAGACAAGTCTGACAATTCCATTGTGAACTTAAAATGTAGTAGTTTGATGTTCAGTACCTGGGTTTAGTTCAACTTTTTAAAATAAATCTGTTAATAAAGTTGCCTGTCGATACAGTGACAGCAGAGCTGAGATTTTTTGAAATAAAGCAAAAATTCAGCAGTGCTGGATAATCAATCTTAGGACCCAATAAGGTCCTTTTGTCATTATGTCTTGTTCAGCTCTAGCCTAAGGAATGAAGGGGGACAGCAATTCCTGCAAAATAAAGACATAACTCTCTCACAAAAGTCGTTCCTACAATTCAGAAGGTAGAAAGGTTTTGGTGCTCCAGCACTGTGCAGGAGAACGCAGCATTATTCTTAACTTCACAGGTTTTTTTGGTGGCATCTGAAATAATTAGTGTAGCAATCCCCACCCACTGTACTGGAATAATCAAATCCTTATGATTTCTGGTCTCCCTAGCATTCAGGTGCTCCTCAGATGCATTGGAGGAGGTTTGCAGGCAGCAAAATGCAGCTGTCAGGTTCAGAAATACCTAGCCTAGGATGATGTGGCACTGTGCAAATATGGCCATAATTCATGTGTCCAACAGTGACTTTACAGCAGTAGAGAATTATGCTCAGAAAACTCCTTTTGTCTCCTTTACTCTGAAGAGGTGAGAGAACTGACAGAATTTGAGAAATATCTTCAAGAGGGAACTTCTGTCTGCTTTAAGACCACTTTTGTGCTGCATATATTAAATGCCTGTAGCAGATGAGAAAATCTGTCTCAGTCTTTCCAATGCAGCTTTGTAATTCCTCACAGTAATTTTCAGAGGTAGCTATTAAGTAGTGTAGAAAGAAACAAGCTACTACTCGGGGCAAGTGGCAATTTTAAGTCTAAACCCTGTCATTTTTTAGCTGATATATCCAAGGCTGCCTCTCCTTATAAATGTGTCATAATGTCTTATAAAATGAGGTGTGTTTGTTTTAGAGAGGTGGGTGTCAGTCCCCTCATACACTGCTCGTCTGCTGCGGGTATATTCTGGGTGTTATGCACCTTAGTTATTTATTCTTCTTTTTTAATATATCTGAAAGATGAGGTGATATTTTTTTATTATCTTATTGTAAGAATAAAGTTGGTTTTCTTATTCCTTCCTATAATGAACCATAAAACACTTTTATTTTTTACATTAATCTGTGTTCCTAAAGTTTATGATTGCCTTGAGTCTTCCATTCTAAATGTGCAGTTAATAAATGACTGCAATGCAAAGATGATGAATAAAACTGTAGTTAGCAGCGATGCATCAACTTCTTTGTTGGTACTGGATTTACTTTTTGAATACGTGGTTCCATTACAGATGTGGGAAGAAGCCATATCTTTATGCAAAGAACTAGCAGAGCAGTATGAAAAGGAAGTATTTGACTATGAACTCCTCAGTCAAAAGCTGGTAAGGTTACATGCAAGACCGTCAAATGATTTCAGTCACAGAAATTAGTACTTTGGAATTATCAAATGATGGAGCTGCTTCTAAGCTTGTCATCTACAATTGATTTTTAATTCATTTGTCAAGGAGTTGCTGTGTTGTAATGTAACATGCCAGTGGTAAAGCAGAGATTTGTAAAGAACTGTTAACGCTGCATGGACATCTGCTTCTTGAGGTCTTTTGAGACTATTATAGATGAGACAAACATGTTCTGAGTTAGTGCAATGTAAAGGCCATCTTTGGGGGAAAAAAAAAAGCGAGCTAGAAGTCATTACAGTTGGTTTTGCTTTCAGGTTCAACAAGCAAAGTTCTATGAAAACATCATGAAAATTCTGAGACCTAAACCAGACTATTTTGCTGTCGGATATTATGGCCAAGGATTCCCCACGTTTCTAAGGGTAAACCTGTTTAAATTCTTACTTTTTTTCATCTGTTTTCTTACTCTTCTAAAGATATAAGCATAATATACTAGTGCAAGTGAGTCTCTGGGGGTATTTGCCATGGTTTTAATTTTGCTTGGATGCAGGACTGTAGTCAGAATCAGAATTGTTTCTTGTAAGAATATGTATGGAATGTTTTCAGACGCGTTTGCTTCTTTCTCTTGGTTTGATTGTGGAAACTAGAAGTTGCATCAGGTAGCAAAGGTGGTATGTGAGAGCCAGATGCAGCAATATGACGTGATTTGGTATGGGCAGCTCATATGGCACATTCCTCAGATGAGTCCCCACACCGGCTATTGAGAGCTAGCAGAATATCATTAACTAATTTGTCTTCAAATGAAATCCAAAATTCTGTTTCACGTGACATGGACCGACAAGAGTTTCAGATTTATACTGCCTCTCAGCTACAACTGAAATGCATTACAACTGTAGAAATAGCCTATTTTTCAAATCAGTGCACTGTGTAGCCCACTTGTATGTCTTTAACAGTGGGAAATAGAAATGAAGTGAGATAGGGCAGAACAGAGCAGGTGTGCAGTGATACTGACCTGGTACATATGCCATCCTGACCTGATAAACAGCCTCCTGGGCTGGAGGTGGCACTTTTGTATTCTAGCCCTTCATGGACTGTTCTACTATGGGTTTGCCCAGTTGCTTTCTGAACTGATACCATCCAGAATATACTGTGGCCTCACAGTACACAACTCTGTCTGTTGTCATCTGATTATTTCTCTACACTAGTTCCTTCAAAGAGACTGAACAGTTTTTTAATCACCTCATGCCATTCATGACATACTGTTCTCTTACAGTCTTGTTTTGTTTAAACACTACTTCCACAGCAACCATTCCCTGCCCATGTCGGGATCTAGATGATCTTTAAGGTCCCTTTCAATCCAAACCATTCCATACATTTTAACATTCTGATTCCCTTGCTGTCCATTTTCTTGGTCATGAGATGGTAGGAGAGGAAGTGTACATAGTATTTGAAATGTGGATACTCATTTGAATTTGTTCAGTGTGATACTCAGGTTTCTCCTTCTATTTACCTGTCTTTCTCTTAATGACTGAAGTTGCTTTTTTGATCTCTAACACACACTGAGCTGACATTTTCATACCAACTGTCTTGTATTACTCTAAGTTTTTTCTTGAGTGGTAGCAGCTAGTTGCTATCTTTGGACACTTATGGTAAGTTTGAACTGATTTCATTAAACAGACCTCTTTACACTTAATCTTCTCTTTTTATTTTTCTCTGTGTTCCTCATTTTTGCCTAGCATGTGAGAAATCAAGAATCAAAAGGGTCTGTTTTTTCAAGAAACCTGCCCAGCTTAACAAGTCACACACACATGGCTTTTACTGTAGTTTTAAAGATCACTGCTTTCTTTTAACCACAGTAGTACATGTCTTCAGAGCATAAAACTAACCTGAGTATTTTATGTTATCTTGTAGAGAAAAAAAAAAGTGAACAACTTTTCTTATGTAGTACAGTGAATATTGGTATCTTTTCTCACACTTGAAAAGCAACTAAAGACTTCTCTTTTCCAATTTTAAGGCTAAAGTTGCCTTGGAAACATTGGAAAAAACAGTGAAAAGATACACTAGTATTACATCAAAGGAAGCATGCACCTTTTGTTTCTGGTGTTACAGAAGTATCCTGTGAAATGAAGCAAACTGACCCACAAATGAGCACGTTTGGGGTTAGACTGTATTGTAAATGAGGACATTTCATATTACCAAGGAGAAGGAGGTGGCAGAGGAAACCTATATATTGCTATTAGAAAGCTGTGAAACCTGGACCCAGAATGTCTTTGAAAGCAAATGCTTTTACTTGACAGACAAGAAGAAAAGGAATTTTAGTAGTTTTCTTATCTCCTAATTTTGTTCTACTCCACATGAGCATCCTCTGTGATGATGCCAGTTTATCTTCATGCTGTCTGACAGCATCAGGTATCTCTGGAGAGCCAGTGCCACGTTCTAGCACCTGGCTGAAGGGGTGTCTTGCTTTATAGTTCATTAATATTCAGAAAGCAGTAACACTCATTCCCAAATGTGGAGACCCCACTGCAGATTTGTACTGATAAACATGCTTCTATAACTTCTGCCTCAGCATCTTACAGCCCAAGAAATCAGCTGTTTATACCTTGCAGAACAAAGTATTCATCTATCGTGGGAAGGAATATGAAAGGAGAGAGGATTTCCAGGCCCAGCTGATGAGCCAGTTTCCCAGTGCAGAGAAGATGAACACCACCTCAGCACCTGGAGAGGATGTGAAAAACTCTCCTGGGCAATGTATCCTTCACCATGGGGGAGATGGCAGAACAAAGGCGGGTTGGGGAAACCATGTTGTTAGCAAGAGTTTATCTGTGTGGAACAATCATTTCCTAAAAAGAATGAAAGTTTATGAATGTGTCAGCTCAGTTTGCAGTTTTACTTACATGTACTTCATGTCTTTTATGGTTTATTCCTAAAATGTTTGCTCCCATTTTTCTTATAGTTCTAAGGAGTCAGTCATCATAGAATTGTTTAGGTTGAAGACCCAACTATAAACCTAGTCCACTACTAAACCATGTCCCTAAGTGCCACATCTACATGTGTTTTAAATCCTTCCAGGGATGGCGACTCCACCACTTCCTTATGCAGCCTGTTCCAATGCTTGACAACCTTTTCCATGAAGAAAATTCATTCAAATTCATACATGGTTTACCTTCATTTTCTTCAAATGGCAAAACCAGTGATGAACACTTGAATTGGCCAAGTTTAAAGCAGCAAATTGTCTAATTACCTCACATTCCTAGCTGTTGTGTCTTGATATTAAATTCATGTGTTCCTTGAGCGTTGTTCTGACTGGCGTTGTGCTTGGCTATCACCTGTATTTCTTGGCAATGATAAATATACCTTATGTCACTCTCAGAAATTTTCCTAGGAAAATTAACTCAGAAACATTGTTAACCACCTTTCAGAATGCCCTGACTTATTCTTCTTTAGAAGTACTCTAACAGTTGCTGGTATACAGTATCTTCATGTTCTGATTTAAATCACTACTAGCTGAGCAGTTATGAGACCACCTCATCGTACCAGACATTTTTTTTTTTTATGTATTGTTTTTGCCTTTGTTAATTTTCAAGGTAATAACACTTCACATGCTCTCCTGAGTCTATTGTGATGGAACCTGCTGGAGGGGAAAAGAAATACTGCTTTTCTCTTCACACTGTTGCACTGTTGGGACCGAAGCAGAGAGTATTACAGCCTTGTCTAAAATAGAACATTGAGCTTGAGAGCCAAGCTCTCTAAAGTCTGTCTGGTGTCTTGACTAATTTTTTTTTTTTTTGAGATCATATGCTTTAGTCCTTTCTTAAAGTGGAATTCACTCAAGTCTATTTGGGAGTAATAAGAGATGCACTTACTTGCACATTTCAGAAAAAGCTATGGAATCTAACCAGAGGGCATGAGTTTCAAATATACTAAAATATGTAAGACTATTATATATTTACTTACAAATACAGTATTCAGATTAAAAAGTAACAGTCCCATAGGAAAAAGAAATCTCAGGTAAAAGTGCTGCCCAATTATAGTTTTCAAAGATGAAATGCTAAACATCATGGCATTATGCATGCCTCAAGCTAAACAGTGTAACTGTTAACATCAGATGTTGTTTGTACATTGGCTTGGCCTGAAAAAGTAATGACTGGTTCGGTGTGATAAATTCAGCTACAGAGATTCAAACTCAGTAAATAATAAAAATATGCAGTTCAAAAGTAATACTAATATATCTTCACTGGTTACTGCTGGCAGATTTTTTCCTTACTGGCCAAGAAATCTCCACAAATGAAACTCTGAACCCTGCAGATTTTTCATCAGGAAATGTCTTTTTTAGTTGTTTTGGGTTATTTTGTTTTTGTTGTTGTTGTTTTGGTTGGTTGTGGGTTTTTGTTTGTTTTATTTGTTTGTTTGTTTTAGTTAGGGTTGGGGTTTTTTTGTTGTTGCTGATATTTTTTGTTTTGTTTCTTTTGGTTTGTTTGTTGGGTTTTTTTTCCTTTTTTTATTTCCCCCACAGCCTACAGTATTTCATACTGATAGATAATAACATGCCCTTAACTTTCACAATTTCAGATATCCAGTGTTTTACAGTGCAGCCAGTCCTGGAGGAGCAACCTAGATTTAAAAATAAGGCAGTACCTGATCAAATTATAAAGTAAGTGATTTCTGTAATGAGTAATATAATGAAAGTCAGTCCGTATTTCTGAACTGGCCACCATTATTTTGTGAATTCAGTCATTTACTAGTGAATCTTAGAGCTTTTATTGCCTTAGTTTACTAAGATCAATGTATTCCGGTAATTTACTAAGATGAATGTATTCCAATACAATTAATGTATTCCCTAAGAATTTAATGAAAAGACATAGCATATCTCCCCAAGTGCAAAGCACATGGTGGCAAAATGGTTTCCGTTGGTATCATGGTCAAGATTTTGTAAAGGAATAAAGGAAATGAATTGTCTGAAGTATTTTGAGAACAGACTGGCTAACATTTCCAAACTCCTAACCCAATGTAGAACCGGTTGCACTTATTACGCGCTCCTAATTAGGTGTTCTGACTACATGTGTGAAAAGTGATGGTCTGTTCTGACTTCAGGCTTCTGAGATTTTTGGCTCCAAATTCATCAATATATAAAGGGGGATTGTAAGAAAGATAGAGAGAGACATTTACCAAGGCCTGTAGTGACAGGATGAGGGGTAATGGTTTTAAACTGAAAGAGGGTAGGTTTAGACTGGACTAGGAAGAAATTCTTCACTGTGAGACACAAACAGATTGCCCAGAGGCAGAAGTTGTTGCCAGAAGTTATTGGAACTAGATAAACTTCGGATGTGCCTTCCGACTCAAAGCATTCTATGATTTATATGCTTGCAAAAATGGTCAATAAAAGCTGTTGCTTATCACTAACACCTGAATGAAAAATGGCAAGATAGTATTTTTTAGCTTGTAACTTAAAGACAGCAAAAAGCAGAAGCACCATCAGTTAAGGCAGGCCAGATTTTCTCCCTGTTCTTGTCAGCACCTTGTGAAAGCACAAGGTATGACTGTCTCCCTAATTGAAACTGGTTAAAACAGGCATCCTAAGCTAAAATTCCTCCAGGTAAACTGAGAAACCTGCAAGAGAGGCTTTCCAATTAAACAACAGAGACTGAACCCTTTAACAGGAGAGTTAAAGAAGGCTGAAAATAGAAAACTTCTTTTTATCAGATGAGTTAATTTCTAAGTGTTCCACAGTTGGATTCAAGCTAGATGTTACTTTGATCTGCAGCCTTCCCCATAGAATCTTTACTTAAATTGCAATTGATTCAGAATGGAAAAATAATAATCATCTCCCCACATACACTACAAATAATAAAGCAGATGCAAGCACAGTTCTTGTACTACAAGATTTAAAGAAAAAAACCAAAAAAAATTAACCATGGTCCCAGTTTCAACTTGCATTAATTTTCAAGTCAGTAACTGAAAGACAGCTTGTAAATCTGGTCTTGGACTAGATTTCAGTGTAGTGACAGCCACGTTTCCAACTTGTAACAGTTTTGTTTAGTGAAGTGCTCCACATAAAGTGCAATCTCTTGTCATATGGGAGATGTTGTACTTGTCTCAGCTGCAGAATTCAACCGAACTGTTTCGTCTGGTCTTAGAGATTTCTCATTAAGAGTGTACTTCATTGGGCATTTAATTGTTAGTTACTTTAGTTGATGTCAATGCATTTATTCTATCCAAGAGATTCAAAGTAGCTGTCCTTTCAGATGGAACTGTATAAAGTGATGTGATCTGGTAAAGCAGTATTTTCTACTTTCTTTGTTGGTGAAGATAATCTTAGTAGTTTGGATTGGAAATAATTCATTCCTATGAGCTAAAATACCTGAATTTTGCTTAACTCAACTCTTCGGGGGTCTCTCCATGTATTTAGCTCTTCAGACTTCCAAAACATGTCTTGTGATCATATTTTTGAGGGTTTTGGGGTTTTTTTTTTGTTCTGCAATATTAGATTTTACTTAACATGGCTTTAAATTTAATTAGTCTTTAAAATAAAAACTAAAAACCAAAAGGAGAGATTTTTCTGTGGACAGCAAAATACTTAGCCAGAACTGTGCATTCTCTGTTCTTTCAAATAAGCCAGTGCTAAAAGCTGAGTGGTTATGAGGTTAGTGAAAATACATGCTTACAGTGATTGAGAACTATTCATAAGCTGAATAGAACAGACCATAACATGAATTTGCATTACATTTCTTTACATTGGTGTCCTGCTCTACAAATGTTTATATACATGTTCTTATCTATCTCATCTATTCATGGCTTTAAATGTTTAGTTTATTGAATAACTGTTGTTCTGCATTGTGAGTAGAATTGTTAGACATGATTAAACTGATTTGGCATGAGCTGTGGATGAAAAAGCACAAGTGTTTTAGTCCAGGTGAGTATATCTGCTCTGTTCAGTCAGTTATTTTAAACAAAATATACTTCTTTTGTATGCTATTCTAAAGCTGGCAAGCACTGTGCATGCCACAGCAAGAGTACAGGAAATTAAATATCTCTTCTAGACCTTCTTCTGTAGGTTTTAACATGAATCTGAAAGTTCTGGAAATTTTATACCTTGGAATTACACCCAGTCACAATCTGAAGCTTAATACTTGTAAAAAACTGTGTTGACCCTGATTTGTAGAAAAAGTAGGGATCTCCTGAATTTTCAGTGAAGTGCTTTTTTTCTGAGCAGTAAAGTTGCTTTTAATTACTAACTCAACTGACTCAAAATGAAATATTTCACTGTGATAATAAGTTCCCTGAATTTCAGAATTCTGTATTTCACAATAGTCTTTTAAAATCTTTCAGTTTCTATAAGTCCAACAATGTGCACCGGTTCCACTACTCGAGACCAGTCAGAAAAGGATCTGTTGACCCTGAAAATGAATTTGCTGTAAGTAAATAATAGACAGGGTGATAAATGCAATTCTGGCAGCTGTGACTGACTTGTGATCTGAATTCTTTCATAGTCTCAGGTGAGTCATTATGGACACCCTAATTTTGGGACCTGGTTCAAAAAAACCAGCCAAGATTTGTCTATTTTAGCACTTACTGACTTGATACATCACTGTTTCAGTTGCAGGTAAACATTATGTTAACTATGTTCAACACTTTTGTGTTCAGCAGTAACAGTCTCAAACAAAATGACATCTAAATAAATATCAACTGGTTTGCCTTTTGTAGTTCACAGCACTTTTGTCAGCTGCCAGCTTGGCAGTGAGAGGTGTGTGTTGTCTGCTTTCATCAGTCCCGTGAAATGTTGACAGAATAGAGTACTACCTATGTCACTTTTATTCCCATGCATTACGCTGTAATGTTGAGAAACAGTTTTTGTTCAAATATTCTAGGAAATCTGCAACACCATAAATTATTTTTGAGTGTCATGCATAAAGATGTAAGTCTCTGTATTTTAATTTTCCAGATATCTCCTATTTTATGGTTAGTCTGATGGGAAAAGGCATTTATTTGAAACCTGTACAGTTTCAGTTATGTGCACGCTGATCAGTAGTGTCAGCAGCTTGACGTAAGGAGCCTTCTTGCGTGCTGTGAAGTACTTCAGGTGCCAACTCTGCCCTGACATCCCAGCTTTGCACTATATTGTCAAAACTCGTCATACACATTGGCTCCCTTTGCAGACTGGAGTGTCTTGAAATCATTTATGAATATCCTTTGACAGTTTTACAAAGATTAGATCACTGATGTCTTGATTGCTGATGACAATAATTAATATGCATGCTTACTTCAGATAGCTGGAAATTGGAATAGTTGGAGTATGTCTTTGTTGCATTCATTATTACTTTTCTCAGTTGTAACTATTTAGATGAGCTGATATTGGTAATATAAGGAGCAGGTAGGGTAAATGAACTAGTGGTGTTTGGAAATACCTACAACTAGTCTTGTTTAGAAGAAGCAAAAGAAAGGGAGGAAAAAAAACAACTAAGAATGCTTGCAAGTTTTTATAGGGCTATTACTGCTTTTACTTGCAGAAATATGTTTCAAAAGTGGAGAGAGGAAGTATAATCTGGGTAGAGGTGAGAGGAGGTCATGCAGTCACAGTCATACAATCTGCAGTGGCAAAGATAAGAATAGGTACTAGAAGATTCAAGGGTATTTTTCCTTTTCCTCTGCTTTGTGCAGGTTTAGTGCTAGAAGATGACCTAATCTGAAATTGAAAGAATGATTTATGCCAATTGCTGTACTAGATTCATTTTGCAGTGTCCTTTTGTGCAAAAATATGCACGTGTTTTCCATCTACATTCTTTTCACTCTGACATTTCAGAAGGCAGAAAAGATTAAATCCTGAAGCATCATTTTCTCCCTGTTATGTTTTTTTATTAGTCTATGTGGATTGAGAGAACATCATTTGTTACAGCATACAAGCTTCCTGGAATTTTACGATGGTTTGAGGTTGTCTCCATGTCACAGGTGTGTATTAACATGCTAAGAACCCACAAAACATATGAATCCTCATGTACAAAGTAGTTTGCAAACTTACAACACAAAGTATTGTTATTTACTTATTATTATCCATACAAAACTGTTAATACTTAGGTTTTTTTCTTTCTACTGCTGCGATCGATATATCTTTACATCTGCTTTATAGTTGCAGGACCAAGTCCTAAGAGAATTAAACAAATCTGTCTTGGTTTGCTGAATTTTAAGAGTGTCGTTTGTATACATGAAGTTCGATAAAACCAAAGATAACTTTTTATCTCTTTAAACCTTAGAAATCTTCTGTTTCTTTGTAGACTACAATTAGCCCTTTAGAGAATGCTATTGAGACTATGTCCACGGCAAATGAAAAAATTTTGATGATGATTAATCAATACCAGAGTGATGAGAATCTTCCTATTAATCCACTTTCCATGCTTCTGAATGGAATTGTTGATCCAGCTGTTATGGGTGGCTTTGCTAAATATGAGAAGGTAAGAGCTCTTAAATCAATGCAAAGAACACATTCATATATTTTATATCATAATCCTCCTACATCCTTTGTTCAAAGTGACAGTGGAATATGGGTCTAGGAATATGAAAGCTGTAACTCCACCAATTAAGAGATTCTCATATCCTGGTCACATCTGTATTTGAAAGCAGAAACTTGCAAATGAGAGTAACTGAAGCTCAATTTTCTTTTTAATTGTGAGGATTTTCATATACATGTCAGATGAGATGCCCCTTTTGGGATGAAATAGGCTCTCACATATCAATAGATTTGGTCTGGAGTAAATGAATCAGGTTTATCCTACAGTAGATTTGGAGTACTTAGATGTGGTTATCAGTTAAAACATCATCAGGTTTTCTCAGTAACTGCAGCCATTCTGCATCACAGGTTTTGTTGTTAAGAAATGGGAATACAAATAAAAGCTGTTCCAGCAGTACATGGAAAATGGAATGTCCTGAGAAACCAAACTGTGAAAAAATATGTCCCTAAGGCCACCTTGTAAAGGTGGGGCAGGAGACAAAGCAGGAGTGCTAAGAACTCATGTAGGTGATCCTGCTTTGGCAGGGTGGGGTTGGACTAGATGATCTTTCTAGGTCCCTTCCAACCCCTAACATTCTATGATTCTAATGGTTTGGATGAAAAAGAATATGAGAGTACCCCACAGCTGTAGAGCTCTGTTATTTCTGCCTGCCATTTCCTGACAAAAAGCGTGGGCCATGCTCAGTAGGCTCAGATAGACTCAGATAGTTCTGAAAAGACACCATATATCTATATATATATGTACATAATATGCAGAAAGCATGACATATCTGGAGGAGTATGACTTAGGCTCTGTTTGTCCTGAAGTATCATTTGTTTAGATATTTGGCATTCATGGTCAAACAGCTACGTTCTTCTGTTGTACTTGGGAGATCAAATCTTTGGCCAGTAGAAGGCAGGATAAAGTGATCATTTATCAATGTAGATCATGATAACTCCAAATTTGTGCCTTTTTAGTTTCAGGACAAGCTTAAAAAAACCTAAATAATAATTTGGTTTCATAGTAAGGGTCTCAAAGTCAGAAGTGTTGGATAAAGACTGAACATCTTTTAACAAAAAAGGCATCTCCATTCTCCACTGACATACTAAGGAATTATCACACACAGCAGCTGGTCAAGGAGCATGTACACGTCTCTCTTCTTTGATCACCACTGTCATGGCCATGAGCTGGAGTCAGTGGAGGATTCACTGATTTCTTTACCTGTCAAAATGACAGACTGAATTTATTTATTTTTTTTTGTCAAAGGCTTTCTTTACAGAAGAATATATCAGAGACCATCCAGAGGATCAAGAAAAGCTGAACAGACTCAAAGATCTAATTGCTTGGCAGGTAACTTCTTACTGACAGCAGTTATCTGAGGCTTTATCAGGTATTCCTTTTTTCTGTTCCTTTCTAGCAGGAGATGTAGCATTTAGGTAATTGTGTCATTTTTACATGGTTTGGCTTGGTTTGAGTTGTTTGTTTGTTTTTCTTTTTCTGTTTTGGTTTGGCTTTTTGTTTGTTTGGGTTTTTTTAATGTTTCCCCAAAGCAGGGAGTGATAGAGAAATGAGAAGATTCTTGTTACAAACTTGCTGCCGAATTCTGTGATGAATTCAGGCCTTTCAGTACTTAAAGGGAGTTTATAAGAAAGATAGGGACAAACTTTTTATCAGGGCCTGTTGCAGCAGCACAAGGGGTGGTGGCTTTAAACTGAAAGAGGAAGATTTAGAATGGCTAGAAGGAAGAAATTTTTTACAGTGAAGGTAGTGAGACCCTAGACCAGCTTGCTCAGTGTGGAGGTTGATGTCCCATCCCTGGAAACATTACAGGTCATGTTGGAAAGGGCTCTGAGCAACCTGCTCTAGGTTGCAGATGTCCCTGCTCAGTGCAGGGGAGTTGGACTAGATGAGGTTTAAAAGTCCATTCCAGCCCAAACCAGTCTGTGATTCTGTCTCCGTTTTTTAGATGAGAAACAGCAACAATTAACCATTTATTCCTCTCTCAGCCTTGAAATGAATCTTCCAGACAGTCTTAATGGACTTTTGTGGTACTATTTTCATAATGTTTTTGAAGTTTCTTCCTGTTTCATTTTGATTGATCTCAGTCTGGTTTTTAGTATGAGTCACCAACCTTTACCACTTATTCCTGTCTCATTCATTGCCCACCATGGGCTCTGTATATGGTTGCTTTCTGACCATCAGAAGTACACAGTGGATGTAGTGGTATAAATTGACTATAATACCATCTGGCATTAGGAAATAAAGTGGCAATTTATATCTATCCCTGCAAATCCCCCTAAAGAGGATAAACAGATCTGTCTGTAATAGATGGGCTCTAATACCATGTTTCTAAGTTATCCTGAAATTGACCTTCCATAAAATGTGATCAGGTCCTGGAGGGACAGATGTATACAATATTAATAATACTTCTAGAGTCAGAACACAAAAAGGAAGTGTAGAATCTAAATGGAATTTAGAAAAAAATCCCCAAACACGAATGCAAAATAGCTAAAAGAGGTTAAAGGAGGTTACTGGCACAAGGGTAACTAAAAGTATGTTGCACAAGTCTCATGAATTGCCACCTTCAAAGACTGGAGAGTAATGAATTGTTTTTATATTTTCAAGAGGAGCAATACAAAGTTTCTCTTTGTAAATATGTTTATTATTAATTAAACAGCATGTCAAAGTGCGCTGTTCATTATCTTTGAAGCTAGGATTTGTTTTGTTTTCTTTTAACTGGATATTATTGCACTAATATAACAGCAAAAATGATAGCAGCAATATAACAGCAAGGGAAAGCATTGTAGGGAAGAGGAGTTAGAAAGGTATTGTTATGATCATATTTGCTTCATTATAAGACTTTTTTTTTTAATTTGGTAAGCAAGCCATTTCTTCTGACAGATGGATTTTTTACAAAATTGGAGGGAGATATTTAATGAACTAATAGACCTTTTCTTAACCTTTTTATCCCTACACATCCTGCCTCATAGGTTTTAAAATGTATTGTTATGTACTTTACTTCTTTCAGCTCTAGTAGGAAGAATCAGAGATCTTAACCCCTTTGGTTACTTGTCAGTGCCCTCAGTGATGGCTGGATAGGCAGCAAAAGTGAAAAGCATAGGACTAAAATTGAACAAAGTCAGTCTGGTTGGTACAAGCTGCCTCTGTTCATTTTTGTACTGAAGCATCGTCTTACTGAGTATCTCTTGTGATGTGGGGAGTACAGAAAAAGTCTGCAGAGTAAAATTGAGAAGAAAGGAGGAGGTCACCCTTGGTAACCAGGCATTAACATATTAAATTGCTGCAGCAATTGTTGCAGTGGTCACATGATTCAGTCCCCAGTAGATTGATTTAAACTTTTCCCAGTCACTTTATCCTCAGTTTGAAACAGTTTTACTTGAATGTTTTTTTCATCCCTACCTTCTTTCTTGTGAACTGTGTCAGGCACCTTTGTAAGCAGGTGGACTAGTAGTCTAAGAGGTTAATAAACTCTCTCATGGTGTGTTTAATCTGAGAAGGGAATAACATTAAAATACATCAAAGAGAAAACAGCCACTATGAGGCAAGTTTAATGAGCAAGTTCATTCAAGAGCCCTTTCTGTCCTGTACTTGCTGCTAAAAGCTGAAGTCAACTGACAAGTCTATCTGCCAATCACAGTAAGAGCTGGAGAGTTGACTTAGCACATATTTTAAATGGAGATAGAGGGGTTGTCAGACCCTATTTAATATTACCACTTTTTTCTTCTTTTTTCCCCATCTTCAAGATACCTTTCCTTGGGGCTGGAATTAAAATTCATGAAAGAAGAGTTTCGGACAATCTTCGTCCTTTCCATGACCGGATGGAGGAATGTTTCAAGCATTTAAAAGTTAAAGTGGAAAAACAATATGGAGCCAGAGAATTGGTATTGCTCTCTTTTTAACCTCTCCTGCACTTTTTCTTTACATAATACACATCTTGTTCTTCTAAGCAAAAACACATGCTAAACTTTTGTTGCTTGTGGGTTTACTTGTGATCTGTACATAGTAAGACCCGAGTTTTATAGTCAAAGAGATGATTTAATTTTCTGACATATCAAATATTCTTCATTCTGGAAGATCTGAGTATTTTATTATGTCTATGAAAGTTGCAATTCTTTTCTGCCTTATTAAGGAAGTAAAAAGAAATTCTCATGTTTCTCGTCTTTGTCATTTTTCTTAGTGCTTTAAGGCTTTGATCTCCAATTGCTGTCTTGCTGTGCTAGCCACTTCCAGCTGTGTTGTGAAGTAAAACCTATCATGTGTATAATACTATAAATATTAGTTGAGACCAAACTGAAATATATGGGAATTGAAGGATAACTTCTAAACACAAACTCTCCAGACAATTCTTGAAGAAAATAATATATCTGAGCTTGTACAGGCTAGCAAGAATGATGCTGGCTGGTTTTTGAGATTAACTTTGGAAATTATTTTATGTTGTTGCTTTCAGTGTTGATTATTGTGTAAAAGGATTTATTTCTTCTGTTATAGGGGGCAAAGTAGCAAGTTTCTAACCTAAATTTTGGATATTGTTCTGTTTACACATATACGTGATGAAAACTCTATTTATCTCAGAATATTTTTCTTATTTTTAGTTCCACACTACCATCCTTGCAATAATCAAGAGGCTGTAATTCACAGTTAGCCTTCTTGCCTAATGCTTGAACCGTTCAGCACTCTTACAGATCCACACTTTAAAAAAGCAACCTAGTGAAAGTTTTGCAAGAGCAGAGACTGTACTTTGTGCCTAGCACGACTGCCATATTACCATATCTGACTGTCTCTGGGGCTGGCCTAAACTTTTTTATTAAAAGAAAAAGAAAAAACCAAACCAAAACAAAAAGGTTCTGCAGCTGTAGCATCCTTATCACAAGATTCTGGCCATTCACAGGATGAGCAACATCTAAACTTTTTGCATGTAAACTCTTCAGAACACCTGAAAATCATTCTTGAAACTACAGATGTTTCCAAGTCTCCAGCTAGACAACAGCCTTAGTGAGAAATGAGATCAGAAGCGAAGTATTTGGGAATTTGGTATATGAAATTGCACATAAATTTTTAATATTTGCTGGATAATCAGAAAAAAACCCTGTGCTTTATTGTGAAATGTTTTACAGAAGTTGTTCATATTCTGTTTATAGTATAGAAACTGAAGTAGGCTGGGAGAGTAGTTTATGCTATGCACACACTGGGCAAGTCTCAAAAACCTGCCTCACATCAGGAGACTGTGATGAGCTAACTAGGAGAGGGCGTGCTCATCCCAGGAGATACTTGCAAAGAAGAGATAACTGCACTCTACAATTTTAGATCCCTTAAGCCGCTCCTGAACAAAGAATTAGACAAGAAATGTGATCCTTGTCCCTACCTTTTTAACAGGAGTAACAGGAAAGCATTTGGAAATAAGGTAGATAGTTTCAGTTAACTGTGTACCAGTCTGAAAACCCTAAATAGCCATCAACATTAAGCTAAATCCTCTTCAAGAATATTTGGAGTGAAGTCTCCTTTTTCTCCTTACACTGCAGAACTTATAAGCTTCAACCTTTGTTCCTCCTGTCTGGCTATTAAGGAAATAATAATTTTGTCCAACATTTGCAAACATATAATTTTAAAAGCGTATATTAACATACAGAGATGGCAGAACCTGTTCTATTAGTGACTAATTTAGTTAGGACTAACTAAATCTGTTTGCCCAAGCAAGTATTTTAATGGCCTGCTCCAGGTTTGTACAAAATAAGGTCAGCAGACACTGTCTTAATGAACTGTAAGTTTGAAAAAGAAAATATGTCAGTTGTAATTTGTTTAGCTCCTCACTGTATCATTCAGTTTGAGAGGTCTCGGTGTAAAAGTGTATCCAGAGAGAAGAAACAAAACCAGTAATTAACAGTAGCAAATAACTTCTTTCATGTCAAATGTTAAACCGTGTGTTGTCTTCAAGACCTAGAGAAAAGGGATGAAATGAGGTTCCATACCAAGCTGTTTGATAAAATGTATTTCTCTTTTCCATCCTGTAGCCAGATTTTGATGACAAGAGAGTAGGACGGCCAAGATCAATGCTGAGATCTTATCGTCAGTTATCAGTTATTTCACTGACTTCCATGAATTCAGACTGCAGTACTCCAAACAAGATTGCCTCAGAAAGGTTGGTTATGAATACCATACGTATTCTCTTTCAGTCCTGGCTTTTAACCAGTTTCGTGGGATGAAACCAAAAGATTTTTAAAAGGGCACTCAAGGATAAAGACCCCTTGCAGGCTCTTCAGACTATGTCAGAATTATTTTTAACTGTAGCAATCACTTCTTGCAGGTGTAAAGCGACAGTGTTTCAACCTTAAGAGACAAAATATTCTCAACTCTCACTGCAAAAAGTATTCATTTTCAGGAATTGTCTCTTACAAGTTTCTCTTTATGCAACTTTTAACTTATTTAGCACCTTTTTGCTTGTCAAAATTGGAGAGGAAGAGAACAATCTTTACAAGCTTACAGGTAATGAGATGGAATGTTTTAGTAAAGCCAGTAGTAGTGTAAAATGCTTTGCTTAATATGTTGTGGATTTATTTTTTTAAACATCTGATCTCCCTGTTGAGTAGTTCACTTTTAAAAAGTAAAAAAGTCCAAAGGGCTTAATGTGGAAGTGTTTCTTCTGAAGATACCCCTGTATTCTTGCTTGCTTTAATTGCCAGTTTATTGTTTAACACTACACTTAAATTTTTTGAGTTGTCTAACAAAGTTGTGTAATATCACATGGTAACAGATGCCCCAGGCTGTTTGTTCTGCCTTCAGCTTCCACTCCAGAAGGGTGTAGCACACAAACATGATTTATAGCATATCTGCCAGCCCCATGTCTCTAGTAAAGCAGGATGCCTCCTGTGGAACTAGAAAATGACACAAGCAGCTGAATCATGCACATATTGTTAATTCATATGATGCTAATTTGTTTCTCAGAAGCATGGACCAAAACATTGACCATACTAGTTGAAAATAAGTTCAGTCCCATGTTCAACAGGCTGATTACAATAGCAGAGAAGGGAGTGAATCCAGCACCAATTTCATAAGTATTTTTTTTAAAATAGCCCAATTTTTAAACCATAAAAATCTGAGGAAGATTTTATTGGGGTTTTTTTTTTATCACTGGGTACATATGTCATTGTCTGATATGGTGAAATAAATAGGAGGATGCATTTAAAACCTGACAGTAATTAGTAATACTCTGTTCCACTGTTTCCAACAACCAAAATAGCATGTCTTCATTTCAGCACCATCATCACTGCACATAAACTTGCCATATTGAGCTCTAACTCTGTTTAATATAGGACTTCTTAGGCTAATGCAGGAACTTTTAAAAAGGGATTTACACTCATGTTAATATTGTACAATCTTCGGAATATTTTAAGACATCATACCTTCCCAAAGGCATCTACAATTGCCAGCTGAAGCACATCATACGCTTTTTGCCATCCCCTTGCAAGACTGCATAGAAAGTCAAAGGAACGGATGACCTGCATTTATATTTCATGGGGAAATGACATCAGAATACCACTGGCTCCTAAAATATCATTCAGCAACTTCTGCTTCTTTCTTTTGCTCCTGCAGCTTTGATCTGGAAGTGGTGCTACCAAAGCCAGTAAAAGCAGAATCAGAGGAGACTGCTCCGCAAATTAATCCTCACCCTGAAGTAAAGATGAGAAGGTCCAAAAAAAGAACAAAAAGAAGCAGCGTGGTGTTTGCTGATGAGAAGACAGCACCTGATATTTCTGGCTCTGACATGAAATGTGTATGTCACTGATGTACAGTAGTATTTTATAATCCATTATGAAAGAGGACATTATTCCTTTGCTTAGGAAAAGAAAAATATCTCACATAGAACCCTATCTGTCGTAAAGAAAAATAGGCAGGATGCAGAGAAGATCTGCCCTGCAATGTGCTGACAAGGAAACAAATCAACAGAAACAGCAGAACATCTCTACTCGCTTATGATGACAGATAATATAGCCCTGAAGTTGCAATTTCTGAAGCTTGGTTATCTTTAAATGGAGTACTCTACTGGGAGGGTTAAGCTGCCATTCCTGTGGAGAGGCAATCGGCTGTGCTGCCATTTCATGGCAGTCCCTTGCAGTCAGGGCTATTTCAGAAGTGATGAGCCCCGTACATTTTGTACCCTGTTAGAGAACATGCAGCTGTTAGGAAATTGCAAGATTGCAAACAGAGTTCCTTCAGTGGAGCCAGACTGACTTTTGGAAGCGCTAGCAGCTCCTGCTCCGTAGATTATCTGAGTGCTTTTATTGCACTGCAAGATCATTAGAATGACTTACACAGCTTACATTGTGGTTTGTTGGTTTTTTGGTAGCTGAATTCTCAGGAGGCTTCTCTTTTAGTATAAAAATAAATAATAATAATAATAAAAAAATTCCAAGATATTCTCT
>WUAM01000282.1:3952972-3967218 GCA_024336885.1 Actenoides hombroni
ATAATAATAAAAAAAAATTCCAAGATATTCTCTTGATATACAAGCCCTACCTGAATTAAAATGTCAGGCAAGAACAGCTTGTTGAGTTGGAGAAAGAATAAGTCATTTGATCAAAAATTTTTGGAGTGATCCTGAAAGGCAAAGTGAATGCCATAGAAAGGCAAGATTCTTTGGGGAAACAATGGGAAACTTAGAGAGGATTATAAATGCTTACACCTCGTGTCCTCATACAAAAGAGAGATATAAAGCACAGTCATGCTCTGAGAAGCATTCATATATAAAAACAAGTAACACCTTTGTCTTTTGATTAAATTAGATAACACCTCCAGCTAACTGGGGGAATCTCACTACATACTGAGTTACCAGGTTTTCTTTGGCTTTGGAAAAATAGTGACAAGGCTCACAGCAGCCGAGCTGGCTCTGTTAATGCAGGAGGAACAAATGTTTTCACAATTTCATTTTACTTTGCAGATCCCAGTCAGAGCTGTCTGATAGTCTTGTTCCCAAGATATGATAGGAATACTATCCTACAGTTCCAGATCATGGAATCTCTTCTAGCTAGCTTTTTAAATGTATTTTTTATTATGTGAGATGAGAAGTATTTATTTACAAGTCATCTGCAAAATTGTTAAATGTTTTCAGGTAGTGTATGTGGATCCAATTCTGCTGCTTCTAGTTACTCTTATTTACTCAGCAAACAAACTCATAAAGAGCTAGGGTTAGGCATGGTAGTTTGTTTATTAATTATTTTCTTTCATGCTTTTCCCAAATAGTATTTTGCTTACATCTTTATTGCTCATAACTCAGTTCATCAGTAATGACATTACTTTTTTTATTAAACAGCTGTCAAGGAAATACGAGTTTATGAGTGACACCAACCTCTCAGAACATGCAGTGGTACCTCAGAAAACATCCATCCTTAAGCAGATGAGTTCTGTCAGTCGTTCTATGCCAACTATCCCAGGTATGCTGCTTACAGTAATGAAAGTTCTGCACTTTGCTGCTAAGAAAACAGCAGTAAAGGCTTTGCTCCAAGCAGAGCAGGCAGCTCTCTCTATGTGGCCTTGTGCCTCTGAGACAAAACATACAGTTTAAGTGTGTCTCATGGCCGGAGTGCTACTGCCGCTCGGTAACACTGTGCTGCCTAGTGCAAATTCTCCGTCACTTGGGGAGCTCTGAATTTGGCTTCCTTGTATAGATTGGGAGTTCCCCCTGCCTTGAAAGAGGCACGGTTTAGTCATCTTCCCTGCTTTGTAGGGTCTCACTTGCAGAAGCAAGGGCTTCTGCAGCCTGCCCTCACAGCTGAGGGCAGCGTTTGAACCAGGAAGAAGTGCTCCGTACGTTGCTTTGGCAGATGAATGTTCCCAAAGGTTGCCCCATAGTGGGTTTTCCACTTCTGCTTTTGGAGTTAGAGAGGAATCTCATAAGCCTGCCTCACAGCAAGAAGAGGGGAAAACAAGAGAACCCAACTGCCTGCTGCAGACAGACAAGGTGAAAGTGTAGCTGAACATGGAACTCATTTCTAGGCCAGTGTGTATAATGTACCCCTACTTCTTCCGTAGCATATCCCATTTCTCAGCCTGCCCTTCCTCTGTCCCTCCCATTGTCCCTGTCTTTCCAGAGGCCTGTAACAGAAGTTTAGTACAACACAACAGGCTGTCAGGGCCCACTTCTTTCTCATGTATTTACTGATTATCTATTTTTTTCGTCTTGGAGCAGATCAATTAATTTCTTTAACTATTCAGTTTCACTGTAATGAAGTTTAGTACTTCCCCATTTAAAAATGGGCAAATCTTTACTTGGTGTTTATATTCTAAGGATATAGTTAGATTAAAAATATCTTGTTTCTTTCTAATAATTGCAGAAGTTCATTATTTTGAATTCTGTTTTATCTTACACTCTGACTCTCCTTTTTTTGGTCTTCTTTTGTGCCACCAACATTTCTGTTCTAAGGATTAACTCTGTCTGTCAGCGCTGTGGCACCTGATGAGACAATTGCATCCCATAGATTGAGTCAACCAGTCTTTCCTTCCACCTCAGATGGTGACAAGAAAACCTTCAAAAAAAAGAAAGTGAACCAATTATTTAAAACAATGGTAAGTTCTGTGTGTTTAGGGGGAGAGGGCAGGAAAGTGTTACCTCTTTCAAATTTCTGTGTTCTGAAAATTAAGTCATTTTAAAATACCGTAAGTTTATACGTCAAACTTTTTTTCTTTTGGTCTCTTCTTTCGTCAGAGAGAGGAGTGGAAGCTGTATGGGGAAGCAAAAATTCCCCTCTGGCTGTGCTTTCTGGGGCACAGATGTGCATCTGTGTGGGTGTTTAAAAGGCTGGCTCAGATGTGCAGTTCTGCAGCTATCCCACAAGAGGTCTCATTTGAGCCGCTCATTTTCTCCCATTTGCATTATATAACATTAATTAGCAAAAGAGGAAAGCAATTATTTCTTGTTCTATTTAATTACATTGGTCAGTTAGCACTAGCGTCCGAATAAGGTAAGCATAGCATATAGGGCATAACTCTGCCCAGTGCAAGAGCATTTCTCATGTCGGAGATGCTTCTTTGAAAGGAGAAATTGGCTTAACTCTGGAGTCGTCAGTGTTGCTCAAAACAGGTCTCCCTCCTTTAAAGCAGGAGACCTTTCACCGATTTCTGTTGGGATTTCACAAAATTGAAACTATTGAATTTAATGTGGTGTCTGGGAGAAAAAAAAAGTATATTCAGTGCAGATATTAAGATTGAGAAGTTTTTAATTTTTGCTATTTTTTAAGGAAGGGTGACATTTAATGCAGATGCTGGTAGCTACTGATAGTCATAGTGCATAAGCATTCTGTGGCACTGCAGTATTTCATACGCCAACTCTTGGGGTTTGCTTTTTCTGGTGAATAGGTTTCATTTTCATCCATTAGTCTCTGCAGTCTTAAAATATTTAGATAGTGCTTTCAGGGACCATAGAGCACCATGTAGGAAAACCTGCGTTTAGGTGTGTTCATAATCATGTTTTTCCAATAGGAACAAGAGTAACCTATTAATTTGAAGTCTGTAGGATTTCACTTATGTTCAATCTATTTTATACCTGTTCTTTTCAGACCCAGGGGTAAGAGCTTTTCAGCATGATCTCATCCACTCATGTTTAAACCTAAATTACGTAAAAAATTAAGAGGACAAAACATCCTATTTTACAGGTCTGAAAAAGGACTAAGTAAAGCTAAAAGATCCAGCTGTATAATGCTTTCACAGCATGATGGGAATCATATGGACACATTTAAATATAGTTTTTTGGGTTTGCAGGATAGAGAAGTTAATGCAAACTACCCAGTGTTTGGTCAATATCTCTTTGTCTCGTCACTGCCTAAGGCCACAAGCTAGTAATCAATATACATCCAACTGAACCCAACCCAGTAGTCACTGTAACATATGGCCCTCTGTTCTTTTTTTTTGCAGCGCATTTCCAAAGTTCTAGAAGATGGAAAGCAGTCTGTGGAGCACCACTTCAAATCTCCATCTACAGATCTGTAATTCATTCTGTTACAAGATCAAGTCTCAACCAAAATAATTACACACACCTATATATCCTGTTTCAGACCACTGTCTAAAGAAAGGCACTGATAACATAGGTGGCTAATAGAGAATACGAACATTCATTGGCTCTGATAAGTGATTTGTGATAGATATAAGAATAAGATTTGAAGAAAATACTACAGGATGTGCCCATCAGGGTACGGAACAGGAGTTTATTGAGCCTCTGCATACAGGTCAAAGGGCAATATGTGTTCTCTGGTAACAGAACTTGTTCCTGGAAAGAAAGATGTATTAAAAGGCCATCTGCGACACTTACTGTATAATGTAAGTTAGATCCTGTTCTTTTCAAAGAGCATAGAAGTTATCGTTTTCTGTAGCTTGTATAGACACACTCCAGCTATCTTTAAACTCTTGCTGGCAGTGTAGTCAAGGCAACAGATGGCTCAGCACAAAAGAGCCACTGACAATTTAATCTGTGGCTGTATTTGGATTTACAGTCCTCGGATCCCTCTGCTGCTCCCACCACACTGCTTTGTACCCTCAGTCTTTCTCGAGGTGATGTCCATGACTCTCACATCGTACGCCTGAGTTACTGTCAGCACAGCGGCTGTTCTGTTGGAAACGTGCAAAGGTTTATTTACACATGTACAAATTGATACTACATCAAGCAGTATGATAAAGAAAAGCTGCATTTTCTGCTATACATCAATAAAATGTTAAAAAATTATTTGCCTTGAACCTTTCACCTTGAAATCTCTAGGTGTCGTCGTATATAAGGTCATAGTTTCTTACTAACAGCAAACAGAATTCTACAAGTTCAAGTCTTCTGCTTTCTAAATTGATTTTCTGCATCTCTCCAACTTGCAAGGTAGAGTTGGAAGATAATGCCTTACTGGTGTGAATCTAGACAGCACCACAGGTCAACATTTTTGTAACCTGTCAGTTCTTTCTAAAGGCAGATATGTTATCCAGGTAGAAGGGTTTCTAAAAGGCGAATAACTGATTTCTTTCCCTCATCCCTTTATGTTTCAGATACAGGTTTATATTCATTAAAGTATGACCATGTGTCATGTTGTAGATGGGAGAGACTGGCCTTGTTGCCATTTACATGGATATGGGAAAGGCAGAGAGGTTAAAATTATTCCTTGCTGAGTGGTCAAATCAATGGAAAGACATCTTGAGTTTGTTCTAAGCCTGACTATTTCTATAAACACTTTTTTGTTCAGCATGAATAATTTATTTAATGAATTTAGACTCTCTTTGCAAGTTGTCAGTGTGAAGCAGTTTTCTACTTAAATAATTGGCAATTGTTTTCTGTGAGAAGTTTGAAATATTTGCAATTGGAACCAATACTGTGCCAAGAAATGCTTTTCACTAGAATAACCACAGACAGCAAAACAAATTGGGTCCAGTTTTAACACTTAACTACGGTGTTTATTGGCATGGATACTGATAGATTTTTTTGTTTCACTTGCATTTCACAGCAACTTGATACTGCTTCTGAGGAAACATAGAGGAAGAACAAGGCTTTTCTAGAAAAAAAAGTCCTCTTTATAATAGAGTATCTGCGAGTGAGAGAAAGGAAAAGGTTGAGGGGTGCATATTCAACATTTTGCTCAGCTGGGGGAAGAAGAGGAAGGGTACCCAGATTGTCCATCAGTATTATTTGGAGATACATTGAAGAAATATTGATACCACAAAATAAAAAAATATTGTAAAAGAAAAGGTTTGGTGCTACTGGGAACAAGTAAGGAAAAGGATGATTTAGCAACTGTTTATTCTTTGAAAACATACCTGTTAAAGGTTATCTTTTGCTTATTGTGGCTTGCAGCAGTGGTTTCATGTGAAAGTAGAATAAAAGAGTTTTAGCTCAAGCTGTTATTATACAATTACTGTGATTCGAAATTTATAAAAGTACAAAGGATGAAAGGGAAGGAAGAGCCCAGAAACCAGTATCAGAAAGGGAGGAGCACAATGACCAAAGGAAGTTTGGTGTTGAGTGTTTAGCTAGTGGTTCGAGATTCACGCTCGTGTCTTGTTCACATTTTCTTACAATTTTTGATGAACAGTTTAAATTTGCACTTAATTTACCAAATATCAGCAAAAATCTTACTAGTTGCCCCACACCACAGATTGTGCTCTTCTTGCCAGCCCAGTTTTGGATCTGTTTCTAGTCTGAAATCATGTAAATAACTCTGAACAGAATAGCACAATCAACTAAGAAAAAAACCCCAAACTGCCAAGGACAGGGCATACATGCAACTGGAATTTTAAGGATGTTTGGATAACAGTCTCCAGCCATTCACAAGTTTCCAGAAACCATTCACAAGTTTCCAGAGAGCTGTAGGAAGCTGTTACACTTCAACAATGTGAGATGCAATTAAGCTGTATGTTCTGTTAGCTAGATGTCTGAATTTAGAGACAGGCACCAGGGCTTTCTCTCTCATGGAGTGCAGCACTACCTTAGTAGCTCCAGAAGAGCTGCTGCGTCAGTGCAGCATCAGGTCTGGTCATAGACAGCAAATGTCTGCACTCAGGTTATTCTGGAGTATTCTTTAATTAACTTAGGTCTCCAGCCTGTCCTTCTTTGCCCTGTAGTGATACTGTCAGAGTCATCATTACAAAATTATAACTTAATTATTAATTGGGGGGGATGGGGGGGTGAGGGAGGGATTTGATGCTGTTAAAATTACAATAAAAATTAGTTGGTATGAGCTATAGGAAGGTGTTCAGTATATAAGTCAACAAGGATCAAGTTTCTGAGGAGGAAGGGGAGTTTTATTAAAGATTTTACAGACTTTGGGAACACATTGTGTGCTTGAACCAAGAATTAATGTGTGATAGACTTGAGCATTTGTTGCAGGTACTGCTTGACATGGAACTTACTATTGGTATCATATGCACTCTGTAATGTTTTTTATTAGGCAATGGAAATTGCAGGTGAGTAGAATCATAGGGTGTTTTGGGTTGGAAAAGAACTGAAAGTTCCAACCCCCAACTGGAGTAATGGGTGCCATATCAGTTAATCTGCTTGGAGTCCACAGACACATGAGGCATCATTGGATTGCTGTTTTCATTTTCCTTGTTGATACGGTTTGATCTTTTCCTCTAGTTCTCAGATTTGTTTTGTCAAGTCCCTGACCTTTCTTTAAAGGCTCATTTTGGCAGGATTCTCACTCTGTCTTGGAATACCACAGTCTTGTATGGGAGAGAAAAGAGGATTGGATTTCTTCATAATTTCAGAAGTGCATAATTTCAAATAGCTATTTTCTCCTTTTCTAGCCTGTTTGTAGTTGATAGAAGGTCACAACAACCAAGCTGATGTAGTTCAGTATGTTAAACTAAAGGCAGTACAACCCTGTGTAAGCAGATTTTCCTAGATGTGTTACTAAGACATCACATGAACAGCAGCCCTAGTGGTGTAGAAGACTCTGAGAGTCTGGAACGTGTCCAGTTTCACCCTGTTTAAATTGCAGGAACCTCATGCCATCCTCATCTCTGAAGAGCAGAACTCATATAATTGAAATGGTGGACTGGTCTGCTTTCCATATGGGATTTGAGATGGAGAGGCAGTTTGCTCCCACAATTTCTAATACAAGGAAGCTGTAATGAAATAACAATGGAAAATTTTCCTTAATCTGGAGGACAACAAGTAGCCAGAGAGGCGAGGAGGAGCTTTTAGCACAGACTACTATATTCTACTCAGTGTTGGCAGGCAGCAGCCATTTTACTGTAAAAACTGCCTGAAGAACAGTTCTTAACCTGGACTGGCAAAAAGCAGTAAACCTGTGCCAGGCACTTGTTCACAGCCCTTAGACAAGAAGGAGTGGATAGACAAGTTAGTGCTTTTGTGGCATATTACTGATGTTACTGAAATTGCAGCCACAAAATGGATTCAAAGATTAAGTTGCTCTCTTTAACACATTTAATACTCATAGCTTTTGTTGTTTGGCTATTTTGCTGCTTGCTTCATTGCTAGTGGCAATGACGGAGCCTTCAGAATGAGTTGAAGGTATGTGCAAGGAATCCTGATGGGTGAATGATGATGGGAAACTGCTGCGAAAGTGTTTGTAGATGATTTGTCTTGATCAGTTTGAATATGAAGTCTCTTAGTAATTATTTAACAACTGAGGGCTGGTAAGTCACACAGTACCATCTATACCCAGAGTCATAATGAGATTTTACATTGATTGTGCTAATGAGCATAAATTTCTGCTTTGGACTAGGATAAATCCATAAGTATTTTACTGTACAGATTCTGAATTGAGGAAAAAAAAAGCTGTTCAATCATGTCACAAGACTGCAGCAGCTGTATCATGCTGGGCTGTTTAGAAAGGTGTTTGTTTTTATTTCAGCCCAGGTAAGACCAGTGGAAGCATCTTTGAATTAATGATATAACTTAAACCACTAAAAGCTTGTCAAGCTCCCAGGTAGGTCTGTTCTACCCTGATCATGGGATGG
The DNA here is from genome assembly GCA_024336885.1 of Actenoides hombroni. NCBI lineage: Eukaryota > Metazoa > Chordata > Aves > Coraciiformes > Alcedinidae > Actenoides > Actenoides hombroni. Next base: position 3,960,952 of record WUAM01000282.1, read on the forward strand.
AGGGTGTTTTTAGACATGAAAAGCTGCTAAACATGTTTTTAAAATGGTAAGGTAGGACAGAAGAAGATGGTTTTGTTTGTTATTAAATCTGGTTTCTGTTAAGTCAGCTGAGGTCCGGGAGTTGTATTTAAAGCCATCTAATTCCATAATTCCCTATGCTAACTTGCTTTTCCATTTTAAAGGATTTTAACATAACTTAAAAGACCAAAAGAGCCCTTTTTGATCCAGCTGCAGTGCAATGCTGTTTAACAGATGAAACATTTATCCCGGAGACTGATTCTGTATATGCTGACATCAATGGGAATCAGCTAGACCTAGGGCATTCTCTTTAAACGAGCACAGGTCAGTTCTCCAGAGTGTAGGAAAATAAAAGGAACAACTTAGCCAAACACAGGATCCTTCTCATGTAGAAATCAAGATAATTCCACCAATTTAAAGCCAGGTTCTCTTTTATGTCATCCCTTGTTTTAAAAGCGTTTCTGAGGAGAGAGGAAAAATAAACAATTTAAGGATTCTTCAGTGGATCTGTCCATCTTGTTACATAAATCTTTGGAGTTTTTTCCAAGGAATATGGGAGCCTTCATGATAAAAGCTTGCAGCCACAACCTGGCTTGGATGCCTTGGAGTAGTCACTAATATGATCGTATTTACTTATATTTCCCACCTGGAACTGAGCTCCTACTTGCTCTTAGGCCTTCAAGGTCTTTTTGAGAAGGGAACATTGAGTAACCTTCAGGGGCTGCCCTCAGTGGTAAGGACTTCAGCATTGGCACTATTTACTACTGTGGGGTGAGGAGGGTGGTTGTTCTTTATTGACTCTATAATTTCCTATTCTGATTTGCCATCATGATGCAGCATGTGCTAAACATTAACACTGTAAACGAATAATTGCTCTGCAAACAAACCTCAGGTGGGACATAGATTTCAAAAACTTTAAAATGTTAGACAAATTTAATCATGGTCTTAAAAGTGAGAACAGTTTGATCTTACTGGTTTTTTGATAGGATTTTCCCTTCTTAATATATTTTTTTTGTCTTCCAGAATACCAGAAAGCTCCACTGTGCCAGATCTTCCCTATGGCTGACCCTAGAATTAGACAGCCACTGTGAGTGTCTGTGCTGTAACAAAGAGAGTTTCTGCAGTAATGACATTGTCATGAGTATTAGCATGGGCTGCAGCTCCCTATGCTCCCTTAGGCATGTGGGTATTCAACCTGCATTCACTAAGAGATTCATCTGAGAGCCATCAACGATCTCTCATTCACAGGTAACACTTCATAGGCCTTCCCATTAACTTCACTTAGTTCAGCTGATGGTAGGTGGCTGTTGATGATGTTACAATAGGTTTAAGCGGTGATTGATTCAAAAGCCACAGGAAATGTGATGGGGGGGGGTCAAAAAACAAGTCATTTAAGGTATTTGTGCCTTGAATTGGCCGGCCAGCAGCCAAAACAAACTTATCTAGGTGAGGTAGTAGGGATCTTGTAACTAGAACAAGACTAAAAAACTCAGTGTTTGCTCAGACATTTTTATACATAGGAAAACAGCCCTGGATAGAGTTGCTTTAGATGCAGCTCTTTAGCCAGGAATATTGTATTTTATGATACAATAAATCCAGGTTGGATACCTGGATTCTACAAATGCTGAGGGATGTTAAGCTTTAAATACATTACTTCAGTTGCTTTGACATCCTCAGAAATGCTTCACTCAATGCACAACACCTGATTTTTAGAATCTAACAACTGTATTTAGACAACAGTACTATTGGAGATTAGTAATGGAGAGTAAAAGAGCAAAGGAAACATGTGAAAGATAGATGTAAGTCTCTGAACTTATCAGAATTTCTGCAAAGAATTTCAAAGCAAACAAAGGATTCTAATATGAGAATGTTAAAAACATTTGCATATACCATTGGTTGTTTTTACAGATCCAGAACTGCAAACCTAGGTCTCTGTGATATTGTGAAGGGGACAGTGATCGTGCCAGTATCAAAACTTGTTACTGACTCATCTCTAGCACAGATCCAGACTAATTCAGTACATTTTCAAAAATTGTCACTAGAGGGAGATAAGTAGTTGCAATATTTTGCCCATATAATAGAACACAAACTACTGATCTGTCTACCCAGATACTGGGAAAACCAAAGTGGAGCAACTGGAAGTGCAAGAATTAACACTGTCAATCAGCCTATTCACAAGTTACATGATCTTAGTTTACTGCAGTTAAACCCGGGTTACATTAAAACAACCTTAAGTTTATCTGTGACTGGGTGTGTCCATAGAGTAGTTCACTGCACTTGTTCCAATTAATTTATCAGTTTTAGTTGCTAATGAATTTTCACCAACTATTTGTGTTATGTAAGTACCAAAGGGTGTAGAAGAGTGTGAACTAAAGGTTTAAAAAAAAAAAAGGACGTTATGTTTTCTTAAAAATCTTGTTTCTAAAATGTCTTTTCAGTAAGATGCCTATTTAAACTGTGGAGTGGGAGGAGCTGGTTTACCCATACGAGCAAATACCTTGATGCTGAAATCTTACTGAACAGAAGTATTAGCTTGTTACTATTTTTTCTGTGTAGAAAACCTGTTGTACATCTCATTGAACTGCACAAGAATCAAACTTCGAAGGCTTTTGGAAAGGTGTACAGCTCAATTTCCTTGGTAAACACAGCTGATACTCATACAACACCTCATTTGTTTTTAACACAGTTTATTTCTAATATAAACAAACATTTAGTGGCAAGCATAGAATTGTAAGCAGATAATCCAAAGCAGAGGAGTATTTCAGCTGTTTGGAAGCTGGTAGTGGCAGTGAGGTTGTCATTGTGATTGATTGAAGGATCTGTATTGGTACTGATTTCCCATAATTGCAGGATGCCTCAGATTGGTAAAAAGAGAAGAATTTGTTGCAGCATCTTTTCATATGTGGTTTAGATCTGAGGTATCCCTCTGTTGTAGGGCTGTGCACGTATGTGTGTCAAACTGCAAGAGCTCCAAGGGAGCTGTGGGTGGCCAAAGGGAAGCTACGGATTCTTGCCTGCCTATGGCCTTTCGTGACTAATACATAAGTCAGGGGACACCTTAATCCCCTCTACTATGTTACATGTTGGAGAGATGGTGAAAGGCATTTGTTGAAGCAGGAGTTAGGACTACTTTTATTATCATAGGTCAGAAAGCAGCTACTAGCCCTTCTAAGGTTTTATAGTCTTCTAAAACCCCAGTTATAAAGTTGCTTTAAAAATCCACAGTGGTTTTATTCTGAAAGACTTAAAAAGTCTCTGGGCATTCTAGCATTGCAGCATTTATGGCACAGATCCAAATGATACTGCTTTTTCCATTAATTTAATGTTCAACCTGCATTTCTAGAAATAAAGCTCAGTCCCCTTGTTTTGCAATACTGTATTTTACATTTCCTGTGTTTTAGTAATGACCTTGAGATGACATTGCTTTGCCTGCTACACCTTGTTTCTTCTGATGGGAGGGTTTATTTTGTGCATACACTGAGCAGATAATTGTCGAACTAAGACATGAAGATTGCTACACACACATCTGTTAGACAACCAAGATAGACAGATAGTTTGTCATTATGTGAAAACGTCTTGTCGATGGCTACTGAGCTGTTTCTGAATTCAGGGTGTGAATTGTTTGAAATGAGGTGGGTTGCTTTGTATCTGGACTAGTAGATGAACTCTTCTAAAAACAATTTTTCCCTCTGCTTTATGACCCCGTGAGTAGGTTGTATGAACTTTTCTGCAGCAAGGTGTTAGTGTGACAATACACCATGACTGGGGTTGTGTTATCAGTGCAGCCTAAAGCTTCATATTCATTAAGAACAGATCTCTGAGCCATGAGATTACCCGGCAATATGTATCATGATCTGGATCAAGTGTACACAATTTAATTTCTGCCTAATTAGCTAAAGCGGATGATGCAGAGTGCTTTTTGTTGGCTATAGGAGGGACAAATGGTAGGCAGTACGTTAAAAAGCGTGCCAGGATGAAGTTAGCACTGCAATATTTTAAACCTATTTGAGCTGTGGGAGTGGGTTTGCACTGTGCTGTACTTCGCATCATGCAGGCACGGAGCTTTTGATCAAAGCTCTCTAAAACTGTCATGTTGTGAAACAGCATCATGACCTAACCGTGCTTCTGAGACTAGCAGGTATTACGCTTTATTTTGCTGTATCGTTTTGAAAGATCCATTTAAGAAGGTACTTAGGAGTATCTCAGCCTAAGCATTACAAAAGTTTGCAGCATTCCTCTATGTTATTCCATGCCTTTTGACCCCTGTGCTTCTGCTTCCTACTGTGCACTGGTGTGTAGACACTTCTCCCAGGTCCCTGCATTTCCGAAACTCTGAATGTATAGGTCACTTTGGAGTGTAAGTGAAAATGTTGAGGAATCCCAGTTTTAATTAAATTAATTTGAATGTTTCATACCCAAGATTCCAGGCAATTAGGGTTTCTCTTGTAAAAGAGCAATCAGTATTAAGAAACGTTGGTGTTGACTGGTGCAGAGGGGTACATAGAAGCTGATCTAAAAAAAATTGCAGAACAGTGGTTCTGCAGGGGCTTGGCCTCAACCTTGCAGATTTGGGAGCTTCCCTTAAGAAACTGAGAGGAGCAAATATTTGTGTAACTCAAGAGTTGACAACAGTCTTTGATTTGACAGCAATCTGTGGTTGATCAGGCTTCCAGCTGCTACAGATGTGCACTCAGGGCTCTACAGTATTGCACTGTAGTAAAAATAAATGTTAAAAACATGATGCATCCTGTCTACAAAGACCTCACTAAACCAAATGCATCACTAAACTATGACTCCAGCTTAAGTCTCTGTTTTGTTTCTAGAGGTTTTCAGCCCTAACCATGAGCTGTTAGCATAGCCTGGTCAGCATATCATGTTTCCCAGCCTCTTTATATGGAAGCCTCATCGTTTTTCCTTCTCCTTTCTCCATTTCTGGGATTGCTACCTTTTCTTTCCATCCCTGCCAATAACAGGAGTTGCAGCATTGAGGACCTCAGGGCAGTATTCCTGGCTGAACTTAATTAACTCCAGTTCTGACCAGCCCTGCTCAGCAACTACAGCTTGAGCAAAGTTTATCTTTCCTTGCTGCCTTTTACCTGTGTATGAGCATCTGCACCAGGAGAGCTATACAGGAACGTGTCCTGCAGAGGCTCTCAAGCAGCAAGGTGTGCCCAGAGTACCGACCAAGGGCCATTTTTACTGGTGTTGGTTATACTCCAATCTGAGTAAATCAGGCACAGTCAGTTGGAAGAAAATCGTTGCTGACTGGATCGTGTCTCTGCTAGAAGCTGTGCCAGCAACAACAGGACAGGGAGGGATCAGACCTTTGCACGCTCTTTCAGAGCCGTGTAGGCAGAAGCCTACAGTTGTCCTTGTACTTCTAAAAGCAATACTTGCCACTCTTCACCTCAGCCCTTGCTTCACTTCGTTCTGTGCAATACTTGACTCAGACATCACACCAACGTAGCTCTGGTAGCCACATGCATTCTCAGGCAGCTGCAGAAAACAGCCAGGGGTTGACCCCGCTGAAGTGCACGGCACCAAAACTTCGTTAAGATTAATTTGTGGAGGAAGTTTTATAACCTTCACCAGTCTCTGGCTGCAGAAGTAATAATTTTGTAAAGCCTGGCATATTCTCAAAGCCTGTATTCACTCAGCACCCACTTCAGTGTATTTTAACTTAACTGTGTGTGCAGAGCACCTCAGGGAGTAAGTATTTAGATACCACGCATCCGAGTCCATGATGTAGTCTGCAGCTGAATTTTTACTTCTTGGAATAAATGAACCCTAGGCAGTAATAAATTCACAAGTTCTCTTTGTTTTAAAGAAGGGTTTTTTTTTCAAAAATGTAACCTGTTGAGGATCCAAAATGTATTATGTTTTCTTTTCATACTTTATTCTGGGTCTTAGTTAACTGTATAAGTGAATCCTATATTTACTCATCTGAGGATTTCTTAAACGTTTTGTTTCTTAATCTCTTCTGTAAATGATGGGATTTTTATTAGTGGTATTTCTACCATTAATATTTGCAGAACTGCAAATACACTTTTAAAATATCTATATGTGACTTTATTAGGAAGCTATAGGCAATGTTGCTCAAACAGCTTTTTGTATGTTTGTAACTCAGATTCTTATGGAGAAAAAAAAACTTCAGATAGCTTTCATGAGGAAGGAGGTACTCACATTGTTATTTCTTGAAAAATTAATCTTTTTTTTTTTTGTCCAAGTCAACCTTTTGCACAGCAGTTG
>WUAM01000282.1:3967244-4024695 GCA_024336885.1 Actenoides hombroni
CCGGTGTATCTCTGCACAGGCTATTTAGCATTTACAAACTCTGAACTCTTAGTCACTCAAATTAAAATAGCAAGTTTTTTGTCCATAGTTGTAGTGCAAATGATTTTATGTGCAGTGGAAGCATGTATATTTTAAACAACAGCTGTAGAGATGCATTTCTGATCTGGCAGATTGGCTAGCTTTGTCACACTGTACTCGATATTTCAGTTGTATTTCCAGTGCAATTTTTTTCTTACCTTTCAAAGCAGCAACAATATGAATATGACATTGGTGAATCACTAATGCTTAGGGAGGGGGGAAATCTTGGTGGTGGTGCAGCAGCACAAAAGATTAAGTGAACTGATGAATGTTTGACAAAGCAAGAAGTCTTCGGTATAGCCAGGAATTCAAATCCACAGGTTAGAACTATGGGACTAGAGCCATCTTAAAGGCCGTGTCATACCAGGGCTTTCTCAATTGCATGTGTTATTAAGGCTGAGTCAAATTCCAAACGCATGTGTGCCTTCAACATAATAAAAAAATGCAGATATCACTTCTGAAAGGAACAGCCACTAACTCCAGTGTGGTCTTTCCTGCAGTGACAGAGCTGTAAGAGCTGGCCTCGTTCTGAGGCAGGTGTTGGTGAGATTGCCGCTCTGCTTTGACCTCCTTTGGAAGTGCAGGTTGCCATGCAAGGCAGCAAGTATTTTTTTCAAGTCAAAACTGCTAGAGGTTTTTCCTTGTTACTTAATTTTAAGGAATCAACGTCTGTCTGTATAGATATAAATGAGGTTATCTGAAAAGAGCTGTGCAGAACACTGCCTCTTTCCTGTTTGGGAATTTTGCTAAGAGGTTTTCTGAGCTCTCTGCAACAGTCTTGGAGCAAAAAGGAAGCAGCAAATGATGATTTCCCATCTCAGCTAACCAATTTAAGCTCTAAAGAAAGGTTTGATGATTAAACTTGATTTATTTTTTTTTTTCCCTCACAAGATTAATCCTTACTTTAGGGAGTAATTCCATTTATATCAGTAAGATTACTCACATGAGTAACTAGCTACAGAATTTGCCTGTAGTACTGTGATTGCCTAGGGGGAAATACAAGCAACTCTGCAATTAAAATTACAGAAAGAAAAGGAGGTCTGACCTTTTCTTTTTAATTTTTTTTTTCCAAGTGTGTGTGTGTGTGTGTGTGTGTATATATGTCTACTGTTTCAGTGAGGAGTGACAATGGCTTCTGCACTCTGAGGTGTTACCAGCAGCAGCACATAATGGCTTTTCTTTAAAAAGACAGAAAAATGCTAAAGCTTCTTTGTGAAAGGTAGAAAGAGGAGGATCTGTGATTAGGGGTTTTAACTTCAAGGCACCTTAGGCTTTCTTTATGCGCATCACATTAGTGGAAAATTCCTTCATTCATTGTAAGAAGATAGAGTTGTAACTTTCACATTCGGTTGATGTGACATCAATGACTGGCTGGGACCGCCAGCATTCCAAGCAGGATATCGTCCTCATCTGCAGCCACTCAGGGCTGCGGGGTGGAGCCTGCGGCACAAGCTGCAGCCTTTCCAGGTGCATAAGTAGGTAGGGAAGGGCCCAGGTGATGCACCTGTCCCGAGGAAGGAGCAGCGGCTCAGGTGTGTCAGAGCGAGCCAGCTGCTTCTGTCAGAGCATGAGCTCCTTCGAGCCACACGCGCACTCTCCACCGCGCTGCAGCCCCCAGTTCCCAAACATTGGACAAGAGCCTCCGGAGATGAGTATCTACTACGAGAACTTTTTCCATCCGCAGAACATCCCTAGTCCACAGCGACCGAGCACCTTTGAGACGACAGATTACAACGCCACTCCCAATCCTTACCTCTGGCTAAATGGACCTTCCATGACCCCACCACCGTATCTCCCAGGATCCAATGCCAGTCCCTTCATTCCTCAGTCTTACGGGATGCAAAGGCAGCTCTTGCCTAACATGCATGGCTTGGGAGGAACTGATCTCGGCTGGCTTCCTCTCCCCTCCCAAGAAGAGCTCATGAAGTTGGTTAGACCACCTTACTCCTACTCTGCTCTTATTGCCATGGCTATCCATGGAGCACCTGAAAAGAGACTGACTCTCAGTCAGATCTACCAGTACGTGGCTGACAACTTCCCGTTTTATAACAAAAGCAAAGCCGGCTGGCAGAACTCCATACGACACAACCTGTCTCTCAACGACTGCTTCAAGAAGGTGCCCCGAGACGAAGATGATCCAGGTATAGCTCTCTCCCACTGTTTCTTCCCCCTCTAATTAAACTTGATTGACTTTAAAACTCCCAATACATCATAAAGAGACATGTTGGCCAAGATATGGGCATAGGTCTGAACTAGAAGGCAGCTATGCATAGTTGAGGGCTGAATCAGTGTTGCTATTAAATCTCTGCAGGAAAGGGGATTCTTTGAAAAGTGATCAGTGTGCTGAGCCTGGGGCTCGGCAAGCACTGGAGCAGTCCCAGATAGTCACGTCCAAAGCTCATGTGTGGTAATGCATATAAGTTATGTCAAACTTAACAGGGAAGTGATGGAAAGAGGATGAGGCAACGTCAGATTTGTCCAAGAAATCCAGTAGCTATAGGGAGTCAGCAATAATTACTGAGAGGAGAGCAGGCTGCCTTTATTTGTTTCAAGTAGTGTTTTGCTTGGAATCACACCTATGCTGTTTCCAATCTGTCAGATTTTTCCTTTATTGTTTTGTATCAATATCTGTTAAGAAACATTGGCAACATTTAAAAGCCATTCAGTTATACTGTCACAGAGGGCCAAAATTCTGGCTTTATCTTGTAAGAAACCTATCCTACCTCACTGAATCTGGAGGAGCAGTCCAGTATGGGATTTGTTTACTCTCTGCTGTTAATTCAGAGGACCAGCTGTATACCGCAAACCTCCTTCCCTCACCAAGAAGGCATAACAAAAAGCCCTTTCAGTGCCTCCACTTGTAGTTTTACCTGTGGGAAGGGTCAGGGCTAAAGGATATGGCCCAAAAGATTACACTTCTATCTGAATTCAACATATTCTGCTTTTGTAACGTTAAAAAATACATATGTTCTTTGCTCATGCAGTTGATCTGTTCCTGTGAAATGAGAGAAACATTGTAAACTCTTGGATGACTATTCTTTGTTGTCCATGTGCATATTTTTAAACTAAAAATGTGCTGCTTTTCCTTTGACAGGAAAAGGGAATTACTGGACTCTGGACCCAAACTGTGAAAAGATGTTTGACAATGGAAACTTTCGCAGGAAGAGGAAAAGGAAGTCTGATGTCGGGGCTAGCGCTGCAACTCTTGTATCTGAGAAATCAGAGGATAGTGCCCTGACTGGCAGCCCCAAAGCTGTAGAGCATCAGGATATCTTGGAAGACGCATCACCTGGGACAGATAATTCACCTGAGAAAGGATCTCCACCTCCTTCTTCCAGTAGCCCATGCCTCAGTAACTTCCTCTCCAGTATGACTGCCTATGTTAACAGCTCTAACTCAGGGAGCCGCTCAGTGTCTTTGGGACTCAACTCTGAACCCATTGACAAAATGGGACAGAATATGGTAGGCTTTAATTCCTACTCTCCACTCTCTAATATCCCCAGTCATGGTGTGGGAGAGTGGTCCAATTCTGTGCCTTCTAGCCACCTTGGCTACAGCAACTCTGTGCTCAACCAATTTAACACTCATTTTTACAGCAGTGTCAGCACAAACAACACACTGTATTCCAGGGAAGGAACAGAGGTTTAAATGAAGGATTCTAAGACACCAAAGTGTAACTATTTATGAGTGGAAATGGTCTGTGGGCAGATGATTAGCATTATCCTGTCTCTGGGACCCACACTGCATCCTACCTTCTGACAGCCACAAACTTGTGACCCATTGTACTTATTTAAATCACAAACACTCCACATTCAGCAGCTCTACATGAAAAATAAGGGATCAGAACAGCAAGAGCAGTGAAGAGTTCTCCTGAGACACTGTGCTTGTATTGCTGCCAACCATGGTCCTCTACAGACATCCTTGAGAAGTTACTGTTGGCCTTAGGCACGAAGCTTTTTCTGGCATGGTACTAATACTGCTTTGCTTTAGAAGTGCTTATAGTAATGTGGCTCTGTCTCCCAATACTCTCTCCTGCTGATAGGGGCTGCCTGTACTAGACATGCTTGGGAAGTTCTTCTTTCTCCAAAGCTATTCTGAGACACCGAAGGATCCATAATAAAAACTATGGTTTAGTGAGTAACAACCAACACTTGACGGGTGAGGGCTGCCTTCGGTTTTCTCTCGTACTAGTGCATACATTGGCTAAATTTTGGTTCCCTTTCCACCCCAAGGGGAATGTGGCTGTGAAACAAGCTAGCATCAGCACGGACACAACACTCAGTTTGAAACCAAAGGGAAGCATAACGAAACACAATGAAATTGTCCTCTGCTGGTACAGCTGGATCTTCATGTTTTCTCTTCTAAGTACAGGGTCATTTTAAATTTTTTTTTTCCTTACATATGCATCAGGATCTGTCCTGAATACATATATATTTAATACATATGTTTTCTAGTAAGAAAACACATTTGTTCTATAGTAACATTCTACATGAATCATTAATATTGAGGGGGGAATAGGGAAGGAAGAAGAAAGGGGAGTGAAAAGGTTTTAAATTTCTTAAATGTCTCTGAATTTTGATTCCAAAAGCTGGAGCTTTCAAATTAGCTATTGCAGATAGTGCAAAAAGTCCCTGTATTGCATGGGGGGTTTATTCATTTTGTAAAAGTCCATGCTGTTTGTCTTTGTGTAAATATTAGAAATAATACTTCTTTTCCCTACACTCTGCTGTAGCCATAGAAACAATTCAAAATATGTATGAAGTTTATAGAAGTCCAGACTTGAATCAAGTTCTACATTTATGTAGGGCACAACCTCAAACTGGATAGTCTGTGGCACAGCAAGTTTAACTGTTCAAATCTGGGCACCGACCAGGCTTCTGGAATGGTAGAAAACATATCAATGCATTGTAATAGGTACCATTTTGTCTTGATTGTTTCGTTTGGGTTGGGTTTTTTGGGGGTTTGTTTTGTTTTGTTACTCTACATGGGTATAGTTTTGTTATGGGCCACCCCAGAAGCATTTTTAATAAAGCATTTGTCTAGAAGAGTGTGTACCTGTGTGTGTGTGCTGCAGTACTCTTTAAATGGCTCCTTAATAGTTGGACTTGAGCAATTTGCCTGAGGAAAGAGCAGTACAATAGTGACAGGAGGTCAGAGACTGAGATAGCATTTGTCTAGGCAATCAGAATTTGCATGCCTGAGGAACATTAATTGGCTGCTATTATGCAAAATACTATTACTAAATAAACATCAACCTTAGAGTTTCCCTGCTGGATCTAAGTCTTGCCAATCATTTGAAATTTCAGAAACTAGACTCTATTTTCACATGCTCTGCATCCCTTATTTTTTTCTATTTTTATGTTTAAACTTTTTCACTATTAAGGGTATCCTGGCTATTCATAGTTTTATATCCTCTATGGTAAGGTCTCACTTGGGAGCTGGAACCTACCTACACTGCTGACATTGTTGCTTAAGAACAAAATAAAATTACTTTCTGGTGGTGTCTTTCTCCATGACTCTGTTTTTCGGAAGTCAGGCACGTGCTGAAGCCTGAGCTGTAACTGTTGCCCTCAGAATTTTACAGCCCTTCCAAGAATCTCAGCCCAGTAGGTGGGCCATAATATGCCCTGCAACTCAGCAACTAGCAGCATTCATTATAGAGAGAATTGCTCATTGACGGCTGAGAAATGCAGTCAGTGCTGTTATGTTTTGGATTCAGCAGACATACAACAAATTGCCCAGAAATATAGTTCCTGTGGAGTATATGGTTCACAAAGCTGGGAGTAAATTGATTTCTTTAGTACTGGAATAGAAAACATTCCATTATGAACTTACAGAGCAAAAGCATGGGAAAAAATAAAGTGCAAATTATGCTGAGAAGTAAAAATTAACTCCTTAGTTACTCAGCATTTTAACTCCCCTAGTTCCCAGTCCCAAATAATAAAGGGAAATCCATATAGGTATGCAAAAGGATGGCAGTTTGTGCCTCAATGCTTCCCAGGTGCTGCCAAATAAATACCACTTTGGGCTTGGGCATAATGAGGAAGCGCTGCCAAAAAGCCAGTTCTTGACAGACAAAGGTAAGTTTTCCAGTGGGTTCCCTGACCACAGGGATTATCCACCTGCCCTGAAACCATTCTGCTGGCTTGGCACATCAGCTCAGATAATGAAGCTGCTGTTCAAGAGGATGTGGGAAGATGATTGCATGTGGTGTAATCTTATTTTCCTCAAACCAGAACTACTTTGTAATAAAACAAACCAGGAGCACTAGGAGCACTCTTCTTCATCTGTATGTTTGTATTTTTCAGAGAGAACTGGTTTTGGTAACCATACTGATACATTCCTGGAGCTGCTGCACATCAGTCCAGTGCCTGCAGGGAAAGTTACCTGCTATGCTTATATGAGCACCAGTGCAGCACTGCTCTGTTCAAGGTAATGCTCCTATCTGTGTATTTTGCCAATAAGGTAAACATAGGGCTTTTGGTGTGAAAAGCATCTGGTTTTTAGGGGTGGTATTTTGGCTTTTTTGTTGTTGTTTTTAAGTATGCTGTTAAAGAGATCAATAAACTAGGACATGTAATTAAATATATTTAAAACATTGCTGATCTTTGCAGACCTATAGTCTGATTTACAAACATAGTTACTGATTGATGCTGCTTGAAAAGAGTATTGTGGCTACAAGAACTCTGAGTAATTTTTTCTGTAAAGATTCTTGATGTATTATTTCTTTCCTAGAGTGTGTTTTGTGTTGAGATGCTCCTGTCTTCACATGCCACTGTGGAAACTGTTCTATGACTCTGTAATTATACATTCCTGGTTTAAATGTTGAGTTAACTCTGGTCAGAATAGGGTACTACTTGCCTTCTTTCTGTTATGGTAAAACTGCAACTATTAGAAGCCTTCACTGACAGGCAGTGTGTCTTACTAATGATAAATGAGCAATGAACTCCTGCATGAATCTGAGGTATACTGCTGCTGAATCCCTGGGGCAGCTTCACTGTCATTGACCTCATTAGAAACACCTTCCCTGGGTTCTTACTCCAGTTTCCTGGTTGTGTCCTGGGTCTGCAGCAGTGGAGTCTGTGACTCTTCAGTGCTCTAGTACCAGGGAGTGTGTTGAAACCCAAACCATGTAGTGATTTGGGGTTTCACAGCAGACATCTGGACAGCCAGAGATCCCTCACAGAGATACCACAGCCCCAGGGTTGTTCCTCCAGGTCATGAGACCAGCTGCAAACCCTGGAGTCCTGCAGTAGAATGTGCTGCTTTAGCTGAGAACGTGGAGCTTTTGGGGTCCTTCATGCCCCAGAAGTTCAGGAAGAGCTGCATATACACCCCAAGAACTTTTGCTAAATCTGTTATGCTGTGAATAATATGTTTTGTAATCAAAAAACTTTTTTACAAAAAAAACCCCAAAAACCAAACAAACAAAACCCCCAAACAAAAAACAAACAACAAACCAAGAACAAAAACAAACCAACAAGCAAACAAAAAAAAAAAACCCACAAAAAAACCCAAGCACAACAACCAGCCAAAAAACCCCACTGCAAAATCCACTAGTAAAATGAAGCCACAACAAGGTAATCTAAATCTGAGACTTGCTCATCTGCCAAATCCAAACCAGTTTGCTGATGAGATAATTGCAGGCAGTTTAGAAAAGTACAGGGGAGCAACATTAGGTGCAAAGTTTGCACTAATGATGATGATACAATGGAGAGCTGTTAGTAGTAAGATCTGCTGAATCTGTTGTTAACATTCAATGTGCAGGAAATGTAATTAATCTGCATGGCATTTTACTTAGTGTTTCATATTTAAGGGACAGCCTTGTTATGGAGCTTTTTACTGGATTAGGCAAAACAGTCAAAAATCATTCCTATGCTGATATTTATTAATGCCAATGGTTTGACTAGATGATGAATGCAAGTTTAATAGTCACTTTGAAGCTTCTGCTTTGCTGTTCTGGCTGCCTGTGAACTGTCCACCACTCATCACCCCCTCCTGTAGGTGGTTAGCACCTTTCCTGTCCTGATAACTCTACCTGCACAAATGTTTAAGTAATAATTTCTGTCTTTGATTCAGTCAGGATGAATCAGACTCGAGAAAAATACTACTAAGGCTTGCTAATGTTAAGCTAAATAGTTTGTGCTAATCAGTTTTGGGGTGATTATAAGAGATTTCAGTGTGCAGATGCACCGTGCTTTGTGACACACTGCAGAGCTGGTGGACAGAACCTTCCTTGTTTCAGCAGTGGTGAGTGACAGCCAACACACACTGCCCTGTCAAACCATTTTGTAAGAGCGAGGAAAAATTTGGTGTGGCTATTGCAAACCATGGTTCCTTTCTGTGAACAGCGGGAGACTTCTGAGCCACACACCAAAACAGTCTAAAATCCTGCAGCCTCTTGATGCGGCAATGAACACTCTTTCAATGTTCAGCAAAAAATTAGCACTAGAAATGTCTGATTATCATTTACTGAGTTTTCCAAATGTAGTATGAGCTTAGTTCTTTAATCATGTATGAAAAAATATAGTAGAAGAGGAAACAGCAGGATACTGTGCAAAATATCATAAAAAGAGTTTGCAAATACCTTTGGTTTCATTCATGCCTGTCTTACAAAGCAGACATCTAAGACTGTAATATTCTTACAGGGTTGGAAGAGTAAAGCCCGACCACAAGGCTTCAACATTTGCGTTGAACTCTAAGATTTTGGAATGCCTGATCTTTAGATGATAAACTGATGAGAGCTTAAATGCTACTCCTTGTTCAAAAATGATACCAAGAGGTGTGGTGCAGGTATCTGTAAAGGAAAATCACATTCCAGTCTTGCCAGTATTTACTTCTCCAGTAAATAGCAATGGGGACTTTGCCAGATGCATTCTAAATTACAATGCACTAACCTTTCTCTTGTGATGGGATACATTATGAAAGTTTTCACTGTTTAGCAGTGTCAATAGTTTCTTTGTTGCTTCACGTGAAAATGTTCCCAGGTGAGGAAAACAGTGAACTTCTTCCCAGTAGGTTTGCCAGTTCATAACACTGCCAGCTCATGGCTCTTTACAGCAATCCTTACAACCGTTCCCAGTGGGTCTTGAAAACAGCTGACCCAAACCTAAGTGATTTTTTGGCCTAAGTACCCCCACCTGAGGATCTGGAAAGTATGAATGAAGAGCCTACTATATGCTTTTGGTAACCCCTAGCTTTCCCAGCTTTAAGTGCTGACAACTGTGAGAATCTTATGGCTCTAGTCCTGGAGGTATTGCTGTTAATTGTTGGCACTTGTTGTGTGCTGGAAACCTGCAGGGCTGTCACAACCTGGACAGAACAACGCTTAAGTTTTCTTCTTATTTACATTGTAGATCTGTTTGCAAGGTGGTAAGGACTTTCACCTCTCCAAACAACCCTTCTGGAGTGGACTTGCACAATATCCTGCCTGCTGATACCCTATGAAAACTAATTTTCAGAATACCTCTCTAAAACTAATTTTCATGTCTCTTGTGTGGGCTAAATTGCAGTACAAACTATGCTTTACCTCACCTTGGTTTTCATTCTTTTTCAATCCTAAAAGCATTCCTCCCAAAATCTCTTTGCAGCAAACTATGGTTTTACTCTTGTGCAGCATATGATACCCAGTGCTCTTTCAGAAGCGAGGTGGCAAGTCAAGCCAGCTTTACAAGTA
The DNA here is from genome assembly GCA_024336885.1 of Actenoides hombroni. Taxonomy (NCBI): domain Eukaryota; kingdom Metazoa; phylum Chordata; class Aves; order Coraciiformes; family Alcedinidae; genus Actenoides; species Actenoides hombroni. The sequence continues at coordinate 3,976,999 of WUAM01000282.1, forward strand.
GTTTATCCAAATTTCTAACTTGCATGCTACTCATTTCCTATTTAAGTTAATTGGTAAAAAACTATTAATTGTTTCTTTGACAAAGATTCCTGATAAAATCTTCTCTCATGGAGTCCTGCAGATTACCAAGAACTTCAATTTCCCTCTACTTAAACTGAAACTCGAGAGCTGCTTGTTGAAGCCAACACTGACTGATGCATCTCACCCTGCAAAGTACACCACCAACGTGTGGGCATCGGAACCCCTCTTAACGCTCTTTGGTTTCAGAAGGCCTCTGCAATTTTGTTGGTGGGGCTTAAGGCAGTGATTAACTGGTGGATTGTTTTTCCTGATTTTTCTTTTACAAAGATATTTTTATATACCACCCTGAAACGCTCACCTGTCACTGAAATTTTTCTTTGCTCAGAGAGATCAGCTCTGTCTTTTGTCAGAAATGACCATCAGATGAGCAAACATTGATCCTGTTGCTTGCTATGTCCTTACCAATATCTAGCATTAGATACTTCTCTATGTAGTAGCAGAAACTGAATGAATGGAGAGCTGAAGAATCTTTACAGGTCTCTAAAGCACTTGTAGGGTGTGGGTGTGTGCAGGGAAGCATACTCATCATCCTGGTTTGCATTAGTAAGATCTTATTTTCAACTTCTTTTGCTCTTCCTTTTTCTGCTCTGACTCCAGCAATTTTACAGCCACCAGCTTTTTAGTTTACAATTTTATGCCTCTAGTTGATGTTAGGCACCTGATATTCTTAGCATGCCCATGCATCAAGCAGGCCATTTAACTGCTTTGAATTAAATTAGTAGCATAAAAGTCAGAGTTGATCTGATATTTTGTCCCTTTTCAAACTTCATAAATGCCATATTTTTAACTGGAACACTCAACAGCCAGATAGCATAAGCCCCAGTCAATTTTTAAGATTATATGTAAACAGAAACGTGGCAGGAAAAAAATGTTGATAACATGCTAAGTTACACCAGTATCTTTTTTTGTTCATGTCACAATACTTAGAGGGTTTTTTCCCTGAAATTATTTGTATCTGTTTCCCATCCGTCCATCTAACTATTCTCATATTCTTACTATTGTGTTTTAGTCTCAGCAGCACATTAACACAACAGCATGAGTCCAAAGTTACAAGGCAGAGTACAGGAGGCAGTGCAAAATCAGCTGTCTCAGTTCATCCACTCATAGAAGTAGGAGGCAAGGAAAATGTGTAAGCAGGCCCTTTGCTCATAGGAAAATAAATAGCTTACACAGTGTATGCTGAGTGCATTTGGAATGGAAATGGTCACCGAAATAGAGTGAAGTCTGTCTGCTGCACAGTTTCATAATGTTGGAAGGGGTCCTTCATTTCTGCTAAATGTTTCAGAGACCATGTGAAGGAAGCACGTCATAACTCTAGGATGACGGAATTTTTCTACACTTAATGTCTTATAAAATTATTTGAAATGAGCTTTCACTATGTGACAGAGCACCAGCAGTCTCCTTTAAATGTTAGGCGTGCTTTGGTTAGGTCACTGCTCTGAACTGTTACTACGGCTCTCATTCAATCCTTTCCACTCAAAAACCTCTCCTGCTGCCTCCTAGTTACTAGTGATGAGTATAGTAATGAGTTCCCCTTGCTTCTGTTCCTCTGGCAGACTCCAGAAGACAAGGAAGGTAAGCAGGCACTAAGTGGGTGTTAGCATCAAACTCTGCATGTGTAGTTCTAAGAGGAACACGGAGCTAAACCTTGGCACGCTGGTACGTTCCACAGAGAGCTGTCAGAAACTCTGATGTAACTACGTGCCATGTCAGGAGAGTTTTTCCCCAGGTTTGAAATTGTGTCTAGGTGACCTATGATATCTGTGTCAGGCTGGCCCAGTAACATACTTTTACTCCTGCAAAGCCATCAATTGCAGGTACAGTCTGCTCGACACTGTAATGGCAACATTACACAGATAGTAGCTAATTAGAGCTTGCCCAGTAAATGAGCTGATGTATGCCTGCAGGCAGCACACTGAAAGACGGGTACCTTCTGTGTCACCAGGGAAAGCTGTTTATACCTATACATTCTGCATATGGGGTCATCTAGAACTCAGAACTTCCCTCTTGTCAGGATGTCCCACAAAGCAATGGAGATTATTTGGAGTGCAGCACACTGGAGATACAAAGCCCCTGAGCCTTTTCGTTGCCTTTGTAAAGGTGTAGATTTGTTGTGGCAAGGTACCAGTAACACAGAGCAGCAGGGAAGACTGATGTACTTTACAGCTACTTTATGCTGTTGTTTGAACAATGTGTGCCGATACAAGCACCTTATTGTTTGCTAGTTCATGATGAGTTTTGTGTATGCAAACTTGCATGCAAATCAGGCTTAATTTATTATGCTTCTCTCCAGTGAGAGTGGAAGGAAAAAAACCCCCACCCTTTAGCTTCAGCAACACATTTTCCTATGAATAGGGCAGCTATTCAATGATTTATGGAAAGAATGCTAAAAATGCAAGAAGTTCAAAGAAGGTGGAGGGATATCTGTTTTGTTTTGGTTCTTCCCTGTCAGCTGGGAACCTGGTTATTTAATGGATAATGCTGTCACCTAACTTGACTTAAACTGCCATGCCCACAAGACATACCTGCATTTCACTGTATTGCAAGTGGGCAGATCTCTAATTATAGGTCTTACTTTTCTGTTAAGAAAAAAAAAAAAAAAAAATTTAGCACAGTTCTTGCATGGAAAAAGAAAGGATGAGGGGTTTGCTATTTACTCAGTCTCCCTGTCCACTGCTTTGTAGCATGCCTATTTAATTATTTCTCTGAAAGTATCTCACTTTGCACTGCATGCCATCTCCATTCATAGTACCATGACAGACAGCATACAGAGTGGCAGCTCTAAATGATGTTATGCACTGAGACTATTTTAAGTTATATGTCATCTGACACATGGTCTCACATCAGTAAATAGGTGATTTTCGCTTTTTATTTGGTCTAAGCATTAAGCTTGTTCTAGGGAAAAATGCAAAGCTTATAAAACCCAAACATTTTTCCAGGACTATAAAATCATCCCCTGTTTGCAAATGGCAAGTATGACCTAACTCTGGCTAATTATGGGGCAAGATATTCTTTGACTCTGGATTTATCTCATCCTGTCTCCAATACCTTAAGTAGATATGTGATAAGCAAGCATGCAGAGCAGTCATTGTTTTCCTGGTATAGCACCTGTATCCTTCAGTATTTTTAAACCACTTTGGAATGAAATGGATGCAGCTAAAGAGCATGAAAACCTGTAATCTTCTCCCCACAAGCAAGGATAGGACACTAAGTCAGCTGCACGTTTGCTTGCAAAATGTTTTTTTCTGGTTTTCATATAGAATGATATTTAAAGCAAATATTGTAAATTTGTGCAATTTTGATGCTCGGATTTATGCAAATAAATATGCAAAGGCATGGTCTTTTACCCCCTGGCAAGTTAAGGTAGCCCTTAAAGGTTGGAAGTCCTCTAGAGTCCTAGTCAGGGCTCCATTTTTTCCCCCCTCTATCAAAGTCTGTTTAACATTCTTAACCCTGCGCAGAAGGGGAAAAATAAGGTCATAGCTCTGGAAAAACCTGTTGATGATAACTGATAATATGAAAATGAAGCAGTCAAGCAGGCTGTGGATAGCATAGGTCAAGTCTACTTAAAGAAAAGCAAAGTTAGAAATGCAGTGATAGAAACAGGGAAATTCTGGAAAATGAGTGAAGCAGGAGCCATCACGTGCAGTCAGATGAATCCTTTAATTCTGCTGTTATTTCCTTGTTGCCCTGTGGGAACGGTGATGGCTGGAGTGGCCTGTTATCCCAAATAACTGCTCAGAGCGGGAATATCACCAACAAACGTGACAGAAAGGGCTGACCTCAGCCCTGGAGTCTGAACACAGAGCACCACTGAGCAAACAAAGTCTGCAACTTGAGCATTTTCCAAGTTCTTGTTTTAGACACATCAGAAGTATTGACAGCCTCTTGTCATCTGTGAATGTTCACATTGCAGTGGTTTCTGCTGGACTTGTGGAGTTCCATGGGTGGTTGGGGTGTCATTATTCCTATCTATGTGACCCACCAGTAAAGCCTTCTGCTGTGTTACCACAGTGTTACAATATACTTATTGAGATTATGCACCTGCTAACTAGTTTGGGTTTGCAGATTATATTTGGAAAGGACGTTTTTCACCTAGAAAAAGATTTGATACTAGATTTTGATGGAGAGTCAAATGTACAAAACACACAAGTCTGTGTAGCATGTGCAAAGAATTCTGCAAAGCTGTACAGTCTGGATGTGAATCATACCAGGTAAAGCAGTTAGGGAAGTATTAACCTTTAAGTACTTCTGAAGTTCTATGAAAATTAAGTTTTAAGTTCCTGTATACTGTCCAAGTTGAGTTTGTTGAATTCTGTATTTTTCTGGTAATGGAAAAAAACCAAACCAACCCAACCCAAAACACAAAACAAGGGTGGTATGTACTTTACCCTGTCTCCATTCACTGCTTCCCATGTTCATATAATAAGCTGGAGGATTTAATGGCAGGTGCAATACTTTGCGGAGCAAGGGTGAGACTGAATAGACAGGGACTAACATTGCCACCAAGGCTTCTGTCACCACGATTTATCTGTGGTCTCTCATAATTCCACACAAATTCAGTATTTAGCTGAACTGCTCCACAGTACGCTTTCATCATATATTCCAAGAAACAATATAGAAAAAAAATTAAGCTGTTTCAAACTCTCAAAAGTTTTAAAAATATATGTGTGTGTAGGGGGAAGGGGCTGTGTTATGTAACTTTCCACATGGTCCTCCTTGCTCACTACAGTAACTGAGGAAAAGATTGACTCAAGTTTCTGCATATTGTGAAGAAAAAAAAGAAGTCCATTTCATAAAGCCTAACAGACAAGTCTTTTTCCCAGATACACAAGCTTTTCAATAGTACCTTACAAAACTATTTGTATTTCTTTCTCTTGAGGAACCTGCCTGGCTTGTATTGGAGGGGACTGAAGCGAGAGATGGCTTGAACTTGGCAGCACAGCTCAATTAAGGTAAAGGAATCCACGAAAGTTCATTTGCCTGGTAAAACTGCAGGGAGAACAATCAATCTCTCACTGCAGTTATGTAATTATGCGAATTTGCTGTACAAACTAGGTGCTTTGTCTGCTTTATACTTATATTTGAACACTGTTAACATGTGACAGAGAATAATTTTGTATGTATTAAATGCAGTCTGATATTTTCCTTTGTGTCCAGTATATGTTTTGCTTCAAAAGAAAGGAAGGAAAATGCTTTATAGAATTGTCTTCATTACGCCTCCCTGTAAAATATCAGTTTCCTACAAATTTTGCATTTATTTGCATTTTGTTGATTTGAAAACTGAGGTTTGGAATAAGTGGTCATATCTGAGGTGAGGCAGCAGATTGGCACAGCCTGCATGGATGACACGTGAAATTTAATGTAAGAATAAACAGGGGGTTTTCTTAGGCTATGGTTGTCTTCTTAAAGGCCTGCATTGGGCTTCTCCTGTCTTTTCAATAGAGCAGCTTGGAAAAGTACAGGGAAATCCATCATTGTTCTGCTGCTTACTGTCTAGAAAGACTCAAGGTCATCAACAGCAGACAACGAAGGTTTTCCAGTCATCAGCCTGAGCTGTAGGAACCATTGCACTTGAATGGCAGTGTTAACTACCTATAAGAAAGAACTTAGAGGAGTGAGATTTAGTTCTGAATTTCTCAGAATTAGACACAGAATAGTTCAGTGTCAGATTAACTTTCTATTAGCAGTACCTAATAGTGTGTCTTGTATATGCAGTACACCAGGATTTATACGGCATCACTAGGAGTAGCAGGATTTCAAGAGAATGATCTGCTGATATTACTGTTTCTGCTACACTCGTGATTTGACTCAGTAAGTATGTTGAACAGAAATGAAAGAAATGTGCAGCTAAGATGTCTAAATTTGACTTGCAATGCTAGTAGTCATTCTGAACAGTAAGTGTTCCTTCTGGCAAAGGCAAAGACATGCTGTGGTTTGACTAATGTTTCTCTGAAGAATTACCTCAATTTCAAAAAATATAACAAAAACCAAGTCACTAATGCTATGGATTATGTTTAATAATGGGTATATGTTCTCTTATACTATACTATTCTTCTGAAAATTCCTAATTCATTTAAGTCTTTAAACTTTATTATGAACCCAGTATCTAAAAGCTTTGCAGATGAACAATCTAAAAGTAAGAACGATTCTCAATGACTTTTCCAATTATCAAGGCTGTTCTATAAAGCTTGAAGAGATTTCAAAATTGCCCCACTCTCTTCTCATTATGGGACCTCATTACCCCAAAACACTTCCCTCAAGGCCTGCCTGTTTATTTCTGCCATTTAAGAGACTTTACAGTCCCTTCTACTGCAGTTTGTACAGCAATGTTGTTACCATGACAGCTGACAGTCAAAAAGAGGACAAGGAGGTCATAGCATACATGGGTTATTGTGTGCTTGGTTAGAAATAGTAACACAGTGCAGTTCCCTATACTGCAATCAAAGGTACTAGGAGAAACATCATCATCCTGCTTTGCCCAAGACTCTGTAGTCTATCCATGTAATTATATCTTACAGCATGTAATTATCTCCTTGCTGCAGCCCCCTAAAGAAACAATAATCCCTCCTTACCTTGTCTGCAGAAAGGAGTAAATGTGCATTTCCAGTGGACAGACTTACTTAAACAGAACTGTGATGGCTCTTTAAAGAATTACAACATCAGACTTTTAATTACAAAATAAGTATATATATTTTAACTTCATTATACAGATTTTTAGACTCAGCAGGAGCTGTCTTCTCTTTAACCTTCTGCATCTGTCATTATTTGGTTAGAAAGCACTCTTGTAATGGACCAGAATTTAAACCACACTGATCATTTTGCATTGCTTCTGATTAGTGCCGGTAAACAGGAGCACCCTACATCTGCCTTGGTATAACAGGGGCACTGTGCGAGGAACACAGGCCTTAGTTCAACACATTTCACCTAACAGTTGTAGGATAAAAGCAGAAGTGCTATGGAATAGCTGAGCTCTATGTTAGAACATTGCTCATGTTGATGGTGCACATCATAAAGAGGTTTTTCAACTGGCTGAATTGGTGATACAAATGCAGCAGCATTTGCAGTTTCCCAGTGTCTATGGCGTGTAGTTGGTGACTGCATTATTGCTGTTACTCTGCAGTTTAGAGCACTTCTGTAACCACTATGTATATTCTGTATACCACCTTAAACAGAAACACCAAGTGAAACCTAAGAATCCAAGTGCAAAAAGATATGATCATGCATATTAACGATCTTAGAACATAGACAATTACAGTGAAGCATGCAAAAATAAACACTCTTAGTTAAGCATTATTGTCATCATGAAAAATCTCTTTATAAATCTGTAAAGTTGCATTCTGAAATAATTCACTTCTGTTTAGATTAGTTTTATCAGTTAATATTGACTGAACAACCTAGAACCATTATGAAGTTAATATTTGTTGTGGTCAGCTTTAGCTTTTGTTTTCTTCCTTGAAGTGGATTCTTCAGAAAGCATATTTGAATTGAAATTATTTTAAGTCTTAAAGCCTCTGATTTTCTACTTATAATAGTATGTGAAGAAACTCATGGTATGTCATTCCCACACATACTGCTAATGAAAAGGAACATGTATGAAAAGGGATTTCACAGTGTCTAGAGCTAGAAACAGCAGAGCAAACCCTTGCACACCACTGCAACTGCAATACTGCTGTTAGCTTTTGCAGCTAAACTGGAAACAAAATTTGAAAGCCACTCAAGAAAGAACAGAAAACCTCAACAGTACAGCAATGACTATGATTCTTGTGCAATTTAAGGTTGAAATAAAATGCAACTATGTCTCCTAAACTTACCTTTCCCATTCACCTGCATATGCTTTTTTCCTGTAGGAAGCCCACAAAGGCATTCAAATTCAAGTTTTCACTGGTATTTTTTGAGCAACTATATCAACAAATTTTATATTTAAACATAAACTCTTAAAACATATGAATAAGTGGTTTGGATTTTTTTTCCCCAAGACTTTTGAGCATTCTTCCAAAAAAAGAGCTTCGAGTGTAGGATTTTTTTTTTATTTTACAGGAACTTAAGAAATTATATAAATGCTACAAAATGTTAATGCCATGAATAAGAAAACAGTCACATATTTTAGATATTCTGTTTCAAGTGTGATGTGACAGTACTGAAATTACCTTGTAAAATCCTGGGCAGTTTGAGACACTGTGGAAAGGATTGATGCAGCAACAACAGCTCTCTGTGGTGAAGACTTCTGAATCTGTAGAAGGAAAAATAACAGGGAAAAATACCTGTGTTAATACTCATTTAGATAGAGACATTTTCAGGAAAAAGACACAACCCAGTAATGCACAGAATAGAGCAAAACAGAAATAGCCATTTTCATAACACTGTCAGAAAAATGTCATAGTATGGATATATAATAAGGAATTGAATGGAAAAAATATAAAAATGAAAATATTATTTTAATAATGTTTGAATCTTGATGAAAAATTGCCTAATGTAGCTTTTTTAAGTGTTTGTATTATGTTAAACAAAACTCACAAGTGCTATTGAAAAGCAAACCGAAGAGTTTTACCCTATTTTTATGCACATATAAGTCACATGTTCCCGCTACATCCACCTAAAATTGGTAAAGGTGAGATCAGAATCAGGCCTAAACCACAATTCTTAGGGGAAAAAAAATCCTAGATCCATGTTTATAATATTTAGCAATAACATTTACAGCCCTGTTATCTCCTAGCTATGCAAAACCAAACACTGTAGTGGCGGAGCGTGCCACATGTTTATATGTACACAACGGGCGGAACCCTGCCTAGGGCATCGCAGCCTTAGCGCAGGGAGGCTGCAGAGACAGCCCCGGCCGGAGGGAAACCAGCCCGCGCAGGAGAAAGGTCGCTTCTCGAAACCACCTAGAGGCAAAGCGAGGTGAAGTTCCACTCAAAGCCTAAGTTCACGTAGCTAAACAGCCTGTTGACTAGGCATAGATCAGAGCCGAGTGAACGAGGAAAGCAGAAATCTGAGCTTGCCCAGATCATCTGCCTGTTTCGGGAGAGCTGCTTGACGAGTGCACAGCCTGCTGCCCCCGGGTCCGTGCGCAACAACGTTTGCTCCATAGGCTTTCCCCCGGGCTCTCGCTGCTGCCTGGGACTCCTGTGTGGCACCTCCCAGCAGTGAGGAGAGGGTCAGCCTCGCGAGGCATGCTCCCCTGCTCTAGGAGATACTCCTTCTGACATCTCCTAAACAATGGAAAGAGGTGAAGGTTATAGAAGGTTCCATGTTTCTCATACTTTGAAAAGTTGTTTCGGGTCATTCATTAAGTGTGGAACGTAATTTATATTACCCATAGCGTCCTCAAGCTGCAGTTTTTAACCTAGTAGATAATACTTCCAGTTACCTCTTGCAGTCACAGCTAGTGAGTTTGATAATGAAATTTAAATTAAAGATTTACTGGAAGCCGGGCAGTTTTTCTTGGTATGGCTCAAGTGGTACAGAGGAAACAGAGTCAAATGAGCATTACCATTCCTGGAAAGCGAGTCTGGAAGCTTTGACAAACTCTCGTCAGTCTGAGTTTGTCTGCACTAGACAGAAGGCTGTCTTTCTGCTGTCAGTTTTGAGATTGCTGTTGGTCAGGTGTCCGTTTTGCTAAAGAGCAAGCTGTAAGGAAATGACGGACTGTCAGCAGGGACACGGCAACAGCAGAGAACTGTGAAGCTGCATCCTTTCTGCAGAGGGGATTTGCTTCCTCTGCAGATCATCTCCTCACCATGCATGCAGGAGGAGGCAGCTAGTAAGCCTCATAACAAGAAAAATCACTAGTTGGTGGCTTCCTCCTGGTCCTTTGCACTGCTAAGCTTTAAACCCCAACGTCTTGCTGGTTTTATTTGAACTCTTATTTCTCCAAATTCTCTGCCTTCAAAAAATAGGTTATATTCTGTGTTTATAATTCTGCTGTCAGTCCATAAACAAAACACAGTTGTCTCCTCAACAAAGGAGATTCCCCACTTCCCAATCTGAAGACTTAAAAGTAGATTGCTGCACTTCCACTGCCAGCCAGATACTCAGAGGACAGTTCTGCATCACAGAACTGGAGCTGTAAACTCGAACCAAGGCATCACAGAATCTTTTCTGTCCTTTCTATATAAGACTTTGATGGAAGCATATCCAGGGAGTTTTACTACAAAGATAAGTCTGCTTTAATCTTCTTTTAGACAGGTTTTCTTCTTTCTACCATGTACAGGAACAACTTGTGAGAGCTCAAAGACTGACTTTTCCTCAGTAATGAGTTTGGATCATTCACACACAGCAGTAAAGTAAGGAAAATAAAGTATTAGTAATAGTAATATTTCAACAATAGGTTCTTTTTCAAGACATAAGCTTGCAATAGGTTGTCATCAAGTCTTCAGCAGAGAATAGATATGTTATGTACTATAGTTTAATTAAAAAAAAAAATTAATCAGAAAATAAAATAAACTAGGAATGATAGGGGAGCAAGGTAATGACCAAAAAAGTGATGAGGTGGTGAACTGGGATTGCAAACAAAGGATGCAGGGTTATGTGGACAGGAGAGACCTTGCAAACAACAGTACAGGGTGGGAGGGGGAATTTGTTATTTTTGAGAAAAATAAGACCCCCAAAATTCCAGTCAGTCATAACACATTAGTATATTTATAGACACTGGAATTCCAAGAGTGCAGATGTTTTTTCTAGATCTAATCAGTATTTCTTGTGCAGATAGCTATAGCTGTTTCCATCAGTCCAGCTAGTCTAAGCAGTAAAAATCAAAAGATGTGCAAATTTGTGGAAGATCTAAACTGAGTTGCTTTTACAGTCAAATCATATTCCTTATACTTTTAGATATCACTTGAAGTGCTGCTCACTTAAGAACAGAAATAGGTTGTTAAACCAGTAAAACCTATTTCAGGATGTGTTCATTTGTCATGAGTGTGTGATGTAACAAAAAACAATCATTAATTCATTACTTCCTATCTTTTTAATCTCTCATTCATAGATGCTGTACACTTAGTCATTGTCTGTTAACTATTATAAACGGCAAAACCCTAGCTGGTTTCAAATTAAAATTGCTTCCTAGTTAGTGTTTAGTGTACAGGAGCAAAATGTTACATATTATGATATTGTCAAAAGGATCTGTAAAGCTCCGCTGGCAGCAGGGTGTAAATACAGAAGCATTCTCACAAATCATGGGTTTTGCATGTAATCACCATATGTGTATATAGTTGTTCCAGCAACTCAGATTCCTTCATTGCAATACTGTGAACAGCTCACATCGTTTTATATCTCAAGTCTTCTTGTGAAGTATTTTTATGCATCTGACATTGTGATGAAGAAAGTCCTGTCCCCCTCTTCTAGCTTAGCTCACGCTTTATGTCCTTCACGGTGTCCTCCTTTGCAAACCTCACTTTTCCACTGGGATCCCTGTATTCATTTTTAATCTGTTTGTTCTCCAGTCAGTATTTCGATGGCAGCCCTCACCCAATAAGCTGGGTTACAGCTGCAGATTAAGTTACTTTTGTTTGCGTGAAACCAAAATGCTGAGGTTGTGATAAAAACCATTGGTGGAATAAGTGGAAATTTATTTATGAAGTTATGAAACTCTAGTAAAGCTGAAGAAAGAGTAACTTAGGTTGTACTAAGATGAACCATTAAAAGCCTGCACGATTCATTGTAGGTTATGGCAGAAAATGGCCGAAGCATTGCAAAGGCTGGAAAGCACACAGTGTAGCTCTTTCCCTTTTTTAGGGGGAGGGAAAGGAGAAATCATGTCAGCCAGCTGAACTCAATTCCAAGAAAATTCCTTTGGCTGTGCCAGCAAATAGGTATCTTTCAAATGCCAAGAAACTTTAAAGTGAAACTAACAGCTAACATGAATTTGCCAGGGAAAGAAAAGTCATGCCAAACCAGTCTAACTGCATCCTTCGTGATGGGGCACCATCAGCATCGTCACAGAAACAGCCGTAACCGTAACCGTGCCATCACTGGGCTGCAGCGAGGTGCTGGCAACTACACGTGCTGTGGAAGACAGATCTCCAGCTTAGCCCGATGGAAATCGGGGCAGCGAGGTAAGGGACGCTGAAACAGTGTCGGTCTTTAGGAGCTATTCTGCAGAAAGCACTGTTAAGAGATGCTGAACTCTCAAAATAGATATAACCCATGTCTTCTCTCATATATATATATATATATATAAACGAAATAACAAAAGTACAAACACCTCAAACAGATTTCCAGGACGGTTCTGGTATCTCTGCCACTGTAGTTTCAAAGCCAGGTCAGACCAAGAAATGTTGGCCATGACACGAGCACTGCCAGTCCTGCCCTGAGCTGTGGAGGTTCTCAGATGCCCCCGAGGATGGACTCGGGTCTGCTCCCCCAGCACCGGCCCCCCGTGGCCCTGCAGCGCAGGAGCCGTTAAGGCTTCCAAGGAGACCGCGGAGCGACTCCTCACGCCCTGAGCACAGCAGTGCCCGCCTGCGGCGCCTGCCGGGCTCTCGCCGAAGCCGCCATCGGCCCCGTCCCGCCTGGGGCTGCCCTCAGCCGCTTCCCGCCCTGCGCCGGCGCGAGCCTCGCCGTTGCCCGCTCTCGGCTCGCGGCCGGCTCCTCTCAGCGAGCGCCGCGGGGCTGTCCCGGGACCCCCGAGCGGGCTGGAGCCAACTCTGCCAGCCCAGCTGCAGGCGCTGAGGTACGGAGACAGCCCTGCCCTTCACCAGAGTTATACATGAGCCTCGTAGTGCCCAGACACCTCCACCTCTAAAAACACACCTTTTTTTTTTTTGCACAGAACGCCTCAGACAATAGCGGGGTTATTTAATGCGGCAGTTCCTGGCTGGAGGGGGGAAAAGAGCAAGTCGGGGAGACGAAAAGAAAAGGTATTTGTGCCGCCGGCTGAGTGGAGAGTGGCACAACACTGGGCAGATTGTTCTGAACATCCCGGAGCTGCACCTTCTGCTGCGCCTCCTTCCTTGCAGCTATTTCCCCCCAGGGCGGGGGAAGGTCCCTCAAGCGCTGCCCTCCCGCCTCCACAAGCCCCTCCACCGCGAGCCGAGAGCTCTCCAGAGGCGATGTTCCCGCCCAGGCAAGCCCTCGTGCAGTTTAGACTTCACACTTGTCCTCTTTTAACATTACGCTGTTCCTGCAAAATTAATGACACGTTTGAATTATTCCTGTTGTACAGCAAGGGTGAGCAAAACCCGGGCTTTACTCCGCTGGGTTTTAAGTGGAGCTGAGTAGTTCTTTCAGCTGCAGCTACCGCTGTTAATTTCTCCTTAAACAAAAGTGCAGCGGGTGGGTATCTCTGCTTCGTAGAGCTCCTGATTTGAGTTTAGATTGCGAATGTTGTATCAGCCAGCTTCACAGACTGCAGAGACAGCTCTCAAAGCCGAGAAACCAGAAATAACTGACCCCTGGTCATATAGGAATCTCAATGCTCTCAGTTTGCACACGCCAGACATTTAGAAAGCTTGGCATTGGTAATCTGACTGCACTGAAGGACTTTGCAACACTGTAGGTATTAGTAAGAAAGTTTGCTGTCCCGAAAATAAAAAACAAAGAACCCAAACCAAAAATAAAGCAAATAAAACCCACAACAATTCCTCATATTTTACAGCAATGTCGCTGTGGCGAGGGTAAGTTTGGAAGAGAGGGTCCTGTGTGTCATAATGTGGGAAAAAGAATCTTCAGCCGTATTTCCCTCTCTTGTATAGTTTGCCTACTTCAGCATTAATTGCTAGCATTCAAATAAGACTCATTATCTCAGCTCTGTGATTAGATCTTGAGATACGTACTAGAAAGGCACAAAGTTTACTACAGTACGGTAGGCATTTCTCATTTTGATGCAAGAAACCAAACTGACGCATTTTGAAATGCCATGTTAACACGATGTACAGCAGTTTGTTGTATGGGAAGGATCATGTCAGCGTCTGCGTCAAGGGCAGTGCTGCGAACAATTTCCTGCTGTGGCAGTGAGCAGCAAGTACCAGTGTATTGCTCTGCGTCTTAAATTGCTCTGAGATTTGGCTATGTAACATGAATTAAGTACTTCAACCTCCTTATTTGTTGCCAGGAACGGTTTCTGAGACTCTGGAAGGATAATTCTCTGGATTTTTTTTTTATTTTTTTTTTTTCTAAGTTTTATTTTTTAAAAAAGACTTAAATTGCATTAAGCTTTTGTAAAACTTTGCATTACCAATTAGGACAAGCTGTTGCAGACCTGGAAGTCTGCTAGATTTCACTTCAGAAACTGTTAAATGAGAGAATTTCAAACATTTTTGAAATGAGATGCAGTTTCTGAGCTCCAGGCTTAGTGATTTCACAAACTCTCTTTCTATTCTAGCCTTCAAGCTAAAGCCTTGAGAACTGAAACTTCTGTGGCAATCCACAGAACTGAAGAATTCAAATATGGCTGTATTTATCAGTTTCTTTTTCATCCTTTATATCCAGGTAGGCATACAATTTGTGTGTTGTGCCAAAAAGCAGTGCTTTGTGTATCACAGCAATACCGTAGGATATATTTGTTTCGTGTAAATAGGTATCAACAACTGTAATAGTGATTTCATCTCATTTGGGTGGGGATATGAGGGAAAGCGGAATGTGCATGCATATTGGAAGTGACATGAAAATGTTTTATGTATGTCAAGTCATACCTACCTCTTCTGCCAAGCTCCTTATGTTCTGAGACCAGGGATGCGATGAAGGCAGCTGCCGTCATGCTGACCGCAGGCAGAGCAGGCTGTGCATGGTCACAGTTGCTGTGAAGTGGGGGTTTTCCAGTTACAGCCTGAGTTACACCTGCTCAGAGTGGTGAGCTCCCTTCCTTTAGGTGTAAAAGCCGGAATCATTATGTAATATTTTGAAGAACTATTATGGAGATAAGAAAACATTGCTGTCCAAAAGCACAGAGGTACGTGTCAAAACTCAGTGCAAGAAATTTGCTTGATCTTGAGGAGTTGCCTTGAATTTTACTGCTTACAGCTACATCTGTCTATGATGGAAGAGGTGGTAGACTGAGAAAAGCAGCTGCTTCTGAGCAGGTTGTGCTCAACTTCTGAGCTGTTTGGTTCTTTTGTATTCAGGGAAATGGGGGTTTATGATACACAGAATGAGTTTTTCTTCCCAATATTAACAATGAGACATGGCTGAGATTTTTGAAGTGAGGAGACAGGATTCCTGGAATATTTATATATAGATGTTGTGCCCACATTTGTTTCTCTGGGCAAATGCAGCAGCATTTTGGTAGCCAAAAGAGTTTATAGACTTCCTGCCAGTCCTGGGGCTCTAAGCAGACTTCCAGTTCAGCTTCTTTATGTATGGCAACTTATGGAAAACAAATCTGAGCTGCAGTTTTCATCTGTCTGTCTAGAAAACCAGAAAATTATGGGAAGTATGTACATTTCAAGAAGATGCAGTGTTTGGGGGCTACCCTTAATGGTTTTTTCTCATTTTTTCAGCCATTACTGCATCTTTCCTAGCCCCAAGTGAATATAAGTTCTAGCAATTTATTTCATCCCCTGCACCCTTTAGTTCTTTCTTCCCTTTTCCTTTTCACTCCCATGGTAGTTGGGTTTATCCACACTCTAAAAGCAACCCAGCAGGCAGAGAACAAACTCTTGAGACCAAAACTTGAAAAGTGGGGTTTATAAGTCATGAAAGAATAATAATACAAGAGCCTCCAGTCTCATGATTTTGATGGAATTATTACTGGACAAATTATTGCCAAGGCAAAAGAAAGGCAGAGACATCACCTGGAAAACAAAAAGCTTTAATGCTCTGGCTTTAAAAGGCATTTCTGTGTGTAAGCCTTGAGATTTGCTATGGAATTCTTTCAGAACAAGTATTTAGTTTTAATTAGCAGGGTGGTATCTTGGTAAATGGCATTCTTTGAATTCTTTAGTGGTCATGAAACACTGGGGCCTTTTGAAGGAAGAACATAGAGAAAAAGGAGCCACAAGAGATGAGCACACTTCCCCCATTTCCCAAACTGAAAGTTCATGGTTTCCAACTTTAAAATGTATTGTTAATTGAAAGAACACAATGAATGTTTATGGAAATGGCAGCGGTGCATTCAGGGGTGTAGCCTGGCTTCTCATGTTGTGGACGTGCTGCAACCAGCATTACTCTGTGCTGTGTTGCATCTGTGCAGCTCCTTGTCCATGCTCTCCGGCTGCTCTGAGAGTACTTTTATAGGATTATCTTGGCTAGAACTACCTCATGGTTTTGTGAGTTTATCAGTCCTGTCAGTAGAAGGTAGTTCTAAGCCAGCATCAAAGTGTTTGGAGATGCAACAGTGGTTTGCCTCATATTTTCATCTAACCTAGCTACTTAGCAATACTTGTGTGACTCCAGCGTTCTTTTGGAGAATGGAGGTTATTTGGTGTGAAGCAGATACCTGCTACTCCAGAGTGTAAATACCTTGTATGGTCTTTATACATGAAATACAGGTATAATGTATAATAAGCTCCATCGACTCAGACCGGTTGTCCCTCTAGTTCAGTACCCTGTCTTTAGCAGCAGCTATAAGTGGCCAAGGGAAGAGTACAAAGTCAGCTGTCTCCTTAGAGATCCTAAAGGAGTCTACATTCAATAGGCAAAATACTAATTACCCTCCAATAGCCCCCCATAAAGCTGAAACAACTACACACTTAGGTGACACCTAGTTCCTGTTAATGCAAATATCAATACAATTCAAAACTACAGTCTTCTGGAATTAACAGATTAATCTGACTGAATGAATAAGAAATCATCTCATGTTACCTCTAACAGTAACACATTTAGTATTTGCATATGTTTTGAATGAAGGTTGTCAAAGACATGCAAACTAGAGGTTGAGAAATAAAGTGTCTAAATAGATAGAGATCTTGAAATACAAAAGGTGATATAGATTTGGTCTTTGCTGATACCCAGACTGCATTTATACATTTCTCTGTTTAGCTTACTCCCAAGCTTTCGTAATCCCTTCAGAAAACCTTTTCAGACAGTTCATAGAGAAATTCCAGTATCACATTCACTTAGTCCTCGGAAATGAACTTCTATCACTCAGGAGATCTAGTTCTTATGCTATGTATACACTCAAAATACACACTGTAAAATGAATAAATAGCTCTATAACAAACTGTTAAGTGGTCACAGATGGCACTGTAGACTTAAAGGGGTCATGTCTAGTCTTTTTTTATTTGAATAGGTAAATACTATGTTGTATGGTTTATTATTTCAAGGTTATTCAAAAGAGCTTAGTCACAGTGAATTCCAGTGAGAGATAACAGTCTGAATGCTCAAAAGTACCCATTCCATACAGTTACAATTTTTCCCTCCAGTGCTATTTGTAACAGTTGTTTTGGAAGTCTCTGTAATGTGTTCATGTTGGAATCCAGTCCTAGAAACAGAATTTTAAAATTAATTTTTATTCTTGAAAAATGCTGTTACTTTCTGTTAGGGAAAGCACCATAAACATAAAAATTAAATAAATAATTTAAAAAAAAAATACAGCAACTAGTAAAACCAATGTCTTTAAAGCCTTGTTTGGCTTGCTTATGTCTCCTCACTAACACGTTTAAATCTAATAAGCAATCTACCCTCCTTCTGCCAACCTCATCTGCCCTATTTCCTTAAATGTATGCAGTTAGAGAAGCACTACAATTACAAAATTGTTAAAACTCCACAAAGGGGTAATTAGCACCTATTTACTACATGTACAAACCCAATTATCCCAATAAAAAGGCTATTCTATCCTTATAGCCAAATATATCATGCTTTTTTATATGCTTCAATCAAGGCAGTCTGTGCTATAGCTGCGTTACTTAGTTTCTGAACTAAGGATCTAATTTGCCAAATTGGGATTTTAGATCCACGAAGCTTTTAAAACCCATAGCAGTTGCTGATACCAGCATAGCTTTAAAATCCTTTTCTTGGTCTTTAACTGAAAGCTAAAGCAGACCATAACCTATTGAAATAGTCTAAATTTTTTGTGGGTAAAATTTGCAGTCTGCTTTTAGATTACAACCACAACAGAAACCAAACCCAGTACATTCAGACCTTCAGCAAGTCTTCATACAAGCCTGCTTGGGAAACCTTCCCTTTGCCGACACATTGACTTTTCACTAACCTCTTCTCAACCCCTATTTTTCTGAGGGCTTTTGCTTTGTTTTGTTTTGGACAGAGCTCCTAGTTTAGCAGATCTACTTCCTGAAAGACTCTAATTATCCCAGTAATTCTACTTCCTTGTGGTGTCCACCTCAGGGTATGAGTGCATTTCAAAGGCTATTAACCTCCTATTTGCTGTGTCCTATATACGATTTCTGGTTTTGTACGCAATAGTTGTGCTATCTTCAGGAGTCTATGCTGTAAGAACACTGTGCTTTCATCAGAAAACTGCAAAAGCAGTAACATTTTGTACCGGTTCAGACAGTGATGATACCATCCAGGGAGTGCTGAGCAATGTGCTGAATTTTTCAGCTCAAGGAGAGAACACTATGATGGGAAAAGCCAGCACAGGTCCATCTGAATAGACAAAAATACCGAAAGGAACTCCTGTGGCATTTGGCTCTCTATGTAGGGTTGTAGGATGCAGAGCAAGTGCAACTGCTCTTCTGAAAGTGCCAGTGAGCTTCCCAGTATCATGTCTGTAAACACAGTACCGCTATCTGTGAGAATGACACTTGGCTCAGTAGGGATAATGCTTTTCATTATATTTTTGTTGTTTATCTTCTAATATGATTCAACCTCAGAGATTTTGCAGGTCATCTTTTTATGAAAAAGGCATAAAAAAATCTCAGAGGTTCCATGACATCAGCACTTTGACAAGTGCCTTGACAAGTGCACAAGGGTGTGGTGAAGCAAACAATAAGTAAATCCTGATATAAAACAGATAATCTTGAGCTGCTTTTAGTTTTAAGGGGTTTGTTCCTTTACAGATTCTATTTAAAGCAGAAGCCAAATTGAACCAAGTTTACGTAACTCCTGGGCTGGGTTCCTGGGTTGCCTTATCTTCCTGGAGTCAAGTCTGTTCTGGATGCTTTTCTTGTCATCTACTTTTCTTGTAGATTTTGAGAGCAGGAGTGGAAAGATTTGGAAATTTAGATTGTTTGACAGTAAGGGTATAAGGAGAAGACAGAATTCTCCAAAGGGGAAACAAGTGGGTATGTCCAAAGACACTGAGTGGGTAGTCAAATCAGTCCTGGGAAAGCAGCTGTAGTCCCATGCTGCTAGGTGAAGGCATCTCTACTTTTTCCTTATATAGGTAGCAGGCTGTGTCAGGTCTTTCTCAATGAGACTGAACACAGCTTTGCAAGGAAACAGGCTGTGTGAATTCATCAGCTTTCACTGTGTGTAAAACTGTAACATGGTTCCTGACATTTCACCAAGCAGCAGCCTATTTGAGAACTGTGTCTGGAAGGAACAATGTGTGTTTGCAGTCTCAGCTTTGAGTGGGGTTGGCTGCTGATCACATCACTTGGCAAATTCCAGAAGGTGTGGTAAAGCTCTGGAGTCCTGGAGCAGGAGCACAGAAATAGATATCAGCAAGTTAAGATGATGAGGATCTCTTTTCTTGTTTAATTAATAAAGTTCTTGCTAAAGTCCCTGTAGGAAATGGAGATGCAGAAAAAGGAAGATTTCCTTACTCAAAGCTCAATAAATAAGGCAAAATTTTCAAATTTGCTTGTCTAAACTTCAAGGGAGCAGTACTAAGAAATTCTAGGAGATCAGGACAAATTGGGAAGCCTGAAGGCTTCAGCAGCTTGGGCATTGACAGAAAAGTCTGAAAATTTGACTTTTTCTCTCTGATGATTTTCTTTCACCAAGTCACTTCATGTCTTCTCACATTAATGTGATAGAGCTGGGAATTCTTTTCAATGTTTGCTGAGTGTCTATCACAACAGGATCCTGGTATTAATGGATAGTAGGTTCTGCTACAATATATATAAAACAATAAATAGAGAATCAGGCCCAGCCTTTGAGCACCGAAGTGTGAAGTCAGATTGTTCAGACTCTTGCATGCACATTCTTAGGAATTAGGTTTCAGGATGAATGAATCTATTCATCTCTCACAAACTTTTAGACACTGCTTACCTCTAGAACTTTCGAGTATCCTATGAGACTTGCAGGATGCTGTTGATTCAGATAAACTGTTTTTCTGTGAATGCAGCATATGTTTCTTAGGGCATGTTAAATATTGCTACGGTTAAGTTGAAACGAGGAACAGGCACGCTGCACCACGTTGTTATTTGCTGTGAAGTGATTTAACAAATGTTTGAATAGCTGCTGCTGAGTAGACCCTATTGATGTAAGTGGGGGAGTAGTGAGAGCTGCTGTTTTGGTTGTTTACAGGAGAAAAGAATCAATCAAAAAATGTCCTGCTTGGATAAGGGACTCTGTATAAATGTAATAGAGATTTAATGTAATTTATGATAAAGTTTGTCAAATCCACCTTTACATGTATAGTGAGTTTTATTAAAGATACATATTTCTGATCTTCCAGAAAAAAAGTGACAGGGTTTTGTCTACTCCAGCAGTCAAGACAGGAAAATTGCCTTGGAGAGCAGTCAGGACAGTTGCTGATTTTTATATTACTTAACAAAATTCTTCCAGTTCTAGAGATGACAGTCTCTGAACCATAATTCTAGATGGAATAAAAAAAGTGACAGTCACAAAGATTGATCATTTGTAGCAGAAAAAGAGTTTTCTGTAGATAGCACCATTTGCCATTGAAAGGTTCTGCTCTGCACTAATTTTATCTTGCCAATGAGTTTTGGTAGTAATGTGGTCAGGGAAGGAAACACAGTCTATATACAGTAATGAATGGTATTACATGAAGAGCTAGTGGTCCTGGCACACCGCAAACTCACCAAGCAGGAAAGGAAAATGAGGGGAAGAATGGCTTTTACTCATCAAACCAGAAACTAGATAACCAAATCCCAAAGATCCCACTTGAACTTTCTGCTTATGGTCTGACTTCTGATAAGAACTAGTTTGTAAGGACAGATTTGACAGTGGTCAGCCACTGTGACAGTGGGCAACCAGTAGTAGTAGAGTCTGGGTTTTTGTCTTGCAGCAAAAGGCACCGAATAAAGACCCTGAATTTTAGCGTAGTGATGAAATTTTTTGAAAGTCTGAATGCTAATTTGCATGTCTCAGTTGCTAACCTTTGAGTATCTGATTGCAGGACTCAGGTTTGATGGAACAGACTCAAAAGGCTGGGCAAAATGTGATGAGTTTCTTGCAAGAAGTGTACACTTGTGGGCAGCAAACTTGCAAGTCTTGGAGGTGTGTAGGGAGAGCGGTCACACAGGGAATCCTTCAGAGTGCTCCTTTGTACCGCTCTGCTCACCGGAGAAGGCAAGTGTAGAAGAGTCTTAGGAATTAAGTTGGTTTTTTATGGGCTTCATGGAAGGGGGAGATGATGTGTGATGACAGGGAGCTGCTAGTGTTTATGCTGTACCTCTTTGGTTGATAAAAGAATTTAACATCTGCAGTGAAACACTTAATTTACGGATTTTTTTACTTTGTTCACACATTATTTTCACACTACAATGTATTGCATTGCCCTGGCCTCTAAGCAGTTCCTCAGGCTTTTTATAAAGAAAAATACATGTAGTGGAATATAAAAAGGACTTTCTTATATTAAAGAAAAAGGCATGCTGAGGTATGCTTGTTGCCAGACTGATAGTACAAGAAAGCAGTCCTTTCCGGGAGAGTAAAGAGTGACTGAGGTGCATTTATTGCAAGGAATGGTGTGCAACAATAAAACATTCAGTAAAATTTATATTGCTGCTACCATAACTAAGACATCATATTTCAATAAAATAGCACTGCTTTTATGAGTGCACACTGTGATATGAGTTATCAGCTAGAAAGAAGAGTTTAACTGGATTTTATTTCTTCTGCAGGATAAAAGCTGTCAGATTGTGTACTGATAGCTGCAAGGGCATTCCAGGTAGCTGATCCCTGGAGAGTAAGGTGAAGGAGTGGCTGTGGGTGTAGAGGCATTGTGCTGCAGCTCCCCTAGTGACACACAGTGTGTCTCCTAGTAATTTTGCTTTGGAGGGCAAGCCATCAGAACTTCATGCTGTGAATTACTCATGTTCATCTCAGAAGCCTGGAAAGAATCAAGGTATCCTCATGCCTATTGCCATGAAGGCAAGGCCATGGTGCATGTCAGGGTGGGCTTGAATATAGTCAGTGTGGAAGCTTGTGCTGCAAATGTGTTAATGGTATCCCACTTGGCTAGTGTAAAAATGTCCATGTGTGGTTTTTTATTCCTCTTTTTTTTGTGTAAGGTAAGTAAATTCCAAATTGGAAACATAGTGAGATTTGATCTTTGACTTCATGGCTTTGACCACAGGCATTATCAACCCGTGTTAAAGATTTCTGTAACTTCCCATTAGTGTTTCCAGTACAACCTTTTCTTGTTCACCTTTTATTTTTTTTTTTATGACTGTATTTAAGATAACTTGTTTCAATTAACACATGGTCTGCTAATGAGCCACAAGACTGGTCCCTAGACAATCAGTGGAGAAATCAGTAATAGTAAGGTACATGGTGATGTGCATGTCTTGACAAACTTTAATGGTAGCAGTTTCAAGTAATTCTTTCATTAATAGATAAAAGCTGGCCTGCAGATAATGAATCTGCCTTCAGGAAAAGCTGAGACATAACAGACTGAAAAAAACCAGTTGTCTTAATTATGGTAATTATGCTAATTTTGCCTTTAAATAATAAGAGACTTGCACTTGATATATTAAATATTTCAGTTAACTATGTGCACTAAGGAAAATGAGACATCTCAGAGACATTCAATCCAGCACTGCATGTAAGCAATGTTAAAAAGCTCTCTGTGAAAAACAGCAGTATGAAAAAATGAAACGTTATATCTTCCTCTCTCACAAAATTGCAGTGTCTTACCCAGGGGAAGAAGGATCACATTTCAGGTAAAGCACCGCAGCCCATCTATTTATGGTAGCTGAGGACCTCATCCTTAAGTCCACTGGAAACTTATCTTTCAGTGATTCCACCTCCTGAACCAGTTGTCTTAGCTGCTATCCTGTTAAGCGGTGTGAATCTGAGACTTATTGTACTGAATCTTGCTGGCAGGATTAGGGCAACCTCAAGGCTATTTCCTTTAAAATCAGCCTATGAACAGGCCTTTCTTTGCAGTGAAATGTCAAGACTTTGTGAATTCAGAAAGAAGAAACTCATAATCCTGTGTGACTCTATACCCAGACGTACCTAAGCATCCTGGAAATTACTGGTTTTTCTGCTCCACAGATTTGTGCCCAGCTAGTTTTGCATGCTTTCCTAAACTTTGTTCTCAAACCAAGCAAAAGAATTTTCACATCCATGTTTATTTTCTGCACAAAACATAATGAATGTGTAAGTGTCATGTATAAATGCATGGGCTGCTTGATGCATTAAACATAGGAGATTTCATCCAGAAATCTTTGTTTGCTCAGTGAAAATTCAGCCTTATTATGTAGTTATAAAATAGATTTAGACGACGTGTAGACATGGTGCTTAAAAATGTGGTTTAGTGGTGGACTTGTGCTGGGTTAATGGTAGAAACTGATGATCTTAAGGGTCTTTGCCAATATAAATGATTCTGTGATAGATAATAATGCCCTAGGGAAGTGTAGCCATAATCCCCTCAAAACAAAAGCAGTTATTTCTGTATGCAATGATTAGTTTCATAGAGTGAGAACTACACTGTGCTTGCATTTCTGCTACTCACTAAATGCATCATTCTTTACTCATAGGCTTTTTTTTTTTAATGTGTTTTTTGATTGTTTGGGGTTTTTTAAAGTTTACTTCCTTTTTTACCTAGGCAGACAATTGTCTTCCAAGCATCAACCTCATATGTTTTCTGCACATGATATTAAAAGATGGTAATTGTTAGTATATTATTGCTCAAAATCACAGTAAGTAGGTAGTGCCTTGGCTTGTAGGAGTACAGAAGTGAGGGACTATAAAGAATGGTATGGCTGTTGAAGGGTGAAAACCAGTTACTGGTGTCTCAACTAGGAGATTCCTGACAGAAGTTTCATTTTTGAATGCCTTGACTGACCAGTATGTTGTTATCTGACCCTGCATATGAAATGTGTTTCTCATTATGGGAATACCAAAACCAAACAACATAAAGTTGAATTGCCTTTGCCACTCCTGTGCTAAGAGCCAGACATATTTGGTGTTCACGCTGCACAGAAGAATTAAGCAGGTACTTTATTCTAGATA
The DNA here is from genome assembly GCA_024336885.1 of Actenoides hombroni. NCBI lineage: Eukaryota > Metazoa > Chordata > Aves > Coraciiformes > Alcedinidae > Actenoides > Actenoides hombroni. Next base: position 4,001,284 of record WUAM01000282.1, read on the forward strand.
ATGTGATACTTGCTGGTACATTAGCCAGAAACATCAGGTCAGGAAAGAAAAGAGGAAATGTGTGAATCACAGCATTAGTTACTTTGAGGTCTGAAAGACTGTAACTTTTATAAGGTTTAAAGTAAGTAAAGTAAGTAAAAAGTATGAATTGGAAATTGCTGGGAAAGACCCTGATTCATACATCTTTTAATGCCATTCTAACTAATGCCTACTGCACCACCACTCCGGTTGAGTATCTCAGAATCATTATTTGGTGTTACCCTCTCAACATTCCTGTACAATGCAATCTAATTTTGAAAATTACGTACTAAGAAGTTATGGGATGTGAATGACCAAAGTCACAAAGTAAATCTGGGTTTAAGCCAGCAATTTATCAGGTACTTGGGATTCTGTTCCACCACGAGGACATGCCATGCAGGACATGTCCTGTACTTGCAGTGCCGTTGGCATCCACCCTTCCAGTTAGGCTGGGTCGTCTCTCCAGTGAAAAGGCAGGCTGAGACCTGCACTGCCTTTTCAGTATCATTCCTGGAAATTGCTCTTCTTTGGAGACAAATTGGTTTGGGTCAGGCTGTTTCCATAGTTTAGACAGGAGTTACTACATGCTGCGACTTGGGCAAACATTTCCAGCCATCTCTGAACTAGCCAGTTCCAACACTCTTAGCAATGTAGGCACAGCACCATGGAATACCAAGCAGCTGGGGACTGCTTTCAAATGCACCACTAACAGTGCCCCTGTTCATCTGAACTCACCCAAACGAGCTGCAGTCACTATAGGATGTATGCCCTCACAAATCATTTTTAGGAGAGAGCTGCAACTCCACTGAATGAGGCTCAGCTGCCTGCTCAGCTGTGCAGGAAGGTGGTGAGGCAGGTTTGTGCAGTGACTGAGCAGCTGCACAGCAGTGATGGTAGCAGAGGATGGCATCAATTGAATTCATACCCGTATTACAACAGTCAGCTACTGCACCAAGGCCGGTGTTGCTTTACATCTTTTTGCACCAACTGCTGCCTCATTCCCTGGCACATTGTTCCCCAAGCAAACCCTGCAGTTCCCCTCAGAGGGCTTCTCCATCCCAGTCAGCTGCTATCTATCTTAGTCTCCGATCTGTGCTATAAAGCAGGCCCATTTTCCAGGCAGTGTTTACTGAAAACACAGGAGCGTGCCTCGCTCCCTTGGCCATTCCTCCTTCCCTCCCACTCCCTGGCAGGCAGCGTGGCTGTGGAGGTCAGGCTGCAGGACTCTCCTTTGAGAGAGCATGCAGTGAAATCACCAGCCCGTAAGACCATTAACCCTGACAGGTTTACAGTTGCTTCCTCGGAGGTTCAGAGAGTTCATTATGCTTACAGCCAGTCAAAGTGGTTGACAGTAAAGCAAACAGTAACATGACTGAAATCTTCATTAGAGAAAAAGCTGGTGCGCTAAAGAAAAGAACTGGGATAGGAGAACCCAGTGCAAGATCAAGGCCTTCAGTGAGATCAGTAATTTAAAATGAAATTTCTAAAAAAGCACATAAGAGATAATGAAAAGGGTCAAAACCAAATAATAAGGGATAATTATGAGGTTGATGTTGCATACGGCACTGCAGAAATGAAAAGAAGAAACTGGATCTTGCTGTAGTGCTTATTACTAGGAAATGCTCAAATCTTTCATGGAAAAGCATGTTTGAAATGGTAAATTCCTTGTATTTGCTGCTGTAGGTTAATTATGACTAAGACATAGATGTTCTGTAGTTAAACTATTTCTGTAAGGATGAACTGAGTTTGGGAAGTAGAAACCATCTGGTGCTGCCTTCAGCAGCGTTTTTGTTCCAATTTCCTGACAGCTGGGGTTGTGGCAAGATAATTAGGTACTTTGCTTGAATAAAATATTTCTAGATTTCTTTGCAGCTTGTTCTGAACTAATCTACCCGTTTCTAGCCATCTTGACAGGTGAGCTGTCTTATTCTAGGGGTGAGAAGAGCTATATTCTTTGTCTTTTCCTTACTGCATGATCAGACCATCAACTGATCTGACCTGCCCCAAATGGCACCCATCAATATCATTTTCACACTGACTGTACTTGGCCACTTTTTTTTTTCACTTGGGACTTAGAGGGGGTATAAAGGAAGTGGGCAGTATGATTTTTATTTTTTTTTCTTAATAACGGCTCCTTTTTTTTGCTTGGTGTCATCACTAAAGCTCCACAGGCTGTTGAAAGAGTATTACGATGGGCCTGTATTCAGACTGTAAAATGTAGGGTGATCATTTGTGTTTTAAAAGAGACTTTTAGGAGACTACCCTACTCTTTTTTAAGCCTGTGGGCATCCCTGCTTCTCAATGAAAGCAAGATAAGATTTCAAGTCACACTTCTTATTCTACATGATTTCCTGTGTGTTTGGAAATGTCAGTTATCTCCACTCATGGAGATTATGATAACCTCTTAAATTTTTAGTCAAATAAGACAAATACAACTCTGTTCTCTCTAGTTATAAATTTATTCAGTAATCAACAGAACTTTGAAGTTCACAAACTCATTCTTTGTTTCTTTAAATGTTTAACATGGAGGTCAGGAGTGGTGATCTCCAATGGAGATGAACAGCCCCAAAAGGGGTCACCTCTCATCCAGAGCCACTCCATAGTCTCACATAAATGCCAAGGCTGTTTTGTTGTACAGACCTGTCTAATGTCTGGTGTTTTAATATCCTTGAGCACCAGCAGGATATTTTTGCATGTGGTAGTGTGTTTGTGGTTTTTGTCTAGTGTTTCTGGTAACAAATGAGGAGATGGGATGTTTTCTGCTTGGTGTTTTGTTTTCTTGTCAACAGTTTAGCAGAAGGAAGAATACTTGTTCCAAAAAAACCCACCAACATTAAAATGTGTTCAGCTCTGGCCTGTCACAGCTTTGTCTGTGTTGTGTTTCTTGGGCTGCAGTGTGAATACATACTAGTGTCCTGTCTGTATTTCAGCTCTCAGTTACCACAGTTAGGGAGCTTTTAAACATGTCTCTGGCAACAAGAAAAAGAAAACCCCATGCCCTTCTGCATGACTAAAGGAAAAATCTGATAATCTGCTTTGATTTGCGGTAGATATTAACAAAAGGCTTAGGGGAGTGTGAAAGCCACACTGAAAGTTGCTATGAAACTCCAGAATATGAGCACTTTTAGTTGAGAGAAACTAAAATAATTAAATATTGATCAAACTTTATATCAGAAGAACTAAGAAGCCTGGTTTTATGTACTGAACTATTAAAAACCAGACATTTAGAAGCAATATTGAGAAAAATTATAATTTAAAAATCTAATTACCTACAAAACAAGATCACCGATCTGGAAATAATCTAGTTGGCAAATGCTTTCCAGTTAAGTACAAGAGGTTTATTCCATGAATTAATTTTTCTGTATGGGAAACTTATGCAATATAGCTGAACAGTTTGTTCCTTTCTTGTCAGGAGTTATGATAAGAAATGCCAAGAGCTTGAATGTGTAGGTTTTTATCCTCCCTAGAGGGTCTTTCATAATTAAGAACTTCTGGCAACTCTTCTTTCCTTTCTGTTCAAAGCATATTTAGAAAAATGAAATGGTAACATTTCATTTAAAGAACAAAATGTCTAGAATTCACTCCTATTACTAAAATGATTGGATCTGGAGCAGGATATTGGAAGAAAACTCATTTAACATTCCTGTCAACCTTGATAATGTTTGCTTCTCCTGTTGGTCTCTTCTATTTCTTCTTTCTCTGTTTTACAGCCTAATGACCTCATAGAATCAAAACTACAGCTTACTTTAGCTAGAAGAAACTTAACAACCAGGCAAAGCAATCTACAGACTGCCCCACACTTCTGAAAATCAATTCACTGATCCTGTATTATCCTGTATCCTGTATTCTGTATTAATTCAATGATCCTGTATTTGGTATTTTGATTTGACACAGTTTAACATTTGCCCATAATATCTGTGAAAGTCTTGGAAATGAAAACATATACATTTTAAGTTTATATTGTTTGTATCCAACTTAGTATTTCTGAAATATGAACAAAGTCAGTCTGTGGTTTGGCATTCTGTTGCACTCCCATTCTGGGGTATGTATGGACTTTTTTCAGAAGTTTATTTAATAGTTAGAAAACTCCTTATTCAAAATGAAATCACAAGTACCTTCCCAGGAAAGGAGGCTATCCTCCACTCAACACCCAGGGTCTCTAATTCAAGTGGAGCATGAATCATAGGGTCTGCCCTTGCTGCAAGATGGTGAAAATGCAGCAAAATGCTGACAGAAAGGGAAAGCAATTTGTGAAAAGGTTTGAAGTTTTATGTGGCATTGGAAGCACGAATTATTTTGTTAGTGTTTGCTCATTAGAGATCTGAAACCTTTCGGACAGACACAGGTCTGTGGCACAGGGTGACTCCAGGGAGGAGGTGTCACACACACAGCTGGCCGCTGCTCACTGCAGCCTGGGACAGGTGACAATGCAAAGCTCTGTGTGGAATCCTGTCAGGCCCTGCTTCTGTGCCCCCTCCACTTAGTAGCAACTTCCCTCGGCTTACAAGGGACAAGAGATGGATTTCTTTTATTCTCTGAAATCACTTCTTCACTTAGGAAGAGAAACATTTGCTCATCTGATTGATGGTGCATCAGAAGCAAAGTTGCATGATATGCTGATATTGATGCTTGTGCAGCGTTTATCAGTGCAGGTGCGTTAGGAAGAGTTAAAATCTTTTCAATTTCAATTTCTCTGAACAGTGCATTAGATTGGGGATTCTCAGATCCATTTTTTTAAATGTATTTTATTGTACAGTTTGTGTTTTCCCCTGAGATCTGCATTATTTCAATTTCAAGCTTTCAGATAAGCTCCAAGGAGAGAGTGCAGTTATTTTAGAGGAATGAAAAAGACAAATGAATTTGCTTTATATCTTTGCTGTCCAAAATGGTACTTAAAAAAATCATACTGTGAAAAATGCCCATAATAGACTCTCTGCTCTGTAATTCAGAGTAAAAGGTAAAAGATAAAAGATAAGCCTGCTGGCAACCAGAAACCTATTTCAGCAGCTTCCAAAGGGTGTCAGACACAAGTCTACAGAGACATTTTGTAATATCACTGATAAAGATCATGTAGTATTGGAACTGATCTGCAAACATGCAAACACAGGCTAACCTTGTATGTGTCATTATGAGTACATTCATCTAGATTTGTGAGCAACTGAAAGGATAACTTCTCAAGAATTTTGTCATAAAGTAAAAGCAGTTTGTTTCTCAGTCACTGTCTTCCAAATTTATTTTCATTCTGTTTTGCATTTTTAGTGCATGAAAATGAGTGAGATATTATCAAAAATGTATTTGACTCGCCAACACAGCCATTACACAACAGAGCTGCAAATAACTAACTTTTACAGCTTTAAAGGCTAAGACTTTATGAAGGTAACGGTACAAAAGATGGTGCAGCAACTGTACCTGACTTCCTTTTTCACTGTCAGTGCCTTATTCTAGAGTCTGTGTCTTGTTACTGACTGCTGATTAACTTATTTACTGGTTATTTGAAAGTCAGCAAACAAGGATTTTTTCTGAATCTAAAATCAATTATCAGTATTATAGGAGTGGATAGGGTGGTGATGGGAGATGCTTTCTCCATTCAAACAGTAGCTCCAGTCTCCTAGAGCTTGCCTTTAATCCTCCTTAATGTTTTTAACTTAGCAGCCATTCTGCTGTCTTGGAAACATGGTGACCTTTCACATTTGTGTTAATAACACCTTGGGTTTAAATCTACTTCCTAAGCTGCATGGATGTAGAAGATCTTGAAAATGCTTCCTCTTTGGCAGGACAGAATTAACTTTCACAGGTGAGAAAAGTAGGATTATAAAGAAACAGGATAAAGAAGAGAAGAAAAGAATGGTTTACTAAGAAAATCTACCTAAAGTTTTAAAGTCTGAAAATAGTGTATTCTAGCCTTCCCCTTCCTGGCATCCTTGTGAAGGGTCCTATCAACTATGTCCTTCAGTCTGTGACTGGCAATAAAGCCTGTACCATCATCAGCAAGAATAACCAAGAATTTGAGCTGCTTTTAATTGAATATTTGTGTTCTGTGATAAAATACAGGATAATGGGGATGCTGGTTTTGGGGCAGAATTGGGTAAATCTGACAACACCCAATTAAGATTTTACGGAAGAGCAAGTTGCCTGCATGTGGTGGTACTATGATTTATGGGAAGAGGAACCCAGGTAGGGAGTACCTTGGGTGCTGCCTCTTGTGAGCTCAGAAGCAGGGACAAGCTGTAAGGAGCTGCAGCTTAAGGGCAGGAAATCTTTTCTGTGCTTTTCCAGCATCTTACATAGGTTCCATCTGTGTCTTCAGCCCTGGCATCAAATTCAGCTGCTAGGTTTTCAAAAAAGATTAGTGGAACCAATAATACCTAAGTGTCCCTATTGAAGTCAGATCTGAGATGCTAAATATGTCTGTCAGAATTTTCTTGGAAGAATGTGAATTTACAGTAAATGCAGCACTGAAAGCAGAAGTATTATTCTCTAATACATTTCTGCACAGATCAGCAGATAAAGCAGATACAAAATGCAAGCCTGGCAGCAGAGATAGTCTGTCTTAGAGGCATTTCATTAATTTTCCAGGAGTATAAATCAAGGCAACGTCATGTTGAATAAAGCATAAAATGCTTTTGCTTTCATTTCCAGACTCTCAGTAATCATTAAGTACAGTGAAAGGACAGTAAGGGAATTAGCTTTTTGACCCAGTATTCACCAACAGTAGATCCTGCTAAGAGTGGGAATAGTCTTAATAAGCAGTTTGCAAGAGGAAGATTTATGTATTTTCATTATAGGCAGATTTTGTAAGATTTCTAACTTTGTGGTCTGTGGCTCTGAGACAGTTAGTAAGAAAATAGTAAGACTAACTATGGTACATGAGGAGATATAATGCCTTAGATGAACGGAGATGTGATTAGCTCCCAGATCTTGGTGTCGAGTTTCTTCTGAATGGCATGTCATCTTGCACTTGCATGAATTTCAAGGGATCCTTTCTCTTCCTGTAAGATCAGCAGAGGTGAGGTGAGTCTTTCAGAGCGGAGGCAGAAGGTAGGTGTAAATATAGATGATCATCTGCATTCAACACATTCTAACTCCGCAGTTCCAGACTACTGAGTCTGCAAAACACACATTTGCTGTACAATGGTTTGATTTTTTTACTTTGCTCTGGGTGCCAGCCGAAAATAATCTATTTACCTTGATCCCTGATCTGTGCAACCCTTTGCATAGGCAAAGGGGGAAGGGAAAGGTAAAGAGGAGATAATGTGTTGCTGTTGTGGTGGACTGTACCTCCTACGGGGTCCTCATCTCAAAGAAAAAACGCTGAGAACATCAAGCAGTTTCAAGCTAGCAAGAGAACTGCCTGGCATACCTCCTCCATCAGGGATCATATTTTGTACATAGCAGTGCTGTGTCTAGGAAGCTATAAGGCTTCTTAGTCCTCCAAAAATCTAGCTAAGAGTTGGTTGAAATCACAATATTGCACCTGAATGCTGAGTCATGCTTACTATATGCCTATTCCTTTAAGAGTTTTGTAATAAGACCAGTCACATGCCCCTTAAAAATAAAAAATAAGTCTTTAATAAGAGAATTTTTAATAATCTACTACAATAAAACTAGTCTGCAAAGGTAAAATATATTCAGCTGAAGAATCTTCAGTGGCACTTCAATGAAATTCCAGGCGTGTCCACTTTCATGGCCTGCCTTATACCTCTGTCTTCTTTAACAGAATATTCTGTTAACATTGCCAGCACAGGCTCAGTAAGGCAACAGGAAATTAATTTCATTTAGAATGAAAAAGCGAAGTCTCAAGATGAGCTTTATAAAGACCATATTGCCAGTATGTCCTGGGAAAGTGAGTGCATCTGCTTTACTTGATGGGAAACTTAGAAATGTGGGACTTTCTCCTGAGACTTATCACAACGCATTTGGCTTCCTGAGTTTGAAGCAAGCCCACACCGCAAGAGAAAATTCAGGGAATGACTGGAACAGAATCAATGACTTAGCTAAATCACTTAAACCAACGTTCCCCTTTCATGTTAGAGCAAAACAATGCTACAGCTTGAGTTACAATAAATTGCCGCTTAATAAGGCCAGAAGTAAGTCATTTCTTTTCAGTTAATTCCTGTTCAGCTTCCCCAGCTGTAAAACACTTATTAAAGAAAGTTTAGCAGCTGTACTGTTCTCTGAGGCATGAAAAATCTTGATTAAGGTCGCTATACTGGAGTCAATGAAGCTTAAACCTTGATATACTGGGACATGGGGAGGGGCCAAACTGGCTTTATACCCCTCAGTGTCCTGCTGCCCAGTCCACAGAGGACTGTTTGTTTTGGACTCTGGAAAGCAGCTTGCCAAACCTCCTGCCTGTAAGATAACCATCACATTATCTGTGCCTATCTGCAAGGTTAATAGCAGCAAGCAAAAAGCTGTAGTCACAGAAGAGAAGGGCAGGATAATATAAGTAGCCTTTGAGGCTGAGCTTCTGGCATTTCTGTTTTTCACAAAGCAAAATGTGGCTGTTTGGGGGGAAAGATCACCTTAAAGTTTTTTAGACTTCAGGTGTTGAATTTGAGGAATAGATTTCAGTGGCCTATTATAGTTGCCATAATAGCTCAAAGGAAAGCTGTGCCTCGCAGGAGAATTTAAATCACTACTTGAAATATACTTGATTGTAACTTCATTAAAAGTGTTAATGGAAGATGATTAGTGACTGATACTAGGTGATGTGCTGATGAGATGAGTTCTACTCTGGACCACACTGGTCTTAATAAATTAATTATCTGTCATTGACATAGTCTGGTCTTTCAATTATATAACAGGACAAAGTTTCAGCTACATGATCTTTTCTCTAGTTATTACAGAAATGATTGTTGAGTTCACTATGCAGACAAGTCACTGACATAAACTTTGATTTAGCACAGTATTAACATAGACCTTGAATGTTAGTTTATATCTACAGCTTTTCTAAGCAAGAAGGCAGGTTTCTTGGAATAATGTCGGAATAATGCCTGCCAGGCAACAATTATCTCCATAATTGTTAACCATTATTTTCATAGACAGGTAGAACTGCAAAGGCATTGCAATGAACAGGATATAGACAAAGGGAAAAATGGCATCCAGAGCATGAGCACTGAACACATTTGTTATTTGCACGCAGACTGTTTGTATGTGCTGGTTTTACTCCTGGGTTTGCTTTTAATTACTTTAATTAGTACACATGCCCTTCCATTTTTTTTTGTGGCTTAGAAGTATTGATTCCATATATGTATAAAGAGGTTTGAATAGCATCCTGTGACTGAAAGGAATAACCTAGCACCAAGTTGGAATGCCAGCTGCTTCATATACAATGTTATTGCAGTCACTGGATTAACTGAGGATTTGATTCCCACATTTTAAGTGTTAATATTTTTTCCATTTATTCCGGGGTATGATGTGAAGGACTTGGAACTAGATCTGAAAACTGGGGGAAGAGCTTAATGTAGAGTATGTTTTTTTTCTTTTGCTTAGTTTTGTTTGTCAGTCCTTGCAACAAATGAAATATATTGAACTGCTTTTCCATTTGTTTTCATTTTGTACTTACAATGGAAAGTATTACAGAACACATTCCCACAGGTAATGAACTGCTGTAAATATTTTGATGAAAAGTATATAAAATATCTTTTGAATTCTTCATTGTTAAGTGAAGACTTTTCTCGTCTCTAATTATAAAATTTAAGATTAAAAAAACCCACTGAAACATTGAGATTAATTTGGAAGAGATTTCATTTGCAGCGTAAACCTAGAACCTTTCTGTAACTCCCAGTCATCAGCTACTATTGCAAAATATCTTAGCAAGGAAAGAAAGCATAGTAGCTAGACCAAGGCCAACTGAGCAAAACACTGATTGGGAGATAGCAGTTACAGAATCCATAATCATGTAAAAACATTTTTTATGATTAATGAAGATTGGTTAATGAATAACTGACAAAGAACAGTTCACACCTCTGTATTGTGGTTATTTAGATGTAATTGAGTTGAGTGCAATCACATGACTATTATATTCTATTTGTATAACCATGTCATATTTACTAAAAACCACTTGAGTGTTTTTACAAGTTTGTTTCTTTCTTTTATTAAAGCAGAGAGTCTGACTCGTTCTGAATCCACGTGTACACAGCCTCTGGTGTGCATGCCATATTTAGGGAAAGGTTCAGAAAGAATGAGGCTGTTTCTGTGGGTGAACGTGGCAGCAAATTCAGGTGTTCAGTGTCATGCAGCGCATAATAAATTTTTCCAAAATATGTACAAATTGGTGCTTCAATGCATTGCCTTTGGGTTATGGTGTGAAATGTTCAAGGCACTACTGGTTTTGAATGTCATTCAGAAGTTGGGTATTACTGCTGAAGCAACATCAAAGCATGGCATTGCAAGAGTAAAGTTGTCTTCCTCTGGACTGTCAGCCTGCCATGTGCTCGTGCAGTTTGATTTAACCAGACAGTATGAAATGCTGCAGAACAGCATCTTTCTTGACAGCTTTTGTGGATGAGATCTGCGGCCAAAGCAAATCCTTGTGATGGTTAGCTAAGTAACTTTTGTCCTGGACATTCCTTTACTCTTATTTAATGTATTGTTTTGTTGCTGACATCTATTTGATGACTTGCTATTTTGATATGTACAAGTTTTCTAGATCATCTTACTTGCAAAAGTCGTGAGCAGTTAAAGATCATGATAACCTAGCAGTTCTGCTGTTGCAACTCGTAAGGCTCACGTATTTACCCATCCAGCTACCTTATATTTCGACTACAAATGAATTCCACCAAGGATGGAATTCCCAGCTGTATCTATCTGCATCAAAGCAAAAGCTAAAAAAGAAAGGTAAAAAAAAATAAATCAACAGAACTGCCATAAAAAGATCAGGCAATTCAGTTAGGAAGTAATTTTTGAGTGCACATTGCAATAATTAAAGACACAACATTTAAAGGCACAGTACAGAGGAGCTTAAAGACAATTAGCTTTGGTTTACTTCCTGGAAGAGAAAGCTAATATTCTAAGCTGGTTTGGCAGACCAGAATATCCTAATTTCAATCATTCTCTTCCCTGACCTCTTTTCCTTCTTCCCCATCTCCAAACATGTTGGAGGACTTAAGTTATTCCCAAGGCCTCCAAACAGGCTACTGTAAAATAATAGACTTGGGGTTTGTTTTGTAATTTTGTTTTAATTGTATTTTATAGAACATACAATTAGGTGCATGAGGTTTTGCGGAGAAACCAAGTTTAAATTATCTCCCAGTTATAGTCTAATGTGCACAGAAATGAGCAGCCCAGTTCTTTCAGCCCAAACCCACATTGGTTTATACTAAGGATAAATTGTATTGGCTAGAATGGATTTAAATGTGCTCTGTGTGTAAAATGCATCCTTTTGAGTTCACAGGCTCATGAACATGTATCATGGTAGGTCATAAAATATATCATGGATGATCTTATTTTCCTTTTTCCTTTCCATCTTCTTTCCCTGTAGCTTGCTGTCATTTCTTGCTATACCATTTGTTTAGTGTCTTGCACAGTCATCAGAAGTGAACCATTTACACTGCAAAGTACTGCCACACTATTGCTCCCATATAAACAGTAATATTAAATAGGATTGGTATTAGACAAGTCAAACTGGGAACGTTAGTCACTGTATTAAAGTGTTATGTGCTGTGAAGCAAAGACATCCTTTTCGCACTAGAAGTCTTTTTCTTTTCTGATAGACTGGAAGGTTTCTAAAGAGCCTCATGTCACCTTCTATAGTCAGAGGTATATGAGTATGTGTTTTTCTAGTTTGGGCTGCACTCAGAAAATGTAGGTGGAAACCCAGAAATTAATGCATAGATTTCCCTAATAAAAATAGCTGAAGAAGCAGTACCTCCTTATTTGATACTTCTGTTTCTCCTCTGTCAACTCTTCATATCTTTTCTAGGTGATAAAAATTGGTTTTGAAGTTATTACTTCAAGAAATGTTATCCAAAGGAAGAGTGTGTGGATGTGAGCCAGACTTGGTGTTTACCTATTCATCACATAGTTTTCAGCTCCAGTTCAAATGTCATAATCTTTGCAGATATCTGAAAGTCAAAAATAAATATTTAAAACTCAAATCACTCCTGAAGCTGTATCAGTAGTAGAGCTAACATTGTGAGGATCAGCAAAGCACTGGAGCCAGAACTCTGAATATAGAAAAATTCCTTGCTTAGATGGTGATCGTTTTTTCCAGTGACCAAACTCTTAAATTGTGCATCCAAATTCTTTAACCATGCAGAATAATCAAGTATTTTAAAAATTTTACTACTTGAGGAACACTAATATTCACTAGGAACAGTCTGGGTTTGGTGGGAAATGTGGCAAAATTAGTTTAAAATTTATTTAGGAATTACTTTCTATTTTCTATTTTCTATTACTTTACTATTTTCCTGTGCCAGAGATCAGAGGAACTAAAAGAGAATCAATATTTTCGCATTTATATTCATCTGGGATAACTTTTTTGCAGTCACACAGATCTTAAAACATTGATGTAGAAAGAAATAACATAAAATGTTATTTATTATTCTAGGAGCTGCAGCTGTCTCCACCTTTCATTTAATAAATACCATTCACAATAAACTTACACCTTTAGGGTGAATCTGCAGGACAGAGGAAAACTAAAAGATAACTTGAAGAATAACGAACTTGGAGATTGCACAGAAATTAGTGTAAACACCAAGCTGGACTAGTCTAGTTCTTACTGGAAAATGCCTGGTTCAGGCTGGAGGGTGCAGTATCTACTGAAGAGACAGGAACTTAACTACCAAGCAGGCACAATTAACCAGTCCTGCAGTTTCCATCTATCAGGAAATGTATTACCAAGGTGTTTAACATGAGAAGCTGAAATTTGTGCTTACTGTAAGTGCCATGTAAACTGAGGAATACCTGCTAGCACGTTCTCTTTCTGTGACATCCCACTATTGTTTTTAGCCCAGGCTATTCTTGGCTACTGTACCTAGGAAGGCAAAGAGGGAAGAAGTGTGAATAAAACTGCCTATAGCTAAAAGACCTGCTTCCAAGTAGACCACAGTAAAATTAATTTACCTGGTATATTTATATTTTACACTGAATTCATTATGAAGACATATGCATTCAGATGATTTCTCCTAGGACTGATTTAAGAAAGCAATCTGGAAGCTAGGCTTAGAGTGTGGAAAAACCCCAGTAATGCCTAATTAGTGAAGTATTCTCTAGTATAGAGAATAATCTGTATTACAGAGAATCTCCGTGGTAATTTGTTCTTTGTAGACTGGTATGTGCAGATGTCCTCCAGGGCCTGCTTGTCATCTTTCTTGTTATACTCAACTTTAAAAATATTTTTTCTTAATTCTGCAGCTCAAATGATTCGGTCATCAAGCAGGTACAACCTTCTGTGTAACCTGGCATATACAATAATAGCAGATTGTGTTTATCACTGATGTCTCCACTGAATTTTATAGATCAACCTCAGGGACTTTTTCAGTTGCAGTAGATAAAGAAACTGTGCATGAATAACAGGTTATTTGATCAGAAAACTGTTTATAAAGTAGCCCGTACTTGATGGCGCTTTCAGTCTTGGATTGATACCACTACAGCTGCATGACCTGCATTTCTCCCATTTACTCTTCCTCAGAAATATGGTCAAAGCTTTACATTTGGGCTATGAGAATAAAGAGGTTCTGATTATCATCTGCAGTAGTGCAGCTTTGCTGAGGAGAGTAGGGTATATTTGTTACCACTAGTTTAAAGCCCATTACCCCACCTGGACATTGCCATCCTGCCCTTTGGAGAGGTTCCCCCAGGCAGTGTGCTGTGATTCTGCTGCTCGGCACAAATCAGCAGAGGTGCAATGAATTGAAATGTTTGGAGCTCTTAGGTACAGTAATGAGCTGTAAGCAGTTTGTCAGAACAGCACATGCAGGGTAACTTGCTCTCAAGAGAGGATGCTGTCCCAAGAGAGCCAGTAATAACACAACCTGTAAACTGGGACTGGGGAGAAGCAAAGGCCTGCTGAAGGGCTAATTACATCTCTGGTAGGTGGTGTGCCTACACACTCCTCCTGTTTCCCTGCGACAACGCGAGCAAGTCAATGTGCTAGTGGCTATACATTTATGAAGGATATATATGGCACATGCAGAGGGAATTCCCTAACGCCTTAGAGGCATTCAGCACATACCGGTGTGAGTGCCGTAACACAGCTACAAATGACAGGAATCGGGAGCGTTAAGCTGTTGTTCTTACTACTTATCCTGTGAAAACTAGCAACTATCAAGATTGCATTCTTATTTCTCCAAAACATCCAGGTGCCTGTCACACATTGTTTGTACTTAATGCCACGAGTTGAATTTTGAATCGGAAGCCAGATGGATGGTTTCAGATCTTGAATCCACACTAGACAGCCTGTCTCACAGCAGAAACGGACTATTGCAAAGCAACCCAGCGCTTTAGGGGGTTCTACATAATGTGCAGGGTTAACAGGAAAGCAGCAGGCCTTATTTATGTGTAGAACAGGAGTTGCCAGAGCAGCAGAAATATTGTTTTCTTTCAATGATTAATGTGCTCAATAAAAGTGCAGCATCTGCTGCCAGCTTTCATTAACAAATAAATGAAAAACAAACCCGCGTGGTAGGCAGTGTATCTGGGGACAGCTTAAACAGGACTGAGCTGCTTTAGATTTCAGCTATTTTCTTTAGCACAACAGTGTGGAGCACTTTCTTGTTTATAGGATAAACACACGGGACTGAAGTGATCTGTGTAGCACACAGGAGTGGCTGCCAACCCACAACATTCTGCAGAATGCAAAAATTCCATAGCTGCTCCCTTGGGAGTCATAGGCTGCACTCTTCTTGCACGTTGGTTTCAGTGTAAGTAACAGTTAAATCATCAGAACAGACAAGCTGCCAGTAAAATTTTGAATTAAGTAATAGTTCATTTTCCTTCCTCATAATGCAAATTCAGCAGACTCGGAGCTCAGTCCTTGTGCTGGTTCAGGAGATGTGGTATTTCACACCACATTAATACAAGTAATGCATAAATGTAGGGCTGTAAATGTGTGCTTTTCTAGCTTCCTTGCTGCAGAGTAGAGTCTCTGAAACACAGTAGATTATTTTTAGCCTTATTTTCTGTCGAAGCAGGGTTTATTTGATCATGGTGTTTTTCTCTTCCACTTTTTGTTGTTATAGCTTCTGAATCACATTGGCCAGTTTTGCCTTCTTTGACAAGGAGAAAAAGGGAAGGAGGGTTTACAGACAACAGTGTCTCAAGATAGGGAAGGTTGCAGTGCCTACATAAAGACCTCACAGAATCCACAGAGCAGAGAACCACTGTGAGCATGCCATCCTCATGGACATTTTGATCAGCAATTCCTGACTGAAGTGAGTCAATGAAATTGTAAGAACCTGATCTTTCTTAGCTCTGGTACTGCCAACACTGCTTTCCTTCATGGAGGTTTGAAGGTGATCACCTAAGGAGATCTCAGCCTGGATGTGACTTTGCATCTGTCACAAGAACTTCACTGAATCACTCTCAGGATGTGTAATGATTGGAGGATTGCTTTCAACATTTCCAGTTTTTTCAGGCTTTTTTTTTGTACTGAAATTAAGTTCTTTTAAACAAAAAAGCAGAGACTTTCCAGCAATAGTGTGGCCATTCTTCAGGCACATGGAAGCCTAGCAATCTCCCCAGCCATCTGTTTGCCTATTTACAAAATACAAATTACTAATTCACAGTAAGAATACATCACAGAATGGCAAAAACACTTCAGTACTATAAATGAAAGGTACAAAACCATCATGACTTGAGGGAGGTGATGAAGCAATCCCTGCAGGCTGTATGATGAGGGACAAGGACAGCTTTGAGTATCTAAAGTATTTGTTTGACAACCCAATGAGTACTCTAAGCTTAATGGCAGTACAGAGAAACTAGCTGTACCTTCAACTGCACCTGTGAGCTGTGCTGAAACCAAGGAAACCCTCCCTATAAATGTTAGATAGGAGACCAATTCATCTGCATTGCTGTTCCCATAAAATCAGCCTCTCCCAATTACCTTCCCTGCAAAGAGCAAAATATTTCCAGATAGAAGCAAATAAACTGGATTTCAGCAGTCACAAAGGCTAAGCTAATATGCATCTCAGAATGTGTCCATAGTGAATGCTCGGGAGGAGATTTACAGTTTTCCTGTGCATGCTTAGCACAAACTCAGTGCTCCTGTAGCTTGTACAGTCACACACTGAAGAGAATTTCATGGTGCTGAGAGCAGGACCTAGTCCTCAGTCATGACATACTGTAACTGGCATCACCATGCTAGTGTAATTATTTGCTAATGAACAGACATCCCTCTCTGTTTAATTGCATCACACTTTTTTGTCTTATATTCTTTCTCTGGTGATTATGTTCCTGTCTAGCATGAGTCATCAGACTCTTCAGCTCTGTACAGTATGTGCTACGCAGGTGGCAAAGGACGGGGCAGTTCAAGTAAAAGGAAATTGAAATGTGTTTTCAAAGAGAATGTACAAATACCTGAGTGTTTGATTTCCAGGGTGGTGATTAGTTGCAAACTGTAAGATAAGAACGTACAGGACAAATAGGAGCAGTAGCCGTTTGTCATATCATGTAGTAGATTCACCTCTGGTTTAAGCTGGCTTTTGGTGGTATGAACCAGAAAGCAGGGACTCTTGACAGTGTAATGAGAAGCTAAAACCTGAATTCTCTTTCTGGTGAATTCTGGGGGCTAGCAAGCTGTATGCAGAGGACACTGATCTCAGCAGTCTGTGTAGGCTGAGTTTTTCTGATGCTCTGTGAGGACACTGATGTTACCCCTATTGGATATGAGGTGAATATTAAAATATGGCCTGCCCTCATGAATGTGCAGATCATACTCATGCTAAAGTGGGTCCTACTAATATATTTGTACTTGGCTTGTGCTAGAGAGCAAATCTTGGCTTGCATGTGCACTCTGAGCTCAGGGAATACAGAGTGACTGGATTTAAACCCTGAACTCAAATGCCAGCAATGTGATCTGCAGGCTCAGGAGTTGCAGTGTCATCAGACTTTGTCCAGCTTATACTTGAGCTAAGCAAAAGAAATTTGGAGCTTTTACCTCTTTCCCTTGTATTTATAAAATCATTGTGTGCTTTGGTACAACTTGCAGTTCCAGCTAAAAGCTGTAAAAGTTGCTGTGTTCCAGGTCATAAATTGGAGTGAGATGGCAGTGCTGTGTGATGAGGCTTGCACAATACCCATGCAGCTTGTATCTGACTCAAGGCTTTGCTATTTATTCTCTACTTTCATGAACGCAAAATTCACATCTCCGTTTGGTTTTTTTTCTCTCTGAAGAACAACTCCTGTTGCATTCTACGATGAGAAATCTATTTCTAGACAGTATAAAATTCCTCGAGATATAGCCCAGTGAAGAAAGATCATCTCTGAAATGAGGTTATGCATTTCCCTATTACCCAGTGCCTCACGCCACTGGAAAATGAAATGAGTTCCTGGCCTGAGCGTTCTGCTGTTATCTAACTCTCACTGTACTTCATGTCAATTATTAACATCAGCAATGATAGAAATCTTAACACATGTTCAGAAACAAGACTCCTACATAATTTTTGTTAATCTATATTATTTTGCCCTGTGATCTTTGTTTCGAATCCTACCTTTCTCCATTTCTTTTTCCAATGTACTCTCACAATTGGAGTGGTTTGGGCTGATATATTTTCAGTCTTTGAAGGGCAGGGTGCAAAAGCTGTTTACTATCTCTTTCAGCCTTCAGCCAAAGATCTTGTTCATCGTACATAAGCCTTCTGTTTATGCATTAATTCTACCCAATAATATCACAAAGACTTTGAAAGAAGACAGTAGACACCACTAAATGACTTATCCAAGCTCTCAGATCACAACATAATTGTACATGTTAAGGAAGTCACTGAATATCTGCCTTAAGTGTGAAAAGCATTTTTTTTCTTGGCTCACTCACTCATATAATGTTTTTGCAGTAAATTTCAGCCCCAGGATGGTCCTTTGATTTTTCTCAAGCTAATAAATAGAGCAGTGTGAAACCTGCAAACTGCTGAGACAGTGAACACTCCAGTTATGTAAAGCTTGGGGTTGGGAGGGGGGCACAGGGGGATGTACAGTCCAGGCACTTAGAATGAAACATGAATACCAGGGGCTGATTTGGCTTTGTTCTACTTCCAGTGCAGTTCTGAACCAGTACACACTGACCAGAAAGGACTTAGGGTTCTCTGGTCCCCAGGGAATACTAATCTTGGTACAGCACGTGTGTTGGGGATGGAGGAGAATGTGACTAGAGATGTCTTTCTGCTGTTTCTTTTCAGATGGTACAGTTTTAAGCTTTGCCGTCTGGCAAGTGTCAAGGCAGATTTCCATCTCCTTTAACCTTCTTCAGGTCTCGGCCTTGGGAGCTGTAGCCTGCCTCTTGACAGTCTTGCTATCCCTGCCTCTGTCCAACAGAAAGTGGTTACACCCTGAATCTGACTCAGGAGGAGTCTGGGGAGGGAAAGAAGTGCAGGATTAAGCTCATGAAATGAGGGCTTCTCAACAGGAAAAATTATGATATAATTCAGAACTGGGTAATTCCACCCCAATGGTTTTTCAATGATTTTCATAATATTATTGCCAGTATGCAAATGACATCATACGTGTCTTCTTTCTTTGGGTAATTGAATATTGCTGGGACAATTAAATATAGAGATCAGCTAGAAAAAAAAAAAGATACCAGAAACTTTTACAGCTGAAGTTTCCCCACCTTCATGGAGCCGTATCAGCAGAGCTGTTCTGTCATTGCAGATGTGAGCTTGTCACTTGTACTGAAGAGTCACAGCCCATTACTTGTTCTCTTTTCCTTTCTCAACTACAAAAAAGCTGCCGTGAGTAATCCATAGATGTGAGTGTACTCGTCCTTCTCTGCAAGAAATCTGATCTCTGGGTTCTGAGAGCAGTCAGCTAAATGTCAGCAAGGCTGTAGGTTGGGTCTATGCAGGCCATACATCACAAGAAGCAGTAGCATTCAACAGTAGCAGAATGAATCAGGGCTCCAAGGCAGGGAGAAGTGCTACATTTCAATTCCTAGGAATTGTGTAATTGCAGAGCCCGTTTGCATTAGAGAGCAGTGTAGGTCAGTCGTCAAAATACAGCTCCTTTTTTCAGTCATTGGTATGTTTTATCTTTTCAGCTGTAAGGTTGGATGAAGGATCAGAACACACAGTGCTAAGCACAAATAATGTCGGAAGTATTGATACATTTGGGATGGATATCAAGTATGAGATCCTGATTATACGAGAAATATTGCTGATTATTCCGTTGTACAATCACTAAACACTTTTCAGATGCCAGGAGTGGCCCTTTGTAATTGGAGTCAAATGCTTTCTCAGAAACAAACTCAAAACTAACAAAAAATATAACCTGAAAAGAAATCAGGAAGAAAATAGTTTTATTTTACAATGTACTACAATTGGGAGAGACATCTTGAGAAGCAGCAGTCATAAAAGTGCTGCTAGAAATTTCCTCTTTAGTACACAAGATTTATGATGGAACTAATGATACTGATTTCAAGAATAAGTCCAGAAGGCATTCTCCTGGAATGAGAGAGGCTTTATTTTAGAAAATTCAACTGTAAAAAGAAATTATCATATTATGTGAACTCCTAGGAGTTATGCAGTGATGTACCAGTATCAAAGCTCTTAGTTGACCTTGAACAGATGACTGAGAGAATTACAGCAGGTACACTATTTCAGTGAGCTGAAAAGTATGCTGTTAAAACATAGGGTATGTATTAGATTTCTATATAATTTTGTAGTTGTGTTATCAGTTATATAGCAGCAGACTGAGTATTATCACCATTCTAAAATGAGGTGCCTCAGATGCAGCCTTGTTTGTCTTGAACTGGTGCATACTGATGGATGAATTGGAGGTTGTACCTGCAGCTCAATCTTGAGTTTATTCCTCCTCCAGGTCTTTAGAATACATGCTAATGTTGCCATCCCTAACTCATCAGTGCTATAAAAGGCACTTGTGGTGACATGATGAATGTCCAATACACTTGAAAAAGTATTAAGGCCAGTGATTTGGGGATTATTCATCTGGAATGTAGTTATTATCTATCATTTGTGCTCAAGGAAGGAGATTAAAATGGAAACAGGTGGAGAGAATTGTTCCTGAAATGATCAAGGAATCGTAGGATTTTGTTATAGCATGAAAGACAGAAACATGTTTAATTAAGCAAAGTGGAGGTAGTGTAGGGGCACAAGAACCAAAAGATGTTAGTTAAGAATAAATCTGAAATGGAAATTTTATATAAGGTCAGTTAGAGCGAGGAAATTCTGAAATAGTCTTCCAAGAGAAGTAGTGAGAGGGAAAAATAATCTAATTTTAAGATAAAACATAATACTTTTATGAAAGGACAAAATGATGCAGAGCCATAAAAGGCATACTCTTGAGATCTTCTTGCACTCAGTGTTGCTAGAATCCTAAATTTCTATGTACTGTCTGAGGACGTGATCAGAATTATTTCCAGTCCCAGGCAGGAATTTCATTAGCAGAGAGCCAGGCTGTTCCCTGCCCGAGACACAGTGCTGTCACCGTTTGGAACAGGTCGCTCACAGTCGGTGCTGGTTGAGCAGGAGCTGGCAGGAAGGGCTGTGCTGATGTGTCTGCCTCAGCACATGGGACATCTATCTGGAAACGACAATCCTGCATCATCTGCTGCTCTGAGTCATGTGGTGCCACATGGACAACAGCAAAACAGGTGAGCTAATGATACTGCTGTGGGCTTGCCTTATTTTTTGCCTTTTTTTCATAATTAATGTTCACGGCAACCCTAATTCTATGCTGTCACTAGAGCCTGCTGTTTCTTTTTACCTTTTTGTAAGGTGAATCTTGAAATACCCTGCTGCCCTCTTGAGGTTACATAATACATGTTTTGAGTTTGGGGGGGTTTAGCCAGTTACTTGGAAAGAAAAAGACATTTTATCGTTAACTTCTTTCTTACGGAAATAAGCAGATTAGGCACGAGCATTTAAAAGCCATCTCCGTGGTTTGGATGTTCTAAAAGGAACTGGGCATGCAAGTCCTTGCAAATGTCTTAATTTCTCCACCTTAACTCCTCAAAAGATCTAGAGGATCATGAGGAGAAGTGCTAATGGCTGAGAGTAGAAATAGGGTTGCTTGGTTACAAACATTGTTGTATTTCTATTTGAACACAGAAATAATTTGCAGCAGCGCAAGGAATCACATTTCTAGTACTGTGGCGTTGGCCAACGGTCTTGCAGGAGTTTGCCCCTGCTACTATCAACAGTGGTGAGGCAGCCAGTGAATGATACATCATCTACTAGAGATCTGGCTGCCTGATAGTTCCAACTGCAGTGTCTCATTTGCTTAAGAGAAATAAATGTGCCTATGCTGGCAAAAAGAGGAACGCAAGTGGTTAGCACAAGTGCTGTAAAGCACATGTAAAGTATAAGCACAGTGGGGGAAGACAATGTGACAGAAATTGCCTCTGATAGCTTAGGATTTTTTTAACATTAAAATAGGAAAGTTACCAGAGTGACTCAGTGCAATAGTCTGTCTTAAATGAATTGTTTAACATGAGCCCAGATGGACAATGGTGGGAATACGGTTAGCTGAAGTAGATTGTCTAATTGCTCATTTTTTATTCATTGCTCATGTACAGTGTGTTCATCGGAGACAAACAGGCTGGAACAAAAGAGGAAGGAGCTGGTTAGGTCCCATGTGTTTCTGTGCCACTGTTGAAGCTTGGATTTGACAAGATAGGAGAAGACACTTTAGCCATCTGTCTTCTCCCTTTCTGCTCTGTGGTCCCTGTGCTGTTCCAGGGGGTTCCTAGAGAAGATGAATGATGGCAGCTAGAAGCAGAGGTATGCTGGGAGTGAATTCTAGGGGCAGAAAGTTTCGCAGAGTTTCTACTGTCTTGAGTACAGGCAAAGGTTTCCATTTGTCCATCTTGTTTTAGAATATTTGCTGCCTGTCCCTAAGGGTTCCTCACAAGCCTCAGCCATGTTAACATGAGCAGTTCTCAGAGTCAGTGCAGTGCTTGGTGAAGCTTCTTTCAGATGTGCTGCCGTGCTTGGCAGACAGCGCTTTGTTGGCAGTGATGGTGGGAATGACTGGCAGTTATAATAGCCATGCCAAAATGGATGCTAGCATTTGCACTACAGATTTCCATTCCAGCTGCTCCAATAGGAATCATGGGTCCCTGTAGTGCATCTCCAGTCTGCCTGCCTTGACTGGAAACTAGTAATTGTACTTCACTGAGCAAATATCCACAGAATGACTAATGCTGATGAACCTCAGAACCATCCCCATTACAGGGATTAGTGTTAACTAAATTCAGGAGAAGTACGCATTCGTAACATCACACGAAAGGGAAGACAATGCCCTTTTCTGGTATCTTCTAAAATACCTGAAAAATAGGCAATGGTCTATGTATTTATTTTTTCAAGAGTAGATATAAAATGCTCCTTAGCCAGTCTTTTTGTATGCAAAATTCCAGGCCCTCAGTCCTGTACTTCCTCATACCTATTTTCAAGTATTCTTGTATTCTCTCTGTAATGATTGGCACATCAGTGCAAACAAGAAAAAAGCCAAGTAAAAAATGAACTAGAGATGTTCATAGCTGACTGTGAGGAAGATCCTCCTTTTTCACAGCTTGCCTGGTTGAAAGCCGTGTTCACTTTGAATTGTCAAATGCTTATTTCCAGATCAGGATATACCTGATGAGGCCAGCAACCGTGCAAACACCTCACCAAAACAACCAAACCCCAAAGACCCCAAGACATTGACAGAGTTTTACTTCAAATATGGTATAGCGTATTTAGAAATCATTTGAAAATCAGAACTGCTAACACTAAACCCAGAAGTTTCTTCTTGAAAATTAATCATATTTACACTGTTTGATGCATGATTATAGTAAGATAAATACTGAATAGAGGAAAGAGTTATGTTCAGCTGCCTCCCATCTCTCTTGTGATGTTGTTCTCGTATGTTCCCTTTTTAAAGGTCTGTTTATTGCAGAGGGGAGTTATAGATAAAAAGCATCATAGAGTCATTGAGGTTGGAAAAGACCTTTAAGATCCTTGAGTCCAACCATTAAGCCAGCACTGCCAAGTCCACCACGAAGCCATATCACTAAGTGCCACATCTACACTTCTTTTAAATACTTCCAGGGATAGTGACCCTGAGATACTCCAAGAGAAAAATTGCTTAGACATCTTACATGCAAAAGCTGTTGTAGGGCTGTTGTTGAGATTCATGCACTTTTGGTAGTGACTTTATTGTTTTCCAGAAGTTCATGGTAAGTCCTGTTGTAAAGTTTCTAGCTTTTCTTTCATTAATGTCAATTTAACATTAGATAGGGAC
>WUAM01000282.1:4024795-4100302 GCA_024336885.1 Actenoides hombroni
ATTAGATAGGGACGCCGCTCATGCATGCTTAGTTTTAATATCTGCTGTTATCCTGGTGAAGCATGTCTGACATGAAAGCTAAGCACATGCTTAGGAGGATCTGTAAAGTATCTGCATATTTGTGTGCTACATTTCATCAGTTGTATTCTGCTGACCTCCACCTCTATCTTATTTCCCTGAACTAGTGTGTTAGAGCCTTAACACGGGTCAGCTCAAGCTTTTGTTTGCAGTAGAAACATGCATCAGTAAACAAAAGCAGCAGCTGTGAACTCAGCATCTCTAAACTGTGCTGTTTTATATATTACTCTTCTTTTTAAATTGAAATTATACATAACATTGAGCTTAATGACTAGGCCTGGTTCATTTTGCCTGAAGCTGTATGACCCCAAACTCCAACACTGTCTGATTTCAGGCTAAACAAGGTTGGTCTGGATCAGTAAATTGGAAAACTGTGAAGAAAAAGGAAATGACCTTCAGTAACAATGCTTACTGCTGGTTCAGAGAGAGCATAGGATCATTCAGGAAGGACACACTTCTTCCTGAGTTGGTACTGAATAAGGTGGGAGGCAAAGTGTTGGTATTAAAAATACTGGCCAAAGTACAGTTTCATCATAGACTCATATAATTCACTCATGTCCTGAATTATACATTAGAGCACTCTTCTTATACTTGCATTTTTATATCCAAACTAGAGAAATGTATCAGAATATAGTATGTAAAGTATTATTGTATTATTAAATAGGAAAAAGTTGGGTTTAGCTCAGAATTTGAGGAGTGTAAACAAAAAGAAATTTGGTCTTGCCAGAGCCAAATACATTTTCAGATTAAATCTTTATATTAGAGAGATCCTATGAGAGCAAAATTCTAATTTTCAGCACAAGTTCTCGTACAAGCACACATCTGTGAAGATGTATGCAGCTGAAAAGAAAAGCTAATGTGAAAGCAGCCAATATTACATCACTAGAATTTATTATGCAACTAACAGTTATCATAGCTTTGTTTAAGACAAGACATTTTACACTGCTATAGGAATCCATAGATAAGTCTAATTAATGAGGAAAATTGTACAATCATCTCAGATTCTGTTTCTTGGGAATGGAGTATTTTGTCTGACTTGCTTTCATTCTGCTACTGTATACTGGTTGGTTCTGAAGTGGCACAACTCTAACCCTTTCAGACATGCAGACAGAGTTAAGTTCTGGTTTATATGTATACCTGGAACCCTGACTTTTCAGAGAATTGAGACAAAAATGATAAAAGATGATGTACAAGGCAAATAGCAAGTATTGTATGTTCCCTGTAAGCTGTCATGGGCTTATAAACAAATGAAGGAAGTTCCTGGGGATCTTAATCACAAGGAAGAGTTAGGAAGAAGCAAAAGACTTTTGCACAATCCAGAAAGATCTGTCTTGGAAAGAAGTTTCTGTCTGTGGAGGTAGTTAGAAGAGTTCCTAAGAAGATCTTGAATAGAGAACTTGCCCTATGGCTTCTTACTCCTTCCTGCTGCACTGAGGCATGAGAGGAGTAGTTATGAATTTCCGTATCATAAAGATTCTGTATATATATAAAACTGAGAATGTGAAGTGTTGCTTTACTCTGAAAATGTCTACAATTTGTATTTCCTTATCTGGTAGTGTCAGGATTAGAAAGAACTCATTTGAACTGACAGTCCGCAAGACTGGAAATTAAAGGGAAAAAGTTGTGTGTGACATGATCATAGTAACAATTTAAACATTTACAGACTTTGTTTAAAACAGAAAATGTGTGGAGTGTAAAATAAGTACTAACAAGCCTGATGTCTTTTCAGAATCTTGAGGAAATACATTATGCAGATGGCATATTTTTTCCTCTTTCCTTCCAGTCGACTCTCCATACACTTTTCCTTCTGGGATTATGAGTCAGCCATGGCTCAGGGGTCCTGGAAGACACGTAATGGTCCTTAACTGAATAAACATAGGTGGCCATCTCTACCATAATTTTAAGTAAGTGTTTCCAGTCATGTAGATAATCCACCATACAATTTGGCATATTTGGTATTTGGACAAAATGCAACCAAATTTACATCATGTTCAAATTATTGGTTATAAACTTTCTGCAGTATAAAGGTTTTTAAGTTTCATTATAAGGAAGTTTTAAAGTTTTAAATTCAGAAAACTGTTTTTACAGCATGAGGGCTTTCTCTTTTAAACTTACTTTTCAAATATCAGATCATGATGAAACATCATCTGGATGTGACCTTCTGATGGTCACAATGAAGAAAAGACTTTTAGGTTGTTTTGGTAACAAGCGTATCACCAACAATGGCAAAACAGGACACACTGAACTTATAAACATTACATCAGATCTGTTGCTGGAGATAACATGTTTGCTAAACTTCTCAAAATGAGCCGATACCACAAGTGATCTCATTGTGATCAGCACTAGGACTATTTCCTGCTAAGACTGGCTAGCAGGCTGCTATATTATTGCTTGCCCAAAATATTGAATTTGCAGAGTGAAGCTATCTTTATTTTGTGTAAATAATCAGAAGCATTCTCTCCTGGAAGGACAAAAAGGTTGCTAGGAAATGCAAATAATGGAAAATACTAGTATGCTAATGATAAAGACATTTCAAGTTAATATATTTTTAAGGAACTCTTCTTACTACATTGAAAAGTGCAAAATTTACCTTTCAATCTTTTCAAACAACATAATGTTTATGTTTTGAATTCACCAAATTTGGGCTCTGCTATTTAAAAGGGTTCCTTTATCATGCTACAGGATGTATCTGAAATTTTGAAAGTTCAAAACATGCTATACATAGTACTCCATGAAATAGCATAGAAATTTATTCAGGTTTTGCTGTGTGCTGTTCATTGTTTTCTCAGAGATCACTTCATGTTTTTGAAGTTTCCAAAAGCTAGGGAGAACAGTGCGGAGTCTACTTAATTAGGAGGGCAGGGATAAAAGGACAGTGGAGAAATAAATGCATAAAACTAGGTCAGAGCACTTGCCTCCATTTCCAGAAGGAAGTAACTTGGATTGGTTAATGGCATTTTTGTAAAAAATGGAATTAAAAATATTCTGTAGATATTCAGGCTAATTTTCAGCGGACTGTAAATTAGCTTTGTTCTCTGTGCTCTGTGGCTAGATTCTATCCACTACCTCAGACACCCCTATGCTAGCACTGGTGACACTTTCAATATGCCTTTCATTTGGTTTTGTTTCATAACTTGGAAGCTTTCTTAGCAAAACAAAATGTCTTACAAGGAAAAACAAATTTCACATATTTAAGATGAACAAAGGTGCTACTGAACAAAATTACAAGCTAAACATTAAATGTAACACTGCTTCTGCTGAAATGTATGCCATATCTCATCCTAATGCCATGCACAGCAGCTCTCTGCAGTGACAGCAGAACTGGTTCTATTATGCATCAAAGCAAATTAATACTTTGTGTGAAGGCTCAGGTCAAAATAGTTGATGGCTCGTTGTGTGCAGAAGCTATTCTGTTATGTGATTAGGCAGTACTGCAGTATGTAAGTGGAAACCTGAACATCTAGTCATCTTTATTTCAAATTTCAACAGGGACATTTTGGAAACCATTTGTTTTTAAGGATCAACATTGTTAACATTTCTTACGTTCCAAGAGAGCCCCATCTACACAAAGAGCGGGTGACTTTTTCTAGTAACATATGCTGAATATGTTATGTGTTTTGTTTAATTTCAAGTAAAGAAATGGGTCATATAATTTATCTACAAAATAAAAATTCTAAT
This sequence comes from Actenoides hombroni, assembly GCA_024336885.1. Classification (NCBI taxonomy): domain Eukaryota; kingdom Metazoa; phylum Chordata; class Aves; order Coraciiformes; family Alcedinidae; genus Actenoides; species Actenoides hombroni. The sequence goes on from WUAM01000282.1 coordinate 4,028,552, forward strand.
GACCTTGAAAGAAAATAAAGATTCTGTCCAGCTTTGTATTACCTAATCTTTGCTACTCTACCAGTATTTTGTTTTTTGTTTTATGGGCTGCAAATTTAACCAGAATTTCAGATAAATATGTTTGAAAGAGAGTTGAACTAAAACCAAAGAAACTATTTTTGTATGATAAAGCAGAACTCTTGAGTATTTTTGGAAATGTCACTGATAATCTGGGAGTTTTCAAATGAACTTTAAAGTGTTGTATGCAAAATCTTGCCATTTCTAGGATTTCATGAGTCAGGTTTGATTTCTACATCTATTACTGCTTGTGAAGAATCATTAAAAAATATATTTGCCAATATTACATAGAAGGAACATGAGCTAAATTCAGAGGCTTGAATTTGCACTTAAATCCAAGTACGTGGTTCTCTTTAACTTGAAATTGGAGGAGAGCAGAATTTAGTCATGAGGTGTTGATATGTATTCTGAATATGTTGATCAATTACATTTTTTCTCCGGTTGTCATGAGACTATGATAAATGGAAGTATGTGCTGTATGCATGAAATCCCAGCCAGCTGAAGGCTGCCTGCAGTTACTTCTCTTCACCTTCAATGAAACAAATGGATTAATACAGAAGCAAGGTTTTGCTCCATGTTCTCTTACTTCCTAGTTGCCAGAAATGGTTCATTTAAGAAAAGTAACTCATTTGAATTGCGTGGCCTTATAATGATTATCTTCAGCATTATGCTGCCAAAATCTTGTTTGGCAAAAGGTGTCAAGTTGGCAAGAAAATTGTTTGGCATAATGGAAATTGAACACCTTTTTTTCCTCAGGGATACATTTTCCATATTTATGGGATTTATGTACTTGTAATTAAATGAAACCACAATGGTCTTCTACGTTTCTAAATATCAAGTAATTATTTGAATTTCCTTCTCTATGTACACAGTAGTGGTTTTCCCCAGAAAGCCCTTTCCCTATTAAAAGAACGGGATAATGGCACCATCATTTTTCCCCCTACAACTAAAAATAATTACTGAATAGAAATCTAGGCATATTGTCCTGGGTTTATAGCCAAACTCCTTTGTGTATTACTCGGAGCCATGTGTTAGCACAAAGGACTACACAGCCTTAAATCTTTAAGGTTGTTCCATATTGATACCACATAAATATGACAGTTAAGATCACACACTTATCTGCCTGCTGATATGATTTGAAATCTTCTTCCATTTCAGAAGTCAAAGAAATAATGTATAGTCTTGCAGTAAATCCATGGGGTAGAAAGGCTTCACTATTTCACAAAAAAAAGGATACTCGTTGTCTGCTAAGGTTTCTTCAATAGAGCATTTGTCCAAATGAGTAAAAATGTTTACAAAGGCAGTTGTACGTTACTTCCAAAGGCACCAGTATTCAAGCTCCATGTTGTTCTCACGGAGCACACATTTTATTAGTCACTTACTTATAAGTACAATGTAGCTTGACTTTGTTAGTCCTCACCAGTATCCAGTTCCTTATTTAATTAAACATTAGGTTCAGAAAATTTGTTTAAGAAAACACAGTATTTACGTTTCAAATCCTATCATACTGCATAATGCATTTTTCTGGTGCTAGATTTGTATTTAATTCAGGATTTGAATTATGGTCAACCTCATTGTTCTAAGGAATAGAGTTAATTAGGATGCATATACACAATACTGCACGTAATGAAAACGAGACAAGCAAAAAGCTAAATTGCAAAGCCAATGGTGGAGGAAAAAAAAGACTATCAATTTAGGGTGACTCCGTTTTGGAAGGCAGTATGTTTCCAAGGCCTTGTTTTCAAAGAGTGACACTGAAGTTTCCCCACAGTGTGGAGAATATCTGTCATAATTTCTTACTAATCAGATATACTAAGCAGACACAGTCTGTACGTTTACAGACCTGGTGTTAAACTCCTTGACTATTTGAAAAGAAAACTAAAATCTTCCACTCTCACAAAAGTTGTGACTTCTATTTCATATTTCCTATACTACAAACTACTGTAGAACTTTTGTCCAGTACCTTCAGGAAGCACCTCTCACAGTAATACAACTTTAATATATGAGACCACCTTGTCAGTTGTAAACATGCATGAGAGATTTTTGCCATTTGGTACTAAAAGTAGGCTTCACAAAGTAGGAAGAGGAAGAAAAAATGTGTCCAATTATCTCCTAATTGATTCTTTCATTTAGTGGAAAAATGAGACTAAAAAATGAAGTGAATGAGCTTTTAAGGTATTCTTAATCAAGAGGTTGTATTTTTAAGAACAAATTAAATAACCAAGAGATGCAGATCAGTATTTCTGTAAATAAAAACTAACTCCTTATTTCTAGGTACATGGCTTAAGATTGAAGAGAATTTCCAGCTACCTGTCTTAAGCATCAGTAAAATGCAAAAGTAAGTAAAAAAACCTTAATTACACATATATTTTCATGCATTAGAAAACATTTATTATCTAGAGCACAAAATGTGCATAACGCTTCCTTGAAAATTAATGTTTACTAGTAATTTCTTATTCCATCTCCACAATGTCACAGTGGTTTTGATAAATCCCAGAATTATAAGTAGTTATAAAATTATTCCCCCCCGCCCCCGCAACCTTCACATGATTATCTAGTAGATTTAAAGCACTAGTTAAACTGAAACATATTAAGATTACTTTGCATTAGGAATATTCACCCCTGAAAATTATTCAGTTGAAAATACATACGTAATAGATATAGTTGAAAAAAATTCAACTAAAAAAATCACTTAAAATAAACTTTCTGATTTGTACTCCAAACTCATATCCGCAATTCTTGGCAAAATAACTTTCCCACAGATTCAGCCAGTAAACCATAGTGAAATGCCATATGATCACCTGTGTCACTGCATGATGCTATCCCAAGAAACGGGGCTTTCTCAAACTGAGCTTAGTGGATCTCTGTTCTGGGATTTATACAATGCAATAAAAAATGACAAAAAACACAAATGCAAATATATTTTAAAATATAATATTAGCATTGTCAACATGAAAGACTTTATTTACTGCACAGAAAAGAAAATATTCAGAATAGTGTAATTTGTTTCGGGGAATGCACAAAAAAGTTTCAACAACTAACACACAGTGTTTCTTTGCAAAATAGCCCTTTGCACGATGCTGAAGCTGAAATGGTTTTTGCCCACTGGTATCTACATTCTTGTAAAAGAAGGTCATTAGCTTCTATTGTGACTGCTGCTTTTGGATTGCTTGTCTTTGTCTTTACACAAGTTGAACAATAAATAAAGGTAGTCTGTTAATATAGATTAGAGGTTAAACTGTTATTTATTGTCACATTTTATGGAGGGATTCTGTAGAGACTGTTATTGACCTTCTCTACCTACAAAATAAGAGTCATGTATTTATCCGAGGCAATCCATTTGCAATGAAAAAGAAATTACAGTCTGCCTAAAGAGGTACAGGCATGCATGCAGAAACTGAGGTACAAAGATGCATCCTGATAAGGAACAGTTGCTGAGTTAGTGCGTCACAAATTCACATCATGGTGTGACTCTGAGCATAGTAGATGAGGGAATAGTTGAGAAACAACAGTTTTAGTCCTTCAGTTTTTAAAGTATTCTTCATCTAGGATTTGGATATTGCTGAGCATGAGAAAAGAGTATAGCACATTTTCATTCCTTTATTTAGTAAAGAAAGCTATAAAGTAAACAAAAAAAATTAACGTTCGCTTTCATGTGTTTATTTAAGTAGAAGTAGCTGAAGAAAACTCAGCATAACAGCCACCCACATACTGTGCCTTAATCCCATTAAAAGCGTGCCCTTACGCTGGTTTGTGACAGCACTTCTGGAACATACCCTAAGAGGTCTGCAAGTGTTGCTGTAACCTTGAAACCATGAAGGTACTTCCTGGCTGAATATAGTATGGAAGCTTCTTGTTAGAATGAAAAGAAGCTCCTTATCTGGACATCCTAAATTGTGAGGACATCAGAAATCCAGACTAAGCCTCCCGTAAAAGTAACCCTGGGGAGGAGGGAAAGAAATAGAACACCTCATAAAAATGTGATTTTCTCTTGTATAAAGCAGCTGGAGTCTTCTGCTTCCTCACCCAATGTGTCTTTCAGGCCCAGACCTGACCAGGTTCTGACCAGCTAAAAAGCTTCAAAAGCCATTCCTCGGTCACCCTTCTAGAGTGCCTAGCTGTGACCACACTGCAGTATTAGGCAGAAGACATGATATCCATCTGAAACATGGCTTTCTTTCCTAGTGTGGTTTGTCAAAATGTGTGGGAAAAATGCCCAGAGGCAGCAAAGAAATCTTACAGGCAGCTGGATAACTACTGGTAGTATAGTTCTACATCCTAGCAAAAGCAGAGTAGGGAAGGCAGTACTCTACCCCCAGATATGAAGTAGGTTGAAAGTGGTTGTAAAGAAACTGTCTAACATTGCTACTGCATTATGTCTTTGCAGAGGATTACGTGACTGCGTCACTCCCTTGTCCAAAACTAAACAATCTGCAGGACACTGGTTGGTTGCTCAGACTAGCAGAGGTAAGAAGACAGTCATTTTACCTATTGCATCTTCCTTGATTCAAAGGCAAAAAAAAGTAAGAAAAATTAAAATATTTTAAACTCTTGAAGAAGTAAAGTGATGGTTCATTTCCCACCTTATGTCTGGGGAAGTACCTCTGAGTCTGCTGCATTTAACTACTGGAGAAGCACTCTGATTAGTTTAACGTACTCAATTCTTCTTGAGAGTAAACTCCAAATTCTCCAATTTGTTAAATAAGACACATAGAGAAGGAAGTCCTTATCCAATGCTTTCTTATAAATATCTTTACAAAAAGTATATGAAAAACATCCAGGAAACATCATGAGGAAAGTAAGAAATTCTAGCAAAAGAATAAGACAGCCGCACTTTCCAGAAACCTCTGAAGCTCTGAGGAGGAAAAAAGTACTGCTGTAAAGGAGGCTAGGCTAGATCTGACTGTGCTAGCCAGAAACCTGGGGACAATGTACAGTAAGAAAAATGTGACATTAGCCTTCAGCTCCTCAACAGCATTTCACAGTGTGCTCCTGCTAACAACCTTGTCCTACAGAAATGTTTGTTGACTTCCATTGTGTCACCCTTCTTGCAGCTTTGAAAGAATATCTAGATGTTGGTAAGGCTTCAGTAGTCACGTGTTTTTGAGACAAAACATATCAAATCTAGTATCGTGATTCTAGCACCGTTACTTTGTTCATGAGTGGATTGTTATGAAATACACCTTGCTTTTCATTTTTATAAGTGCCCTCATGGAATGTCTGTCATTTTAGTGACCAAGGGGTTCCCCCCCCCCCTTAGTCTTCAAAAAGATCACAATCTCCAAAGGAATTCTTCTCATGATTGCACACTGCTTCAGATTTGATTTACTCTTGTTTTTAGACTCCCCAAAGCAGAATCTCCTGAATATCTCCTAATTATTTTTTTTTGTTTAACATACGAAAGATTTGTTGCTTACTTGCATATCACACTTATACTTTAAATTGAATCCTGTCTCTAAATGACTCCCACTGTCCCCCACAAATTTCTTGACTGTTCATTCTTTATGTACACCTCTTTTTCTCTCTAAAGTAACCAAGTATTTGAGATTAAATAAATTCCATCTTTTTTTTTTTTTTTTTTTTTTTTTTACGTGTATCATAATTTAGTCAAACTGCACATCCTATACCTGACAAGATGTTGGCTTGGGAATAAAATAAGCAGAAATGCTTTGATGGAAGTGATTACCTTCATCTAAAAGTTACAAAAGGCTCAACATTTTTGTGAGGTGTATGTGGTTCTACGTTTCATGTTAAATATATGAGTTTTACAGTAACATTTTTTTAGTGCAAAACAGGTGGTGAGGGACATTTAGGGAAACAGTGCCCCTTACTGGGAGTTTTACATTATTGTTCCTGATTATACTGGTTTTGAAAGCTCATGTGGAGATCGGTTTCTCGTTTTAATGAGTTTATGCCTGGATGGAACATTAAACATATTGTTGCTAACAGTAAGAACTGCCTTGCTTATGTCATTGAATTATTTTAGTACTGGCTATAGAAAAAGGTGGATACGTTTGGGAGTGAAAGGAAATAATGTTTTCAAGTGACATTTTGATATCCCCCGTTCACAAGCATTTGTGATGCAGAGGCTGCTTTTTATATAGTTCATTTCAGATGGCAGCCTTACTTTAAAGGAGGTTTTACTTTGTCCTAGGCAGCTTGGATGCATTGATGTAAAGAGGTTCAAAAAGTATAATTAATTAACTTTTGCTGTCACAAAAAAAATACTTACCTCTTCTTCTTTCTTACTTTCTTTTGAGGACAGAGACAATAATCACTTTTGTAAGCATGCTTTGAAAAATGCAGAATACTGGAATAAATGGATGGCCTTTCTTACACAGGAACATAATCCCTGAAAAAAAATTGATTTCCCCCTGAAATCTCTGAAAAGGTTTAAATCCATAAATCAAATTAACCCTTTTTTTCCCCTCTGTGAGAGTCACAGGGAGGCAGACTGCCATACTTACTGGTTCTGGCCCAAAATCTCGTTGCTTGCATAGCTAGACACATCAGAGTATTAAAGTGAATAGTTTCAGATGCAATCAAATTACCTTCTAAACAATTAAGTCCAAAGTCCTTCCACTTCCCGGTCACACCATTAAGGATCAGACAAATGAATAGGAACAATAGAATTGCTAATTGTTAATACATCATACATTCTGGCACATATATTCCTGAGTAATGTGCACCATATTTTATGTATACACACATGCACGATGAAAACTCTGTTATTCAAACCCAGCAGGATCTTTTGAAATACAACCATAGGACTCACTTGTTCTGCTCTCCATATTATAGCCATACCATAATTACATAAGTTTGAGCTTTTTCCTCACATACTTCGTATTATTCAGTTATTTTGAATATAGCTCAGCCTTTCTTTGACCTCAAATACAGTGTCACATTTTACTGGAAGGTTACTGCTACTGGTGCAGTTATGCAGATTGATTCCTTCTGAAAACAATTCACTGGGTTATTACTAGGCATATTAACCAAGTTACCATTCACATCAGAAGCTGTTTGCACTGCCCAAAATTTGTAGCCATCTGACAGGCATACGGTGCTTTATTTCAAGTGACTCTGCGTCCCTTGTCCAGCTGCTGTGTCCTGTAGTCTCTCTGTTACTAGCAGCAGACTTGCAAGACTTGTAAGCTCTGCAGCGAGATGAGGTGTGAATACATCAGGGACTCATGCTCTTACAATTAAGCTTCACCTTAGACTGAAATACGTTGGTAGGTGCAAGCTTAAATTTCTTCTCCATCAGCTGTAATATTTTATTTGCTCATTTTCAGGCTGCCTATTTGAAGTCAAGTAAAATCAAATTTAAGGAGCTTTTTAAAACAAGATTTGAACTTATGTATTCCAAGAGCTCTAGAGCTGCACTACACAGAATGTTAAAGATGCTTCATTGCTGCCAATTCTGCTTTGCAGCAGCAAGTAAAGAAGGCTTTAATCAGATGAGAGTGCCTGGGCAAAGTGGAAAATCATGCAGCATTTTCCAGCAGTGGGCAATGCCAGTCTGATTAGGCACAATAGCCTCTACATGCAAAGCATTTAAAAGACCTAACACATATATTTTATTGCTTCAGCAGTTGCCAACAAATCCTTGCTGATGTGATCTAAGTGTTTATGAACAATGTCATGAAAGTTGCTAAAAAAGTGACCGAGGCTGTGCAACCCCCCTGTGCCTGTAATGTACAGCAATGTAGATAGACCTTTGTGTCAGAGAAACTTTTAGGGAAGCAATAAATCAACCTTACATGTATCATCTTTTTGAAGTAAATTGACTTCCTTATTTTGGAATAACTAGGTACTTGTATTTGTGAAAATTTTTATGGCACTTAGAACGGTTTTTTCCACTGGTACAGTTATCAAAAACAAAAGTATAATGGTTAAAAGATGGACTTCTTGAGAGTAAACCCAACAAGTAGGTAATAAAACAATAAGTGTCAGAGAACCGATGAATTTTTGCTTCACCAAAGGTTGATTTGCAAGCAGGGCTAGGATTTGTTATATGTACAGAATGCACAATGATCTGATGAGAGATGATGGTTGAAGTAAATCAGCGTGGGATTTTACACTTCTAAATTCCTCTCTTTACTGTTTTTTATACTTTTCTTAAACTTTTACACTTCTTGTTAGAGGAAAAAGCAGCCACTGAAGCAATATAACCTGGGTGTTATAAAAACCTTGGGTGGTGAGATGTCATAATTTTTGTCCAGGAAATAACCACTCTGATGTCTTTCAGTGGAGGTCCATTGCTTCCTTCAGGTAATAAGGTGGAGGCAGGAGAGCAGGTGGCTGCTGAAAGGAGTTAAAATGTGATGAGCACGGAGCAGTGACACTGAAATTATCCTGAATTCTGGTGATCGGTTGTTGGTATCAGCCATGCCAAGGTAGCTAGGGCTACAACTCAGGATCACCTGAGAAGGTATAAAAATTGCTATGTGAATTACTGAGGGTTATGTACCAGGCTAATGTAATTATCTAACTAGAGCCCTTTTATGCTGTGATGATTATTCTGCCTGATTTCTTTTTATTTTAGACACACATACAGATTTTAACTGCTTGGTTGCTGCACTGACACAGCCCTTAAAGACCAAACTTTTTGCTCTGTGCTTTCTTCTACATAAGAAACAGAAATTCACAGAAGTTAGCAGAGCAAGATCTCTGTTAAGTCATATTTAGTCACTATCTGTAGTCTTTGTGTGATTCCATTTAGAAAATAAAAACAAACACACACACTCTGGAAGCTGTAGTCTTGCTTTCTGCAGAGGAGAGTTGCTGGGCAGGAAATGAATTTCACAATGTCACAATGAAGGATTGTCACATGAATGAAGGAAATTAATGTCACAATCTTGATTTCTCAAGTTTGTGGAAAAAAAAAAGCGTGTCTAACTGGGACAGAACTACAAAGCTCAGCAAAAAAAAGAATAAAATAATGACTAGACAAATCATGACCAAAAAAAAAAGGTTAAAAGCATTTATGTCAGAATACTGAAAACATTTACTTGTGATACCTTAAAGATGGCAAGTTGAGGTTGGGTTTTTGAAATTCAGATTCACAGGTACTGATGCAATTTTATCAACAGTTTGTATTTGAGTCTGTGCTTTTCAACGGAATAAGTAGGAGGGAAGTTTATAAAAAAATTCTGGATCAGCTGTCCTGACTACCTGAAAAAGAGTTTGCTGGTTCTTTCGCCACATTTGTAATTTACTATAATACTTTTCAATGTACTGTGGTATTTTAAAAACAAACTTGCTATCAGTAGATGTGCTTTTGTTTTATGTACTTCTAAATATACGTCCCATTACGTGTAGCCTGCCTACTAGGAACTGGTTGTAGGGAAAGGCAGCACAGAGTTCCTCAGCAGAATACTCAGGAAAGCTTTGCCAGTGCAGGATGTAGAGCACGCTGAGTGGAGTATGTTGCAGCATACACCCCTGAAAGAACTGCTTGGGAATACTAAAAGGGCACTAGACACAAAACTGGTAAAATGTCTAGAAAGGCATGATGGCACTGCCAGGGAGCTAGAAAATCTAACCTGAGGCACAGTAACCTCTGCAGTTCTGTAACAAACCCCTGCAGATTTATTACATCATGACCAAGGAGCCTGACCAGCAGTGAGCAATTTATATTGTAGCTACTCTTTATTATTATTATTGTTATTATTATTATTATTATTATCTCCAATGCAAGAATGTAAACACACAGAAAAATGTTTGTGCAATACTAATTCAAGTGAAAATTACAGAATGGTTTTATGAATAAATATGAACATAAGTTTACTCAGAAAACATAAATATTTACACAGGTAAAGAAAACTTCAGTTTCATAGGTTATTTATTTATTTAGACTTAGCTCTTCTAATTGTCAGGAACAAAACCCTTCAATATTATGCATAAATCAGTGATTGATGTCAGAATGTTTTTACCATGTCTGTTTTACTTAATTTCAGTATATCTCATTTAACTTTAAAAGGAACGTAGTAGTGATTTCCATGTCCCAGAGGTGTCAGAAGAAATTTTAGACAGTTTAGGCATAAAGAAATAATCCCACTTTATTTTCATGCCTTCTGTGGACTGTGCAAAGGAATAATGTAAATGGATTAGGAAAATAGTTTAACACCTGTCAAGTAATGTTATGTGTGAATGTCTGTGAGCTCTCAAAAGTTAAACTACTTTATATTAACTTCCTCAAGTACTTGAGGAAGGAAGGAACAAAAATAACCTGTTTTCAAATTGGCTTGTAAAGATCCACATTAAATTGGCCATTTTAATTTTCTTACTGCATACAGAGCCTAATCCAGCGCTTTGTGAACATGTTGTTTCTGACTGAACCCATGATTATTTGCTGCAAGGATCTTTCTGCATCTTCAGTGAAAGTCAAGCAGAACAGGAGGTAGCTTTGGACATGTAATTTCAGTCTTTGCAGCCACATCAGAGTGCCTGGCTCTGCAAATGTTTGGGGTTACACAGCTGCCATGGCACACCCACTGTTCTGTGATAAGCTCTCTGCAAGGCTGAATGACCAACCCTGGCCAAGCACGTGCCTGGGAGACGTTGCCTCTACTGTTGATGGTTGAAGCTGAGTAAGCTAATTTTGGGAAGCAAGCCTTGTCTGTGTGTAATACACACATAGCAAATGGAGGGCCCTTTTATTTAAATATTGGATTGTGTTTCCAGAAAGTACATCTGTGATGTCAAGGGAGAAAGCCTCACAGTGTAACTTTATGAAGGTTCAGAAATTATTTTTTTTTCTGCTGCTGAGGGGCAACTAAAGCATCTGCCTGGTCTGGACTGGGATCTTTTCATTGCAGGCATTCAGATAATATGCAGTTCTACAGAAGAGCTAGACACGCTGGGTTTTAGAGTAGCTGGGATGAAGGTAGAAGGTCCAGTGTGTGGGTATATCAGTACGTGCATTAGTTCTGGATTTGTTGAAACCCAAGGAAAAGCTTTTATTGACCTTTTATTGATGTCAGTTGTGTGGTGACTCCAGTAGACTCCAGGAGAAAATATTTTTGGTGAGTTTACTGGAGTCACCACACAGCTTAACATAGTTACAGAAAACAAAGAAGCGGTTGGTATGGCTAACATGCCATAACCTGTACCCAGTGAGGACTGGAATCTGTTTGTAACCACCCTGATACAGGTCTGTCATCTGTGGGCAAGAAAGAGGTGAGGGCTCTGAAAGGGTGTCTGAATTCACAGGACAAGTATATTGTCAGCTGCTAATAACTTGACAGCCTTATTCTACATTGCACTTTGCTAAATTTACAGATGGTGTTATTTCTTTGTACAATACACAAATGTAATGACTGACTTCCTTTATTTCCAGCTAAAGCCAGCTCCTGCATTATCTGAGAGAACTGCAAACACCTCCCATTTCTTTGTGCTGTGATGCTACTGCAGTGTGTGTCTGTAGCATGCATCAATCTGGTAACCAAATTACACAGATCCTTGTTATGATTTATCTAGTTTCCAAACTGCTTGAGAAATGAGCATAATAAAAAAGGAATGTGAAACATTTCTGTGGTTAAATGTCAGTGCTAATTTATCAGAACACACAGAAATGGGTATTGTGTATAGCTATAGACATTTTGCTGCATTTAAATGTGCCTGATTTGCCGTAAAATAATCTCCCTGTGGTTCCAAAGATATCTAGTAATGTCGTAAGAGATTTCAACCATTTAGAGTTTACAGGAGAAACTGTCAACTCTTAGACTAGTTCCTGAAATGCTCTTCCAAATTCTCGTTTCTGGTTTTTTGAGGGGTTTGGGGTTGTTTTTAATTTTTCTTACACGGTTTGATGCTACATTTAAAATTATTTCTATTAGACAAAAAAAATGAAAGCAATGGTATTTATGTAAAATTAATCTGAACAGGACTGACCCTGAAAAGAAGCATAATTTTTAGCTTTAATTTCTGTTGAATTTCTTATCTATAAACCAAGTGTGGTGAAGAAATGGGGAGAAGGACCTCACTTCCCTAAGAGAGATGTAATTGTTCACATTTTAGTTTGTGTAGCAACCTCAAGAGAAACCTTATCTTCACAAGTAAAAGCATTTAGTAAACACTATCTGCCTATCAGTGCTCGTCAGCAGAGGCTGAAATACTGGGAGGATGCTATTGGAAATTAATTGGCCTGTGAGCTGGGCACCCTTCTGAGATGTTGCTGTTACATTCAGCCTTTGCAGGGAGTCAAAGCTTGATTAGACTTCTACAGATCTCTTGTGTCTCATTTAAACTGTTCTTCATGCTCACATCCTTGTAAAACTAAACTCTGATGTGGCATATGGCCAAACTATGTTCTTCATCTTTGCTCCCCTCTAGACCCACCAGGCCTTGTACATTATGTGTGAAGTTCATTCCATTGGTACCTGCAGCTCAGTAACATTAGTCATGCAGCAGCACATCTCTCTTTTGCTCAGTGATCTCAGGTGCTAAATGCAAGAGAGATATGGATGCCATTGTTATTCCTTTTCCACACTTTCTTCTCTGGTAAGTGAAGTATACAGAGGTACATCCCCCATAGCATGGGATTCAGCTTACAGAGTTAGAGATATTTAGTCAGAATAATGTTGAGAGTTGTACATACTGCATTTCTACAGGTATGTTACATTTCCTTCTTGACTTGTCACGTATCCAGTTCCTCTCTCACAGAAGCTATTTTTAACATCATTATTGACTTTTATTTCTGTTAATGAGTTCTATTTTTATGCTTGGTTTTGTGTATTTGTTTTCAAGCTAACAGTCACATTCATACCTGTCCTAACTCACTGAACACAATGTGGCCATTGTTGTGCTGTGAGAAATCTGAGCCAGGACATGCAAATGTGGGGAGATGAGGTCTTGGTCTTTGCTACAAAATGATCACAGCTAATGTAAATGTAAATATGAGATTTTCCACAAGATAAAGCCAAAAGCCAGACTCGAAGACTAGCAAATTACAGTTTGTTACAGTCAGCAGTCCTCTAAACTTGATGCTGTTTCCTGAGTTCAAGAAAGAAATCAACCTGAATGACTGATTTATTTATTTTTTTTTAATATTGTAAACACAGATAAAACAGAGCAAAGTACATCTGTGTGTGACGTGAGGTGTGGAAGAGTTGTTCATCAAAAGTTGACTTCTGTAAGGCAAGGTCTAGTTCTCTCAACACTCACTGTAGTCAACAGAAAGGAAAAGGCATCCTCTTGGGTTATCTGAATAAGCTTGAACTACCTGCTGTCTATGGCACTGTGAGGGATAATCACACTGACAGAACAGAGAGAGTGAGCAGCTTTGTGAGTGTCTGCCTTCATGCTTCATCCCTTCCCCTAGGATTAGAGGTCACTGAGTGGGGAAGGGATACAATAAGCTATTAAGGCAGTGACATTATTTATCTGCCATCTATTACATTCTTGTCATTTTCACATTTGGGTTGTAGCACTGACTGGGAGTGCATTATGTGGATTTGGTGACACAGTTGTATTTATACAGCATGAACATCACTGCAAAAATTAAGTCTTCTGTGGTTTGGGGTTTTTTTATTCCAGACAGCCAGTTCATGAGATGCCTTAGTTACATGTTGAACAGCTGAGACAGGAATTGTCTCAGGATCTTTTGATGTGCCTGCTACTGGCCATTTCATGAGTTATTATAAAAGAAGTCCGATTAAGCAACAAAAGTAACTGGGCCTGTCATTTCAAAATAATAATAGAATTTCCCTAAGCAGATTGTTATTATTTTGCTCTTTTTAATTCTTATTTCTATACCTCTAATGCTTATAGGGTATTTAATGTAGTAATGTATGCAAGGTGGCAGTTGAAAAATAATGTAGATAATTACAACAGAAACAGCTAGTAGAAGCTGTAACATCTACATTGTGTCTCTAAGCATTATGTTTTATAGTATTAAATGAATTTAATTGAAGAAGGAATAATTTGCACTGTAGCAAGTGATAAACCTGACTTACTGACAGTAGCATGTTCCCTTATATCTCTCTGCAGCATTTCAGACAGTCTGCTGTTATTGCTTTGAAAATCTAGGAAGATAAAAGAGCAGCATGGTAAGATAGCTGTAAACCCCGGGCTATTCAGCAATGCCATCTCAACTGAAAGGGCTCAGCATTTTGCAAAATGCAATCTGGAATCACTAGGTTCTTAGGGTCTGGAGACAATTTCACAACTCCTTGCTTTATAAATTTACTTTCCCTGTGCAGATAAGAAAAATCTTACTGAATGGCATTTGGTATGTGAAAGGACACAGAGAAGTAATAGTGTCTATCAGAACTAGAAGCAGATACAGTTCTATAGCTCTAGATAGCTGCATGCTAATGGCTAAAGGGTGACAGTTGCTGTGAAGTCCTGTGTCATCTCAGTGGTTTTATTATGAATGGGAAATACATGTGATAACATCAGAAATCACATTTATTGTGAAAACCAAAAAGCACGAGGAATTCCTGAATGCTTCTTGAAAATCTTCCACCTAGCTCCCAGATATATCTGAATTTCACAATTGGCTCAGGCCAAGCAGGACTTCTGCTTTCATGAGTAATTCTTCCTTTCCATGATACATGGACCGCAGAGAAAGCAAAGATACTTGTGAATCTCCCAAAGATCCGTTAAGCACATTTATGATTAATTGCCCGAACTGTCGCACCAGAACCTAATTGATATTTACTGTTTATCTCTTCAAAAATTCACCACCTAATCGCTTGATTTCACTAAAAAATATATATATCAAAGAGCTGCAGGAAATATGCCATTTTTTCTTACATATAGAAGCTAATCATACTAGCTTAGCAGTTACAACAGACAACTGTCTGTAGTAGCTTTATACATGCACTTGCCTTTGATCTTTGAATATTCACAACTTTAGCATCTTATATAATTAAATACTACTTAAAAGCTATAGTTTAAAACCTACTGCCACATAAAAGAACTTTCCAGATCACCAAGAGGAAACCTTCCAGAGTGTCTACAAAGCATAAGCTTGTTCTGTTTATTGTTTAAAAATATTTTTCAGAAAAGCATTTCAGGGCAACAAGAGTACCTTGTAGATTTAATGTTAGAATTTAAACTGTCCATGCAAACAAACAGAAGACAAAAACATCTGAGATGTTAAAATTTGATGTGCTGTGAGCTTGAAAAACACAGCACTGACCAGAAAAATATTTACTGGTCAAGAAAGAGAAGGAAACAGGGCTCTGTATAGTGGTGTCCATCTTCCACTCAGATGCTACTGTGTATTTTCGGTGTTCTTTGCCCACTGCAGGGGAAGTATTCACGTTGATACTTAGCTGGGCTGCCTCACGGATTGCCTTCTAGAATCTATCACTGGTCAGGGCCTCCTTAAATGAAAATTAGTCTCTAAAATGGAAGGCGATGATACATGCCTCCGAGTCTGCTGATAGTATGCATGAAGCAATCAGCAGACTTCAGGATGCAGACAAGCACTTACTAAATTAAGTGCAGAATTTTACATCATCTGAAAAGTTTGGGTTTTTTAAAAGCATGCATTTAATATAATCAATTTCTTAGGGCAACACAGACCTAATTACATTGCTGCCGTGAAATGCCGTAATGGTTTTCATTTTGTGTGGGGAACACTAGTGTTTTATTTTTTTCTTAATCAAGAATTATTAAATTACATTCTCAGAAAAGTGTATTATGTGTTATATAACTTCATGAAGTTTTCTGGCTATAACACCTCAAGTGAAGGAGTTTTACAACCCAACATACTGTGTCACATTTTAACTCAGTTTACTCCTATTGGATCATGAGCACGTATTAAAGCAGGGCAGTTCACTTAGCAGTCGTTTCTGTCACTCCTTGCCTCAACTAATTGGACTGTAAAGTTTTCAAGACTAAATCTGGCTTTTGCTTTACTGGTTTGTACCAAGATCTGCTCAGGCTTTTTTTTTTGGCCTTCAGCATTTATCAGTTTTCATTTGTGAAAATCCTGCAAGTGCTCTAAAGTCTATGAAATGCATCATTTCATCAGAAATGACTGTCATATGTTGAGGTTGCGTGATTTTTTGTGTGTGTTGGTTTGGTTTCTATTTGACTTTCCTTGCAATCTGGATTAACATTTTTTATACTCAGCCAATGGTAAAAAGCAGTTCCTCCTTTGTTAGAGCTTTTCATGTGAAAGTTTAATAACTCTCCTATTAGATCCACTAGGAAATTTTGATGAACACTAAGGCTTCCAAAGTAACAGTAAATAGTTATATTTCCTTATATTTTATCTTCTATGTACTGCAGTGTTTGTAAATTTGATTTACTTAAGAGACAGATTCTATTAATGTTTATTAAGCTGTTCACTAAAATATGGTCTTTGAAGTGAATAGATCTTTGTGTTTCCCACTAGAACAAATTCTTTAAAATATTTTTGTAACCGTGGGTTACATGAGATCACAATCTGTCTTTTATTTCATATTTGATTACACAGGAAAAGAAATTTCGATATCCCTTATTTTTAAATCCTCTTGTTCAGTGGTTGTGTATTTAATTGCTTTATTTTATTTTTCCTGAAATTATATTCAAAGTAATTTTACTGCATAGGTGAGGAAGGCAGTTCTGTAAAGTGGTCTGCACTGTTTCAGCTGCCTGCAGTGCTTGCTGATTCACATCATAATCCTAAATTCATAACCTGAAATACATTTCTAGTCTTCCGGATCTTTTCTGCTCTGTAAAGAACTGTTTTGGTAGTAATTCTGTCTTTATCAGAGATTCATAAAGGTGACAGAACAGCTTCACCTTCCATAACTGAATGTGTTCTCCAAAAGACTCCAGGGAAACTAAAGTAGCATACACAGCGAGATCAGCCTGTGATTAGAGAGAGTTAAAATCAGCCACAACTGCCTGTATCTTTGCACATAAACCCGTAGGTTTATTTCAGGCAAAGCTGAAACTGCAGCTCATAAACTGATGTGCTGATATGAAATTGTTAGCAACACTTAGAACACTCCTCACCTAGAGTTTTAACTTAATAATGTAAATTATTTGTTTCAGTATGCCATTTTGAAATATAACCTTAGAAAGAAATGCAGAAAGTGTTTCAGTTCCAGGTAAATTTGATTGTAGAAATTAAATCTCTTACTCTCCTTTTCTTAAAAGAAATGCATTGTATAATCAACCTCCTACACTGTTGCTCATCTTGCTTGTTAATATCTCAAATTATTTAAGATTATTTTCAGGAAGGCCTTGCCTTTAAGAACCACTCTACTTAGTTCATCTAAATAGTCCTGGCAACTCAGTATATTGCACATATTTTGAGTCTAATTTTTCTGGTGGATACAATATTCTATTTTTCCTTCTACAGTTAGTTCACAGAAGATTTTAAGTACAATGTGAAAGATAATTCGTAGCGTGTGAAAAAAAACCCAAACCCAAATGTAGAAAGTAAACTTAAATAACATATTTGAACAGAGATCAATGTGGAACTGGCTCCCATGTCTCAAAAAATATCCCCTTACTTGGTAATAACTTGATAATAACTCTTTAAGTCAGCTGTATTGCTCCCCTTCCCTAGTCCCATACGACACCTGTTTGTTTTTCTGAGCAGTCTCTGCAGCAAAGCAGGGGCCTGCTTATCTTCCTTAGAGCTTCCTCTGCTAACCCCATTCCTGGAAGCCACTTATTCTTCTTTAAAGGCAATTGAAGAAAATAATTACTGCTTATACTAACACAAATGTCTTCAAGAATTTGCTAGGCTACTGTCTGACTTTGTTGTACATATATTTTTTATACACTTTTACCTATTTTTATATACAGGAGATATGTAAACCAACTTTGTTGTGTATTTTCTCTGTACACACCTGTACTCTGATATTCTGCCAGCAAAATCACCAGCTTCTGCGAACCACGGAGTACTTTTTCCTTAGATGTGTACAGAAAGGGTCCAGCTCACGCGCTCGCGCTTTGCAAGACCTGGTAAACTGAAAGACTATAGTACAGGAATTAGTGCGTGTGTAAAGTGTTTCTGGCTCTCGTTTCTCATTTTCAGAAAGCCCCACAACCTAAGCAGCGTATCACATTTTCTCTTTGAATCACAGTTTAATTGTGCCTTAACAGAAAATGCTGTTCTTGCAGATGAGCTTCACTCACCATCACAAAACAATGCCTTTAGAATGCTTTTATTTTCAAGAAGCTTTGTGAAAGCACACCCCTGAAAAAGATGCAGAATGGAAGAATAAGGAAGTGGCAGGCAGCTGATTTCTCTGTCCATCTGTCCTTTACTGCACATTCAAGTAATTCCACTCTCTTCTGGGGTACTGGTAACCCTCCCTCACTGGTGCCAAACAGCAGGTTCAAAACACAGGTGAACGCTGAGTAGCAGGAAAAGTGGTTGCAGTAAATAAAAGTGCTGATAGCCATTCCCTTGCTTGGTGTCCCTGGCTTTAAGTACTATGGGGCACACACTGGGGAAGAAAGGAACAGTTTCCAGGTCATTATTTAGCAGATTTTGTTGATTTCAGCTCAAGTCAGATTTGTGCATCTAAGGGCAGTGTTCACTGCTACAGTGTAAACTGATAAATCTGTACAGCAAAGTGCCTGTCTTGTTTTCCTGGAATTTAGGTTCATTATTTGATCTTTACTCATCATAAATTGGTCTTTCTCCATGTGAATTTAAATCGATGGCAAAAAGGATCTGGCTGCTTATAAATTAGTTGCTGCAACTTACAGTAAGGGCTCCACAGGCAGGGAGGGCCCCAAAGGGCGAGAGGAAATCACCATTCACCACTCCCCTGTTGACACCTCAGTCCTTTCAATTACTTCTACAGCTTTTGCACCGTTTGTGGTTACTTTTTACCTCCCACTCCTAAAATCACAACTCCTACAGGGCTGTTGCACCCACCGACATTTCAGGTGCTGGAAGAGGGACACATCATGGGGCTTTCCTTGCTGAGAGAAGCAGAAGGCAGCGGAGCCCTGGGGCTGCCCATGCATGGGGGGCTGTGCTTCCTCCTGCCTGCGTGGGCCACTGCCTGCCCGAGGCCAGGGGAGCTGTGGGCAGCACCCTGGGGATCAGTGCCCCACAGGGCTGAACTGGAGTGACCAGCCCATGGAGGAAGCCATAGTGCAGCCAGACTGCAATTTCTTCCAGGACAGCCCCACCTGTATTCATGGCAGCAGGGCAGGAGGAGGAGCAGAGTCACGCTTTGGAATGTGGTGTTCTGCCAGTTTTTCTGGGGAGTGGGGGCAGGCAGAAGGAGGCTTCTGGCTGTGCTGCCACCCTGGCCAGTAGCCATCCTGGCAGGCAGCACCCAGTAGGTCCTTGGGTGCCAGTGCACTGGGAGATGTGAGGCTTTATACACATGCATGCCACGATGGGGTGGTGCCAATGGTTCTGGCTCTCAACGAGCATAGCTGCCCATGAAGCACCCCCAAGGACTGCAGAGTGCTGTCACCATGGCCTGAGCGACCTGTGAGGCAGCTGCCATCGCTCCACTGCAGGCCTTGGGCCTTCCTCTGAGGCCCCTTCTGCACTGCGGCTCCTTCTGGGCAGCCTCTGGGAACAGGCAGATCCTCAAGCCTTCTGGGGCTTGCTCACTGCACACTTTGTGGTGGGCATCAGAGGTGACTTGCTCCTGGGAGAGCCTTCACCTTGAGCAGAGTGCTGGTCCCACCTGCCAGCCCTACAGCCAGCTTTGCTCTCGCTACAGACCGGTTTGGAGGAGAGGGAAACCAGGGCACACTCTTTTGTCTGCTGTTTTAGCTAAGAGCAGGGCTGCCTTCATTTCATTGCACCTGTTTTTGAAAACACACACACACACACACACAAACACAGAGTACCAGGGTGAAAGAAACCTTTTTAATTTTTTCCCCTTTTCAGTGTTGAAACTGCTTTCCAGTGATTCGTACACTTCAGCTTGCCTGAAGACATCCTAAAATTCAAGGAGCAGAGAGAATGGGGGAAGAAGGAGCCCAGGAATCTGGTATTTAATCACAGCTCTGTTACCATTAACCCTTAGACTCTACTTTCAATTAACAGTAATGAAAAAATGTCTAGTCATTATGTTTATCAAATGTTATTGTATCTTTGATATGAGATAGGTACATATACATTCTATATATTACTCCATAATAACTTTGGTTTTGCCCTTTTAGGATCCTTGGTCCTGGTTGGTGACTTCAGTGCAAAGCCACTGTCTGAAGGGAAGAGAGACTTGGACAAAGAATCTGTGTTAAATGTATGTTCAATTTTTTAGGTCGTATTTCCCAATGTGCTGAGCTGTTCTACATAGTGAGTATTATTTATGAACCACCCAGAGTTTTTCCAGACTTTACTTTTAGAGAGCTTATAACAAGGCCAGAAAACATGATTTGTGCAATTTTGTTTAATATTTTCCCAAAGAAAAAAATCCTGTGAGCATGTCTTTGTTGTCTCCAGTTTTAGTTTGGTTTTGTAATGAAATGTTAAAGGGAAGGAATATGATCTCCAAAACAAGCAAAAAATATTAACAAATAATTACCTATAGAGACATAAATGTTCCTGGGCAGGTATTAGTAGGGTCATTAACATTCAGTGCTAATAGTGACAGGAAAGGCTTTTGCCCATGTTCATGTCGCAATTGCTCCATCTTGTGGTTGAATGAACCTTATGGGATAATTTCCAGTTACATTCTATAGGAAAAATAAAGTCGAAAACAAAAAAGAAAAGAATGCTGATGAGGAGAGGAAATTTTAGATATGATTAATTTCATTGCAGGTTTGTTCTTTTTGTTTTGTTTTGTTTTTAAAAAGGAAATAAGGAACAAAAATAAGCTGGAGTGTCTGGTGTTTGCCTTCAGTAGATACAATTTGCCATATCTGAAGGGATAATTACAAAAAGAGGGAAGTTTTAGTAAAAATAGTATTCTAAAAAAATCAAAGAAAAAAATTAGTAAAGATTAGGATTAGCTGGATTGCTGGTTTTCTGAATCACATGTACACTGCCAGTTATTGTTTCGTTTCTGTTTCATGCAGGTGTTCAAAAACGCTGCTGCTGATCAGAAGTTTAACCTTGAAGCTGCGATTAAAAATGTTGAGGAAATGTCCAATGAGCTGAAGAAACTAAATGGTAATTCTGAGTTTGCCATCCAGCTAAAGAAACAGCTGTTTAAGGCATCGTTTTAGAATGTGTGCAATTGTGAATGGCTTGTTTTTCTATGTTGTACAACAGGGTTTTAATCTAATGAAACAATAGAGGGGCTCCTTTTATCTTGAAAAATTAAGCAGGCAGTAGTTACACACAAATGGAATGTTAGCTAACCATGGAAAAATCTGTTGGGTAGTCAGTCATTCCTTTGCAGGAACAGTAATAGTTTCCTAACTGCTATATGCTAGTGCTAAACTTTATTTAACAGACTTGAAGAAAACAAAACAAGGCATTCCTTCACATTTTTGAAAGTGTGGATAGATGACTAGTTCCAAAAGTGCTATATATAAATTGACATTCACTTAGCGTCCACCATTCAATAAATACCATGACATTACACTGCTCTTTGTCTTTCAGTGGAGAGCCAGCTACTGCTTTGTGACCTTATTTTGATTTTCAACCATCCTATGAAGGCCAAAGATTTAA
Organism: Actenoides hombroni; assembly: GCA_024336885.1. Classification (NCBI taxonomy): domain Eukaryota; kingdom Metazoa; phylum Chordata; class Aves; order Coraciiformes; family Alcedinidae; genus Actenoides; species Actenoides hombroni. The sequence goes on from WUAM01000282.1 coordinate 4,050,162, forward strand.
GAGAAGCTGAAGAAAAAACTTGGAATTGGACAGATTAAGTAATAACATTCATTTTAATGTGTTACCTTCTATTAATACTGCTTCAGTTTGAACGGTAAAATGGTCATAGGGTTTCCTGCAGTTTGGCTATTTTTATTTTAAACTGAAAACGTAGAGTGGAAAAATGCTCTAAGTAGGTTATTGATTTTGAGAGGGGTTTTTTAACCAAATTTCCCAAATTAAGCCCACTAGGGCTGGAAAGACTGATAAAATTAACTAGAAAGGTCAGGAAGGTGAGCACGAAGTTTTCCACAAGGTTGTCTCCTTTTAAGCAAAGACATATTGGAACTGTAGCAAAAGATTTTATATTACTTCACATCAAGTCATTGCTTTCTCATCTCAGTTGTGCTCCAGGAAATGGGACAAGAAACAGTCAGTAAAGGAGGAACCTCAACTTGGTCATTTGAGCTGCCTTCCTCATTCTAAAAATGTTGCTGAGGGAGGGGACCAAAGAGCACATAGCTTCTGGAAAAATGAAAGTACTTTCATTCTAGTTTCTGTAGTGACTTTCTAACACACCTAGCAACGAAAGAGTAAAAGGCTTAGTGGTCTAAATACTCTATCCTGAAATCTTCTGGGCCAAAAATTTGAGTAGGCAGTATTTTTGTGTAGTTCATTACAGTTAATATTCAAGCATACTTTACTTGGGGACATGTTTAAATGTTGAGGTGTAGTTTCATTCATAGACAATAAGTATCTTTCTGACTAATCAAATCCAGATTTACTCTGTTGAAAAAAATACACAGTGTTATAATTTGTTACACTGGTTTACGTCTTATTTCTCTTTCACTAATGAGATGTTTGAAAACAAATAAAACACAATTCCCTAGGAAGTATTTCTGGGTTGTCAGACTTTTCAAGGAAGTGCAATGGAATAGAATTACAACTTCCAGCTCACAGAGCCAGGGGTAATATGGGCAATGTTGTTCTTCATTTCAGTGTTTTCGAAAAACATACATACTAACTGACTTTTTTTTTCACAAGATTACTAGTGAGCTTTGAAAAAATATTGGGCTAGAAACAGGTCTTATCAGCTCAAGAACTGTTAAAATTGTATTTTACATCTTTTTTATTTTTCCTCATAGTTACATTGAAATGAAATTCACTAACTCAGAATTCCAGCTTCTAGCTAAATGTATTAGAAAGGAAGAGAGCATTTACAAACCAGATCTGTTTAAACTAAAACTGTTTCTCAAATCTCATTATCTTATCTGAGAAGCTAGACAGATTACAAGGAAGATATTTTTCTGCCTTGAATTTTGGTTCAAGTGTTTCAAGTGATATACCCACTAATCGCTTTAAAGGAGAAAAAGTGTGACAAAGTCTAACGTGACTATCAAACCAAGCTCTTGTCAGAAAACAAAGGTTACTAGAAAAATGAGGCAAAGAGGGAAAACTCTGATACAGTATGCTCCACTGAGCCTCAGTTGCAACTTGCATTTTAGAACTGAGAATGTTATTGCTGTTTTGAAAAGATACAACAAAAACCAGAAGGCAGTTGTGTAAGAAGAACTAAATATAGCCTGGTTGTGTCTGTCTGCTTTTGCAGAGGTTTGGGTGTGATCTGGCAATTAAAAATCACATGATGATAATCTTCCTGACGTGTCTCCTATGAAAAAGCAGTTGCTTAATTTAGAGTCAGGCACAGGTACAGAGAGGTTTGTGTCGAAGAGCTTGTTTCTATTCAGAGAATGAGGTTAGAGGAATCTAGGAGATACCTAATTCCAGTCTGTGGGCTAAGACATGACATCAGTCAAGTATCAGTGGTACAGAAGAGAGAACATGATAGCTGTAGGTATTTTCTTTTTCTAGAAAACTGTGACCAAAGACATATTCATAGCTGAATAACAGACACAGATCTGGACTAGCAGCTGCATATCCAGGCTTGGAGTTTTTTGGTGTGTCTTTGGAATCCAGGTCTGAGTCCCAGCCTTTTCACAGAGGTGGGCATAGTTAAGTTTATTGGGAAGTGGACTGGGGGGAAAAAAATGGGCATTTTTTTAATCTTCTGTTTACTCCTAAGCTTTGCCAAAGTTTGGATCTACTCTGTGTCGCTTTAAATAACATAACTGCTGCTGCAGTTCTGATCTGAAAAACAGCTCACTTTATTTTTCCTTCCCATGAAAGCAGACTTGTATTGGTATTTATTTCTCGAATTTGGCTTGCAAATCATTTCAGGAAGGTATACTTATGTGGGAAGATAAAAAATTCCTCATGTACTGTATGATTAGTGGACAGTAATAAACACATTGTAGAAAAATTACATTTATAGAGTGCTGCATTTAAGGCATAATTAAAAAATAACATTATCCATTTTCCTTAAAATGAAAAGAACTTTTAATGATTTCATTATTTTAGTTTGCTGAGAAAGGAAATAATCTGATGTTTACAGACTTCAGTAGGCTTCACTACTACGTGTGATCTTCATTAAGGTCTCTTTTAAATATGTCCTGCAGCGTATTTTAACATGCACTGGTTTCTTGAACCTCGGTCTTTTCCATCAATCAGAAGAAGAGGTGTTCTTTGGAAGTAATCGATGATGTCTGCTACAGAAGAAAAGTCCTGTGGGGTGGTAAAAATGAGAAGGCTATGGCAAAAATGATGGAGTTATTGGGAATAAGTAAAACCAAAAGATTATTTTTTTTTAAACTCTAAATATTAAGCAGTCTTATAAGGTGCAGTAAATGCTATCAGGTCAGCTGTTTTCATTCCTGCCGTAATCTGCAGCTCGGTAACTGTTCATCTAATGTGTACCCAACCTACTGCAATGTTGTATAATTAATTTATGCAGTCTTGGCCTGTTCAACACATGATGTTGTTGTTCTGCTTGATGGGATCATCACGCTTGAAAGGTCAAAAAGCTGACTGACAAATTCAGAGAGTTCTGACTTGATCAGAACTGCAGAATGTATACTGACTGCTCTGCCTGGTGCCAGTACATCTAGAGCTGTTCTGCTGGACCCAAGTGAACTCCCAGCAGGCTGGGAGCAAAGCAGTAAAGCTGGTAGATATGGATTTGCTCTCAGCTGCCTGTTTCCCTCATCTGATATCTTCGTGGTAAACAGACATTCCCTAATGAGACACGTGGTTTTCCAATAGCTCTATTTGAAGGTTATCCCTTCATTCCCCAAGTGCAAACAGGAGAATCTGATTTTACTTCCAGCAGTAACATATTCTATCAGGAACAATTCTGAGACAATAAACAGAATTCCACTGGAGTGAAACAGATGCCAGGTTAAGTAGCCTGACGCTTAGGAATGAGAGAGGAGATACCTTAAGATGAAGGGAAGTAGTGTGAAAAACACATAGTACCTCTTTTCCTTTTAAGCCAGTTCCTAACAAATATATGTGATTTTGCTCCTGGTAACGAATCTGGATGTTGTATACTTTATCTCTGTACAGCACCATCAGTACGTATGGATGCGTAGCAGTTTTCCTTGAGCTGTCTCTTACCAAGAATGTGCCATCCTGTGAAAGATGAAAAAAATCAGAGATGAAAAATAAACTGGGTTTGATCAGCAAAACGACCTTAACTAGAGCATCCATGCTTTTAAGTGTCTTTTTCTTTCTGAAATCTCTTTCCTCCTGGCTAGAGAAACTGCACTGTTAAAGAGTTTAGGTCATTTCTCAAATGTTTTATCTTCCATTTCGCTACTTAAAACTTTCCTGTCTGACAGAAATGCAGATTTTTAGGGAATGGAGGAATGGTGTTCTGTGAGGCAGAGATTCCTTTACAGGAAGAAGTAAAATAGCAAAGGGCAAACCTCTTGTCGCTTCAACCGGAAGAGAAGTTCATTTCTGGTAAGTGCCAATCAAGGTTTCTTTGTGATCTATTTACAGACAGCCTAAAATAGTGACTGTGTAACTTTGGTAAAGCAGTGATATTACCTCACTTCCCTTCTCTGCTTTTCTTCGTTTCTGATCTGTTTTAACAAGTCTTCCACTGAAACACCCTTTCTTAAAGGCATTGAATGTGCTCTTGTAAGCTGGACCTTAGTACAAGTCATGAGATGCTGTACATGTCATCTTCAGCTCATTGCGTGTGCTCTTAAGAGCAAGCAGATTTCCCACAGTGATGGGATGCAGTTTGGTTTATCTCCACATGCACAGTTAAGCTTGGGTTTCATCTCTTTGAATCTGCACTTTGTTCTGCTAGTAAATATAGCCTAGAAAAGGGCGAGATTCATCTCATTTAATTCAAGCTATCTTTGCAACAAATTCCTCACCGGTGACAGAGAACTATTTCCAGAGAACAGGTCACTCCTCCTAAGAGAGGTGAGGTGAATCTGCTTTCTGGAGATGCAGAATTTGTTCTCCTGGGCCATGGAAAACAACAGTCTTCTTGGCTGGTTTAGCTGAGATGCGTAACCTTCACGTGGGTAAAGATATTCAAGGTGAATCCCTCACGCTACATGTCATTAGTGGGGCTATAACCTCACCATGTTATTTACCTTCTCTCTTCCCAGATGACTGCAACCACATCTAGCTAGGAGATGGTCACAGTCCCCAACTCTTTAAAGAATACCTTGTTTATTTTTCGAAGAGCTGCTTCTGCCTCGGTCCGGCTGATATAAGCAACGTACCATTCAGCATTTAGAGAGTCCTGTGGTTTTGTGAGAGAGAGTAAAGGAGATAGTCAGCTGTCAGTGAATGAGCTTGTCATCTTAACAATGTACAAGTAAGTAGAGGGAAGTTTGAATGTGAGGGATATTTGGGTTTATGTGCAGAATCTCTGAAGGTTTGAGCTTCAAGGGATCATACTAATATATATTCCCATATGGTAAGTGGCACCAAATGTCTTTAAAATGATTTGGTTACTAGGATAAATTTGTAAATATTACAGACCTAGCTCTAATATGTCTGCAAAAAAGCTAGCAAACCAGATATTTCTAAATACTTGCAGTAAAAAGATAGATTTTAAGTGATATTTTCCCTTTTGTCTGCCTGGGAGACTACCATCCTTTGTCTTCATTTTGTCTTCATTTCTCTGTTTTGTTGTGGTTTTTGGTTTGTTTTGGCATGGGGTTTTGTTTGTTTGTTTTGGTTTTAAATTATTTGCCTTTTTTTAAAAAAAAAACTATCATCTGAGACAATAATGCAGACTTCCTGTGTACATACAGCATATGGTTACCCAGCAGTGCTATCACCAGGACTGGTTTGCTCTACACATGTCATATTTAAAGAAATGTGAAACAAAAATGCACTTAAAGGGTTTGAATTCTTTACTCAGCAAGGTTTTATGTGAGGAGAACTAACCATGTAATGCTAATTGAAGGCAATTGTGCAAAACAAGTCATCCAGTAAACAAGCATTTTCCTTATTTTGTTCTACTGGGGTTTTGCTGTTGTTTTTCTTGGTGAAGACAAAATAAGGCCCTAAAGTTTGTCACAGAAAAGGAAACTGAAAGCACCTACCAGCATCCTGACAGTGACTACTAACTAGAAAAACAACTTCGAAAAACATTCTCTTTCAAAGTCAGAAGATTTGCTGTGTTTAGCAGTTATGGTTAATACTGGTTAATGTTTTGTACCTCATCTTCCTCAGTGTTTGTTTGGTGAACAGTCTGTCTGCTAGGAATTGGTAATGGAGGTCTTATGTCAGCTGAGCCTCTTGAAGGAGACCTGCTGTTGTTGCCTGCAAAGATACAAAAGTAGAAAAAAAGTTAAAGCCAGGAAAATAAGTTCATCTGTGGAGGGCATGCAGGGTCTGCAATCTTGATTTTTATGAGGCATGAAGAATTTATATCACTGTGATACTGAGACATTTTGAATTGATTTGAAATCAGATTTAGGCTACTATATGAGAGCCAGGGTCTTTACGTCAAATCATCCTTCATGCACAAGGACTTGAACTGAACCCTTACAGTTCAGGTTTCCTTAAAATCAGATGAACTTGAAATAGAGGTTAGGGCTTTTTAGCTTCTGTACCACAATTACTCAGTTTCTATAGAAACAGTCAGAAGTAATGTCTCTGTGTTCCTTGCCTTCTTGGCATGTAGAAACTAAAAATTGTCACTAAGGCACTGGCAGCTGTTACCATAGGTGAAAACTTATTTGCAAAGCAATTGATTTCTAAGCCTCCTTTATTTTTTTCCTTATTATCACAAGAAAAAATATGCAGCGTATTTCACACAGAAAGCGTTTTCTCCCTTTTTGGGGAGTATATGACAGTAACTTGCAGGTAGTGTTGCCCAGCTCTCTGTAGCATTAGCTCTGTTGAAAAAGATGCCTATATACAGTTTTGATAATGACTAGGCAGGAAGCACAAACTTCATGGGAAAAAACCATCTTCGATTCAGACTAAGTTATGCAAGATGTCTTTCAGGAAATTGATAGTTTTCTGTTCCCAGTTGAAACAGAAACATTCTTAGAAAAAACATTAATTATATTAACTACACTAAACCCACTTTTCACCCTTCCGTCATGTTTTGTACAAAAGTGCAGGAATGCAGGATACAAACCTAGATGTAAGCGTGGTGGTAGTGAGCCACTTGAAGACAGGTTTCTAGCACTGTTGGAAAAAAAAAAAATAAAAATAGTGAGTATAAATACAACATTGCTGTGCTCTGAAGAACTGCTCTGGACTTCGTGCCTGGTTTACAGAATGTGAGATCCTCGTGAGACCTGTGCAGGGTGAGGATAGCCTTCTATTGCTTCTGAAAGAAGGCCCTCTTTCACCTCCATCCTGCATAGTTTTGTAGAAGATGATCCATTCCCAAAAGGGCTTATCATTCACATGGGTCCTGCGAGCAAGGGAAGAGGTGTCTCGAGAATGGAAGCATTGTACCACGTAGGCCCTAAGATGCTTCCCTGACATAAAACTGAGAGATTTACACTTTTTTTCTAGTTTGCCTTATGTACACTATCTGCTTCACTGAATACAGAAAAGGATTCTCTTTGATAGTAGGAACACCACCAACTAGCATGCAGTGAAGGCAAGGGTATAGCCTGAAAAATAATGGACTCCTTTAAGTAGTTACCTTGTGTTTGCCTGAGAACCCTGTAGCCACATACATACTATGATTTGCTAAATTCAAAAAAATTGAGATTCAAATGGAATAACACAGTAATGAGTGAAACAAACCTTTCTGCACCAGGCATGCTGTTGGATCCTGGCTTAGGTGGAGGCTTGACAGATTTGGATGGGAATGTATTGGAGCTGTATGGGGGCAAAGATAGGTGTGGCACTGGTCTTTGGGGTGCAGCTGTGGAGAGGAAGAGAAGGAAAACTGAAAACTTATGTGAGACATCCTTAAATGAGGTGGGATTAAGAAATGCTGTCACATTCTGCTGTTTAATTAGAGAAATGTAATTGAGTAAACTATTCTATAAAAAGTCCTTGATATTTTAGATACAGATTGTAAACTCATATGGTCAACTGAGAACTTAAAATTAAGTATTAAAATTAAAAATAAACGGGAATAGGCTTGTAACTGGATGGCTGAAGGAAACTATTAGCTATTGATTTCTTGTCTTTTGTGGCTTTGGTATATAAATCTGCAGGAGGTACTTCATAAGCATTCTACAACCTGTCACGGTACCACCTGATGTTTTGAAATGGCTCTGAAATAATTTTGTTCTTTTTTAGAACTAAGATAAAGAAAGACTTTAAGTTTTAAAAATCACTGTAGAGATACTTACTGTCTTCTTCTTCCTGGGGAGCCAAAAGAAAAAAAACATTAGCAGCATATTATAGCATAATTCTTAGAAATATTTTACAAAACAAAAATCTGGAAGTTGGTGAATTTTAAGTAGACAAGGACTCTAATATCTATACTGTCACTTTCATCTAAAATGCTGGGGTTTCTATCTTCATGCAGCACCAAAAAAGCTTTACAGTTCTTGCATTAAGGTGCATCTATTATTTCCAAATAAGCTGTAATATATATGTCCCATAATGGATCTTGACCCAGAGTAGTCAGAAACTCTCATCAGATGCAAACTTTCCTCATTCCTTCAGTAAGTGCAAGCTCTCAGAGTTATCTGAAAGTGAAATCCTTAGGTCAACTTCAGCTGAAAACCCCCCAAAACCTAGTGTAAGCAAAATCACTTCTCCCATGTAATCAAAAAGTTCTGGCCTTATTCTTCCTGTTATCTAAGATAAAGTACTCTGGGAATAAACTGAGCTTAACATAAAAGAACTGTTTAAAAGAAACCATTTGCTTGAAAGATTCATGAGTACTCATTGTAACTGGTAAAAGAAATGACTTTACCTTCTCCAGAATTATTAGTTTATACGGGTACTTCATTTTATAGAAGCATTAAGGTTGGAAAAGACCTTCAAGATCATAGAGTCCAACTGTCTACTAAACATTATGGTAGTCACTATACCTTTAAATACTTACTTTGAAACTATACTTACTCCATGTTTTTTTTGTGCTGGCCAACCCTGCCTGAAATGAAATAGAGAAAACAAAAGATGATTCAAAGGTGGAATACCACTCATTCACTTTGTCTGCATTAGGCCATATTTTCCACTAAGACATAAATTTATACTAAGTTTTACAGACCCAATGAATGCAGAAACTTTTTCTTCTTCATGAAAATATCTAGAGATTCTAATTTTCAGCTATAATCTAACAAGTTATGCAAGTCCTTACAACATCTTGATTCTGTCAACAAGGAAAATGTCTGATTAATTGATTAGAGCTTAAAACAAGTTTTTACAATGAGGAAAGATTAGACTTCAAGTCTGGAACTTATTTTTAGTATTTAGCAACATTGCTGGAGCATATAATAAGTCTTTGTTCTCTGATAAATTATTCTTGCTGATTAGCAGATCGCAATTAGTTTCTTATTTTGTTTTAAGATCAGTCCCACTGTTCAGCCCACACGTTATCTAGCAAATGCTAGAGAATGCTCTAGTTCTGCTAGAGAACGCTATTGCTGTTCAGGAGGAATTCTGCAGGCTAGGAAAGTCAATGGTAGGAAAGTAAAGCTTGCTTTTTCTAACATCCTGGGGGAAAAAAAAAACCAACAAAAAACCAACTCATGAAAGAATGTTCCCTAGAGCAAGAATTTGATCTACTGGAAAAAACATGGATCATATATTTCCTTGTGCAGCCTGGAAGTAAGTCATGCCCTATGCAATGGCTGCTTCAGACATGGCTGGAGAGCGAGCTTTTTCTGCATTCACACTGCTCTGTAGCTTACAGCACACCCCATGTATACTCATAAAGCAAAACCTGGGTATCCCCAGACACTGCTGGCTTGCAGGAAATTATACTACCCTGTGCTGCTTATCTCGATTTTTGTTAAATTTAATTTATCCTATATTAATTTCAGTGAAATAAGCACTTACTTTACAGGGGTTTGCTTCCTTGGAGGAGGTGGATTGCCTCTCTCGTATCTGTCACTTGGCGGGACGGGAGGTTTTGGCATCATTGCTAGCTGTTCCCCCAGGGATCTAAAGCAGGAGCGAGATGATGAAATAAAGGCAAAAAAATGCTTACTAAGAAGTAACTGGGTAATATTGGCATCAAGAGTCCCATTTCCAGAGGCAAAACTCTTACCTTAGCTGCGAAGTCAGAGGCTGTAAAAGAACAAGGAATAGTTAAGGGAGTATTTAAGTGTATCAAAATAGGTGAAAAACATCAATAAGCACCAAACAAAAGAGACCTTACCTTTTCAGGCAAGACTGGCTTCCTCCCTGAAAACAGTAAAGGCTTACATTTAGAAAAAAATGAAAGTTAAGATAATTAAATAAACTTAGTATGGAACAAACAAGTTTGAATATCATTGGAAAGTGAATTTTGCAGATTGAAGCACTCAGCCTGCTGAGATGTAAGCCAGACAAATATTGCAAGGCAGGGGGCAAATTTCTCTATCTCTTATCAAAGGAAAGTTTAAACACTTTCAAAGTGGCATATTTTACAATCATATTTTCTATGGTTCAGATTTGTATTACTGGATAGTTTTATGCCATTATATAACAGATGAAAGTTTTTAGAGAATAAATAAAAATCATAGTCTCCTTAGATTCTTTGTAAAATAGTTTTCAGAAATGAAACAGATGTAAGTTTTTCCCTTTTTTTTTTTTTTTTTTTTCCCCCCAGTTCTCAGCATTCTTTTAACTGTGGATGCCAAATTACATACAGTAGTGTATGCAGTTTTGTTAGCTTGGTATGCAAAAGTTGCTTTCTCTTTTAACCTACTAAATATTTCCTTGTCCATTCATTTAACTGTTGCATCAAACCTTTATGGCACAGGGATCTCAGAATGTCTTTCTGTTCAACTAGTCCTGAGCTAGGGTTACTACTTTCTAGATATAATTTCTCTCACTTTTTAAGTACTGCTCCCATTTTGTATTCATAAACAGATCACCTGGTGTGCGATTGGGTTACAGTATGTTTGGCTGAGCCTTGTTCTTTTACATGAATGATATTCAAACTGATAATTTTGAAGAATTAGAAGAACCCCTTTGATATTAGCATAAGCTAATACTGACCTGATACTGGGCTTTCCCTTTCAAATGGTGGAGCAAGGCGATCCAGTGAGGGTTTTGTGCTTCTGTCTATAGAAGGAGCTGGGGCTAAACACAAAAGCTGTGTAAGATAGTTTGCTGTAATAGGTCAATGTAACTTTATTTTACATAGCCATGAACTGGTGCTACTTAGGATAACAAGTGAGGCTTCTGGGTAAATCATAGAAGAGAGTGGAACTGAGGCAATACAGGCAAAAGTGAAGTGGTATTTAGCCTATGGGAAAAATTTTTCAAAGAGAAAACAAGCTGTACTTACGTTTCAAAGGCTTGATATTTCTGTCTCTACTCAAGTCATTGTTGCTTGGTGGAGAAGGAAAAGCTGGCAGCTAGAACAAATATTTTACATGTGGTTAAAGTGTGCCTTTACAGTTCTGTTTTCATTTTTGTATATCAACCATACCACATCTACTGTGTAGATGTCTCTGGTGCAGCACAAGAGTTTGGCCTCTATTCAACGCTGGAAGGCCAGGAGCTGTTAACACTCCTGAAGAATGACCTACATAGATGGGGGTTTTTTAGATGCAGAATTGTCTCCCACTGTTTCATCTCACAAGGAGTACCCTAGTGGGATGTTATCTTTGGGGAGAACGTAAGTATTGTCAAAGGAAAAAAACAAGACCTTCAACAATGCTGTTGTATTGCCCTTTCAATGGAGCAGGTATTGAATTAGTGGGTGTAAATTTGAAGTTGAGAAATCTGTGTTACTGACTGTTGTTGACTGAGGTAGGGGGAGAAAGGACTGTTGGTTGTTGCCAAGAGAGCTGGGCTCAAGCATTATGTTGTCAGCATCTGCAAAAGGTGTTTGCATCTAAACCTACATTTCTCCAGACAAATGCCTTCCAATGTTTGTTCTCATTCCAAAAAAAAATAGAGCAGCAGTTTAGGACAGCAGTCTGGAGAACTCATGACACCTAAGGGTCCTGTGTGTTTATATATGAACTATGACACTGGGACAGACCAAAAGTCTATCGCAACCCGTAGTGCCAGTTGTAAACAGCACAATAACTCTTGGTTTTTCAAGTATTCACAGTACAAAAAAAAAACCTGGGTCAGCAGGGTTCTCCTTATAGAATCCCTTATAATTTTATGTGGTCTCAGTTCATTTGTACAATTGCTAGAAGTATAGCTTGGAAAGACTTAGCCTTTTTCTCTTTTTACAAATATCGATAAAGAAACAAAAAAGCATCTATTACAAATCTATAATTTATGTGGCAGAGGCATTCACAAGTGGGTGCAAGTTTCCCATGCAAGAAACAGCAAAGTAATGTGAAATAATTCAGTATATTTGCCCTGTGAAATTTAATTGTTCCATGAAAAAATGGCCACTATGTAACAGAGTTCAAATCTATTTTGATGTCTGAAGTTCTTCCTCTGCATACACTACCTGAATAAAAATAGCATTATGCTTGGACTTTGAAGAAGGTAATGGCAAAGGAAATAGGTGAAATATTAAGAAAGGAACATACAGAAGCACCTCTTCCCCCAAATGAGGCTGGTACTGGGGACGGGCCAGGTCTCTGGGGTGGTACTGGAGGCTGCTGTGATGATCTAGTTGCTGGAGGTCTATCTAAAGAAAAAAAATAAATCCCAAACTAAACAACTACACAGTTTGGTTATTTTATGCTCATTAATCTTTGCAAGAAAAAGCCCTTGCAATAACCTGCATACTGAAGTTAATATGTCATAAAGATACTGTTTTAGTATGTAATGAACAGTTGCTCCTCTTTGGAGGTGAGGTGGCTCTGTGTGCCAGTCCATTGGCTACCCCTGTGTGTTTTCATTCACTGCAGTGCAGTGGCTGTGTGAAGCACCAGCAAGTCTACTGGCAGGTTTGTGCTCCTGTGTTTGACTCCCCAGCTGCAGGCTGCTGAAGAATCAGACATAAAAAATGACGGGCAGAGAAAGCTCATCTCTTTCTTTTCCCAGTTTTCATTAGAGTTTTTTGCCACCATTGTGACAACTTGCTCTGTTCAAGGTTGCAATACTAAAGCTGATACAGTATGCACAGATGTTTAACTTCAGGCAGATTCAAACCAAAGGCCAAGTAATGCACACATCACACAATACTGATCTTTAATCCAAAAGACAGAGCTTGTCTGAAATAGAAAATTCTGCTTTCAAAGTCACAAAGCCACCAACGTTCTGTAAATCTGTGTCACCAAATCTTGTTCATTATCTATTCATTGTTGACTTAAGGAAAATATCATCTCTATTCCATCACCAGCCACCTAAAATGTAAATATAATTTACAAATTATTAATAACACTGAATTGTTAGTAATTACCTATATAGTCTGTGTTGTTTGTGAATGACTTGGCAGGAAATATGACGTTGTGGTGTACTTCATCATTATTGGATGGAGGTGGCTCATAGCCATCGCTGTCATGTTCTGCTTCCTCAGGTTCTTCTGTTGGTGATTCATAGTCAGCCTCATCTTCCTTTTCCTGGTCATCATCAGGGCTTTCATAGTCATCATCTTCATCCTGTCGAATGTACATAGAAGATAGATCATCTAACCGTACGGCCTTCCCCTGAGCTATTTTTCACTCTGGAGGCTATCAAGTTTTTACAAACAGTCTGAATGAAAAAAAAAAAATCTCTGTTGAAATAAAACAGGGAAAGGAGGCAGTGTTTTCTTAACACATACAGCACTCAACAACTTCAGAAAGGAAACAAGTATCATTTTATAACAGTGACTGCAATGGAAGGTCAAGATAAGGTGACAGCTTATTGAAATGCACAGTGCCTTTGGTTTAGGTAACAAACAAGGCACCAGCAGACAATTCAGTACTTCCTAGAAACACACTGGGGCAGCCGTTGATGCCTGTTGATAATAGTTCTTACTTAATAGCATGTATTTTAAAGCCTGCAACTCAACTTCCTAAAACTGCTTTAGACAAAACGAGGTCTTTAATACAGGTCTTGGTGCACTCCGCTGACCAGCACCAAAACAGCTTCATACAACTTGCAGGACCTAGTAAGGTCACAGTGAAAATACAGTAGCAGCCATAGCACACGTCCTCTGTGCAAGCTGCCAAGGCTGACAAGAAAAAGTACTCAGTTTGTCATTGCTATCTTGGCTGAAAGTTCCAGACTAGCTCTGTATTGACATAGAACCCAGGTGCTCTATAGGTGCAAATCTCCTGCAAACTTAGTAGCAAGTGATTTTTTAAAATCCCTCTCCATTTTTTGCAAAGCCCGATTGGCACTGGGCACTCCAAGAGATTGTCGTAAACCCAGACCCTGCGTCACCCAGCTAAGCTGCATCTCCTTCATCTAACAACAACTACTGATGCATTTTCTGTGCTGAAAGGCAAAAGGGACATGTGCAGTCGAGCTGCCTTTGGAAAATGAGTTTCTTCAACAAATCAATAAAATGGCAAGAATTTGCCACTGAATAATGTAGCAGCCTTTCCTTTACTAGCCACCTCTTTTAAGAGTTTGCAGTAAGTATATAAAATTCAGCTAAGGTTCTGTGGAGACCTGTTTGTTGAGGCAGTGTGTAGGACTCTGCCTTGACTTACTGGGGGAGACTTTTTTCTCAGTGAAAAGGTATATGCAACTATGCCAATCATTCATGCTCCCGCTTCTGTTTCTCCTCATCCTCACACCCCCTGCCACTGCTTACTCCATCTGTGCTGCCCAAAGTCAATAATGCAAGAAATGATAGACCTTAAAGAAGAAATAATCCATTCAACCAGTATGTTTTCTTAATCCTGATACTCACAAATGAAGACCAGCCCCCGTCATCTTGACTGTATCCTGTGTAAAGAAGCATGAGCACAGGCCTCTTAACATGGACAAGGATTTAAACTATCAAGATACAACTTGACAAAAAAGACACAACAAATCCCAGATGATTCTGAACCACAATCCTATGTTGCAGGAACAAGGTAGGTCTTTCAAAGGCAGGCAGGCATTCATGAAAGGTACTACAAACATAATTCTGAGTCTGGTTAACCTTCTATGAGTTGGTATATGTGCTGTCACTTCAAGTATGTCCTACACTTCCAGTTTTCAATGTAGTGTGATGTAGAATGTTTTTAGAATGAGCATAGACTTCTCTCTCTTCTTTTTTTTTTTTTAATACTATTTTATCTTTCATATCAAAGTTCTTTTTTTCATTACAGTAAGACTGAGGGAACATGGTAGCTTGCAAAAGTTTTAAGTGCTCTTGGCCTATTAATATAGGTGGAATAAAAATTCAGAACACAGCAGACATCTAGAAGCTTACCTCTCTGATATGGGGTGCTGCTAGGAGTAGGGACAGGGGCAGGAGCTGTTGGAACAAAGAGATAAGCACTGGTTCTCTGGCTTGGGATAAAGAAAGGTAGATTGGGATTCTCATGTAAGTGTCTCTGCTCTTGCCTTTCTTCATCTTTCCTGTTTTAAAAATACTTTCTTGCTTGTTCTCCTGTAACTACTCTTACTCTTTTTGCAACTTTTTCATGCTCTCATCTTTTCCTGTTTGTTATTTTTGGGTTCCCCACCCTCCCCCACCCCGCCCTGCGAAGATTAACAGTATTTAAATGTTTTAAACCCCTTTGTATTGTTAGAGACTACCTGCCAGCACACACGTACCTGGGTTTTCATGACATTTTTGTGTTTGGGCCCTACAACAAAGATAGAGATAAAATTAATTTCTTCACTTTGCAATTCTCAAATGTTTGAAGCAAACGAAACCTGTCACTAACAAAGGGAATAGTTAAACAGTAGAATGAAGTTTATAGAGATGAATTTAACTCTGTCCAAAATGCCCAAACCACACTACTATCACATACAGGATCCTAATGTAAGTTAAACTGTCTTGAAAAAAAATCAGGTCAGTGAGGTTGAGTGTTTAGAAACGAGGGGACTCAGTAAATAAATTTACCAGGGATGCCAGTCCTGACAATAAAAACCGTACACATTCCATCCAAGCTGCTGAAATTCAAGTTTATAAATATATGTAGGGTTGATAAATATTTTCATGGTTTTCAATTCTACTTTTGAACTCTAGTTAATGTAAAAGTGTAAACCCATGTTATCAGGTGATGTAAAACCATATTATATACACAAGACTTAGCTTTTCATTGTGTATGAATATAAATTCTTCTTTTCTCATGCAATGATCTTGCAATTTTTGCTCTTTTGCAAGAATATTATATTCAATTATAAGTCATAAATTATTAAAATGTGGAATGAAATATAGGTCTGTGAAATGCATTAATGATGATTATTAATGCAATAATATGTGCCTGGGCTTTATAGAATTCTTCAACTTTAATTTTCAGGTGGAAAATGGTATGAAATTTATGTTACTTGGTTTGGGACATGGCAGAAGTACCGAGGGTGTTCATGGGCTCAGGATTTGTTATTCTTAAAGGATGACATTAACAACCCAGTGTTCTTTGATAGAATTTCCAGGCTGACCATCTAACCCAGGTGTTATTGATCAAATTGAAAACAGTCCAGAAAAAATATATCTGAAAGCTTTGGGAAAGAAAGCTGAATTGCTTTACTTACCATTTTGGTAAGAAAGATAGCCTCCCTTCATTTCTGTTTATTTCTTGACTTAATTTACTTACAATTCTATTTAAAAGAAACACAAAAATAGATTAAAAAAATCCTCCTTGAAACTCGTCTTTCATATTCTTAGCTGCTTTCCTTCAATATTTACTAAAAATAGTCTGTGGTAGAGAAAATTGAATTTATCATTATTGCAAAGTTGTGCTATACCATATCCAATTGAAAACTAGACTTTTTCTACACAGATAAATCCCCATATTTTTGGATCAAGTTTAAAAATAAACACTAAACCCAGCAAGCCTTAGAAACTTCGGGTGTGGTAGACATCATGCACTAGAACACTGCTTTAAATAATGGTGACTGCATTATCCCCTGGCCTTGAACTCGAGGAACACAAGCTTTCAAGCAACCCAGCATTACAAAAAAAGCCAACAAAAACATTCTTTTCTTTTTTTTTTTTTAATCTTGAACCATGCTAAAGGTCTCTGATTTTAAATACCCCTTTGCTTGCCCTTACTACTTTCCTAATGCTTCCTTTAGTGTAATTCAGCTTAAAAGATAAACTCCAGGCATAGAATTGCTCTGCTTGGCTATGGAAAGCGCTATGGGGACAGATCAGGCTGCCAGCAAGTATCAGAGAACAAGCAATTTCAGATCAGTATGGCCACACTGTCTGAAAAGGATGAAGATGGGTAATTTGAAATTAAGGATATGTGCTCAAGGATCTAAGTATGGAAACAGAAAGGCAGAGGAAGAATAATTTTTGTTTTTTTCTTTTTTTAAGACAATATTTTGCAGTTTTCTGGTTTGAAGCAAATATTGTCATACTTGCCCCTTTTGAAATAAGCAGATGCACAATTGTTAGTAATATAAGAAGGATTTACAGCTGTCTAAATCTGACAGCATTACCCAAGGAAGTTGTATAGAGCAAGAAAAATGCCAGGTTATAGCCACAGGCTCCTCTTGCTCTTCTTTCCCATGCAATCAGCACTCCTCTGCACAAGAAGTTTCCTCCTACTGCAGGTGATAGGAAGTTGCAGTGTGAATAACAAGTTTCTTGTGAAAAATCAGGAAATGTTCTGGGGTGACCAGTGCACTGCGTATACCAGTGCTTTGCTTGAGAAGTGGATTGTGGAACTTGTGTGTGGCTTATTGTCCACTGTAGAAGAGGTAGAGAAAGGATCTTTCCTAATACTGTGCTTATTTTCAGCTAAACAAGTAAAATGAAAATCGCTGGGTTTAGAACTAATAATTCTTTTAGTTCAGACTTCGATGGGTATGAACGAGTCCTGAATGTTTTCAAGCTTTCAGGACTAAACCCGGGCTGGCTGCTATGAGGATTTACACCAACTGCTTTTTGAGGAAAAAACTGAAAGGAAAAAGTTACTGGTCTTATCTTGTGTTTTAGAATTTAATCATTTGCTGATTAAAATACAATGCCTAATCTTCAACTTTATTTGAGATGCTTCAGACCAGTGGCTCAGAGAGTTATTAGAAGAAAGCAAAGTTTGGAAGGGTACCACTTTACAAGCAATGTTATGTCAGGAGATGGGTGCACTGAGCAGCTGAGGAGTCTGTAGCCATGTGAGGAAGGAAGTACCAAAACCACATTGCTTTCTGAGTTGTGGGAGTGGATGATAGGAGAGGATAAGGCAACAACGCTTGCAGAAAATGTTACTCAGACTTCTCTTTCTCTTTTTACCTCCTCTACCAGGCGCTTAGCTTAAAAAAACAGGCAGGAAGTCAAAAATTAAAAAAACCCACCCCACAGAACCAACCCCCAGAGCCGTGCTCCAAAACTGGCTTTCATTCGCTTCATGGCAGGTATTGTTGTCATGAGTAGAATCCATTCTACCTGTGTTGGGTAAAGGACTGAAGATGGATGAGAGAGATGGAAGGCAAAGTCCTCTAGGACCAGGAATTTACTCTCTTTTAATGGAGAGTTTTAAAGAATTTATCAAGTATTTGAAATTTTTAAAATAGTATTTTAATCCCTTTTTTTGGTATTTAAAAATAAGCCAAAGGAAGGTTCATGAAGATGTACACCTGTAAAATGGCTGGTGGAGATCAACTCTCAAAATAATAATTCTGTTAATAATAATGATTAGCTTAAGGAAACGGCCTATCATACTTTGTAATGACAACTGTTACCTACTTAGACACGTCAAGATTTTTTGTAAAAGTCACAGAATCATCCCCAAAGTAATGACAGTTACATTCAAAACTTGATCGCTAGATTTACTCAAATGTATATATTTAGTAAAACCACACACCCAGGTCAGGAGGTCTGTATGAATGTAGGCTGTGGTTTGCAAACCTTATCTAGGTGCAAGTGCTGGGTTCTCGGTATGTGTAGGTCAGTATAACCCTGCTAAAGTTACTGGAAAACAATCTCTCTTGTACATGTGCTTTTTATTCAGTCCACGGCCAATGCTGTAAGTGTGACACTTGCTATTAAGGTTCATCATTTTCACAGAACATGCTCAGATTTTGGCAGTGTTGCTAAGTATTGGGTACTGTAGCTACCATATCTAAAGTGTATTTCAGCTTGTAGAAAAACTTCCTACTAGGAAAGGTTTCATTGTGATATAAGAGTAAGGCATGAATGTGTTCTACCAGAAGTCAACAGCAAGCACTTTACATTGTGGTGAGAGTGTGGAGATTCTGGAGTAATGAAATGAATGTTAAAAAAGTGACAGGTTCTTCTACCCATTAATTTTATTCTGTTGGGGTGGTTTTGGTTGGCTTTTCTTCACGTTTTGTTGTTGTGTTGTTTTGTTTTGTTCTTAAATGGCTGTCATTTCTCTTTCCTATTAAAGCTCTAAATTCCTTTTTCAAACAGTGGCATTACACAGAGGACCCCACATCACATCAACCTTTTTCCATTTATATTCACAATGTTCTAGTGAATTGTTTAGCTGTTTGTAAATGTGGAGAAAGCCAAGAACAAGGGCATGAGTTCCAGAACTTAAAGATCTTGATTTCAAGTTCTTTTCTTGCTGCAAAACCCAAAAGATCTGACCAGAAAAGGCTGTTCACTTTGTACTAGAGTGTTAAATGGTACGTGGACAGTGAAAATTGAATTTTGAAATAATTTTTGATATCAATAGATGATGAGATAGGAGCAATTCCACATTGTTGGATTTTATTTTAACTATTCACCTATGACATTAATATCTCTTGTATGTGTGTGTTTATTAGACCTTCCACTGACTACTTTTGATTCACGAATTTGAAAGACAACCACCAAAAGTCCTCAAAAGTAGATGTTCAAACAAGAATAACAAAAGGTAATTTTGCCAAAGGACTGTTAAGAAGGGACAAATAATCAGAGATTTACAAGCAATGTCTTTTACAGTGTGGTAAGATGACTTTTTCCTAGACAATCTGGCGTAACTTGGGTCCCTTACTCTCAGTATCAAGAGTTAAATGTTCCTTTTAATTGACAGCAAGTTCCAAAGTGCCGAGACATCAGGGCATCTTTTTTTTTACAGCATCTGGGCCCCCTTACAAACACAGTATACACCACCCGTCCTCATTAGCAGGAAATCTATTTTGTCAAGATACAGATATGATCTAAGAAACAGGTCATGTCTGAGTCTTTCACATTCAAGTCCTTGCATATTTGGTAAGAACAGAGGTATCCTCCTGCCATCAGATCTAGCCACCAGTTTACCCATGAGCACATTAGTTATTAGGAAGGAATTCTTTACTGTGAGGATGGTGAGATACTGGAACAGGTTGCCCAGGGAAGTTGTAGATGGTCCGTCACTGGATGTGTTCAAGTCCAGGTTGGATGGGGCTTTGTGCAACCTGGTCTAGTGTGGAGCTGGAACTAGATGATCTTTAAAGTCCCTTTCAACCCAAACAATTCTGTATTTCTATGAATGTGAAAGACCACACAGGTTAGGAACCTTCTAACTTCCAGCTTAAATATGTACTAGAGAACTTCTGACAAAATAAAATCCTTTGTATATTAGAAGCTAATTTTTCTGTTACTCAGTATTGACTTAATGAGATTTTTGTTCTTCATTTAGTAACTTCTATGAAATTATGAAAGCTATTCAGATAAATTCGGAACTTTTTCAAGGCCTAATCCCCAGGAGCTAAGGAAAGCTATTTAACACTGAATCAAATGTTCCAAACTGATTTATCTTTAACACCTACATAAAGGAAAAGCATGTGATGAAAACTGCTTGAACTCCTCAACTGTTATGTACATACCTGACAATTTTTTCCTTTGAGTTCAAGTCAACAGTTAAATCTTCCTTCAAAGGTAATACTTGCTAAACATTTTAACCTTTGTGTCGCTGCTGTCGGCCAAAGAATTTATGGATGAGTTCTTTTGAACATCCCCCAGACAATTTTTTTTGTATTGTACCATTGTGCTTGAGCAGTCATGACAACCCTCCTATTTTGGAACATTGTTCTTTTTCTCTCAGTAGACTGCAATAAACAGGAATCTTAACTAATCACATGCAAATCATTTGCCCAGTATTTTGTATGAGTTTTCACTGCAGACCACCTAAGATAACTTTTAGTGTTAAATTGGTTTGTCTTTACTTACGGCACTCTGAGTTTGGGAAATTTCTGAATATCATTTTCAGACATGTTCTGAAAAGGAAACACATGGTACATATCACAAAATTGTCCATGGAACACCCTGTGACTTAGAAAAATTTGCTTATTCAAAAATATGATGTGAAGTGAGGCATGACAAAGCAATGCAGGGTAACAGCCTGCCCATCCCAGGGGTCCTACAAGAAGGGAACCCATTTTCAGAAAAAATCCTGTCTATATTTTTTCTGTTTTGCTGTAGGTTTTTACTTTATGTTGCTGCCAGTTGTATTAAACTAGCTAGGAGGTTAATAAACATCATGTGTATTTGTTTACACACAACATAAAGGACTTCAACAAAATAATCACGTCTAACTTCACAAAGAAGTATTTTTCTAGCTAGAATATTCTAATGATAGCTTGTTAAAAAGTTCTGTAAGGAAAAGTAAACTCTTAAACCAGCTCTTACCAGGTGAGAGTTGGCTAAATGTGTTTACCAGCAGATGGTCCATTCTTTCAGGATTAATTTCATATTAATGGGACTCTGTGCAAAGCTAAAGTCATTTGCTTTTCTGATTTGGGTTCTAAATGAGTCCTCTATGGGTGTTGTATTGTCACTTTGACTTACAGGCACAGTTAAAATCCATCCTTGCTCAGCTTCTGAAAAGAACTGGAAATAAAGCTTTCTTTTGCAACAGCTTTCTCACTAGAAATCACTATCAGAGATACTTAAGCTAAACTAAGTGAACAGACAGTAAACCAAAAAATTCCAGCACTATTTTTAAGTCTTGTATGGTTTTTTTCCTCTTTTTCTTCTCTTGCTTTCTGGATATTGCTTTTCATTGTACAGTGCCATCACCTAGCATAGAGAAAATGTATCCTCTATGTGCTTATTAAGAAGTCTTGAGATACCATAATTCATCTCAGTGGAGAGTGTCAAAACAATTAAGGGCCACATCCTGGTAACAGCCTGTGGTACTGATTATGGTGTGAGTTCAACAGAACATGCATGGTCTGCTTGAAATCATCACCAGTGGCATTCTTCATGGCAATTTTGGAATGCAGCTTCTCACATTAAATATAAAGGGACAGAATATTTCAAATTTTTTAAAAACATTTGTAGTTTTAAGAGAGTGTCCAATGAAATGCCCCTTGTAAAGGATTGTTCCTGATAGAAAGACAAAGTTCTACCATAGATTCTGATGTTATGCTATTTTGCTTTACAACTATTTAGTATAGCTAAAAAATATGGTATTTAAGTGACTTCAGGAGCTAGATGTGTTGAATTCCTTCACGTCTGCATAGTGCAATCAGGTAAAGTTGTGCGTGATTGCAAAGTTTCAGGATAAAACTGTGAATTTTAAAATAGAACACCATTTGCTGGAGTTTCATTCTAAGAACCTTACCTGTAACGTCACAGTATGTGTAAAATCACATGTTGTACTGGTCATGTAGCTGAAAACTCCTTGGACTTAAGAGAGCCTTGGCAGCCTAACCAAAATCTTTCTAGAAGCTGGGTGTGGAGTATGTCATCCCCCTTCAGATATAGCAATTAGATTGCAGCTTACACCTGACCTAAGCTGAGATGTGCTAAGTCTTGAGAGCTTGACTGATGCTTCTGCAGAGAGTCAGCCTCTCTCTTCTTCCATCATGTGCAGCTCCAAATGTAGGACAGATTAGTGCATTGTGAAAACTTCTGGGAAAGTATTTTGTTGAGTTAATCACAAGCTTCAGAAACTCTCTCTGGAACATGGATAATACTGTGGTTCTTTCTGTCTTTCTAACTGCCAACAGTAATTGGCTCACAAAGCTATCAATTATTATCAGGAGAGAACAAATCCTAGCTGTATTTTCCGTCACTGTTTAGCCTCTGGGAGTACTCAAGGGAGTAAACCATAAAAAACCTGTACTCCCTTCATGGCAGCGTCATGCAGGATTTACTGAAGAATCATAATTTTTTCGTACAGATTTTTTAAGCTTCTCTCTGGACTTCTGTTCTGGTGATAAACCTGACAAATATTATGGGTTTAAACTCTCATAAAAAGGTGATGTTGCTATTTTAAATATTAGAGAATTTTATTAGAATAAGTTACATGGAATCTCTCTGGTTTTATTCCTACTGCATCTTTACTGGACTTTCCTTGTGGTAGCCAGTAGATACAGAAATATGACTTTGATATAGATCTGGCAATAGATACAAAACCTGCAAACACTCAACAGTTTCCTCTGTGTGAATGTAACTTGGCAGTTCCCAATGACTTACAAAATGTAAGATATTTCTTAGAAAAACTATTCATACAGAAAAGTAATTTTTTTTTCAAGATTTCATTGTATTCTAGAATATTCCACTTAAAGACTCCTTTTGTTGTTCTGTGTAATAGGCAAACCTTTTTTTGCATTATACAATTGACAAGTAGGTCAAAAGCTTAAAAACCAGCAGATGTGAGCAGCTGCTTGCTTAACAGAAAAACATCCTTTGAATCTATCAGGATGCTTCTGAAGAAATGCTGCACACTAAGCTATGTATTTAGAAAAACACTCTGGCAAGAAACAAAAAATTACAAAAATGACTTGGGAATCACACAGTTATTGCTCTTGTATTTGTGCCTCACAAACTTCCAGACTTTCATAATGCTTCTGGAGACAGAACTCTCAGTCCAGCACCAGATCCTTAGTGCTTGACCTTAGGGGTTAGTAGGATAAATCCTGACACATATCTGAATAATTCTGACTCCGCCCAGTAGGAGGGAGGTGCAATGGCCTGTTCTTACAGAAGGGGATTGAAAATATTCGTGTCACAGTTCAATGAAATGTCAAAAATCTTGCTATATTAGGACAAGCAAATGAAAAATAAGAAGTCTTTAGAAGAGGTATGTGTAGATTTCCCCACCACGACTAATTACACAGATTATCAGAACTACTACTTGTGGGGAAAATAGAGTAGTTAATATTTGAAAATAAAATAAAAATAAAGTGAAGTAATAATAAAAGCCCTTACACACCTTCATGGGTGTGTGTTTAAGACCTGAAAAAGGCAGCTGTGTGAATGGAAGAGGTCACCTTTAAGCCAAGCTGCTGGTAAAGCCTGGAGCAATGTTGTTGTAAACCCACTGGGAGTTTGCTTACTAGCTTGGTGTGTTTAAAGTTCACTGATTTTGTATATTGCTGCAGAAGAAATCTGATTTTAACTAGAGGCATGAAATAGTGATTCTGATAGAAGGTGAGTCATTCTGGCCAGGTCTGTGTCTTCTTCAGTAGGAGAGGACAATTAACAAATGTGAGTTTTCTGTAGAAAATTTGAAAACAAGCACTTCCTATAAAGGAAGAGAGGAATTCAAGACAAGATTGTGGTGTTAAAACTTCCTTGTCATTTTAAAAAATACTAAAATATATGCATATAGAAAAACATGTTTGGGTTCCCAGCATTCCATATTTAAAACAAGATGTCTGTCTGGCTTTAGCAAAGGTGTTTACTTCTCTTATTTATATCTCAGTGACCATTTGCAAGGTAAGCACTTTGCACCTGCCAATGCAAAGTAAGGAGGAGTTGAAACAAATCCTTGATTGGAATTTTACAGGAAGGAATTGTACAACTCTACTTACCAAAAACCTCTGTCCACTTATGTTGTGCTTTCTCACGACTTTCTCGCAGTCCTTATACTTTAACTGTCAATGAAAAGAAGATGATTATTGCATCCTTAATTAAAAGAATGGATTAAGACACTTAGACGTACATCTAGCTTTGAGCAGATGCTGCAAGTTACCCTTTTGTATGCTAGAGCCTGCCTAAATGGTTCCTTTTGTTCTGTAAATGTGGATTTTTAAGACAAAGGTTCTTCAGTGGACTTCAGGATTTTCATCCCTTTAGGAGTATGCACTTCCTCACATTTAAAAACCACCTCAGGGTTGCCTGGCCCAAAGAAATATTTGTAAAATGAGTAATTGTGGTATTGACTGGGATACAGTTGTGGGAAATAGGAAGCATAGCAACAACCTTAATATCCTGGAACACTGAAGCCCTGATTCCAGCAGTTGAATCCACTGCTGTAATTGAAAAGCTTCCTTTTCTGGATGGAAACGTTGCTTGTTAATCCTGGAAGTTATCTATAATTTTTGGAAAGCTTTTCCACAATATTATGTTTTACAGTAGCACCTAGGACAAGGACATGCATTTTAGAAGATGATCATGTACATAAGAAAAGAAAGCTCCTGGTCCTACCACACAAAAATATAACAGTAATTTGGGGGACTTAGGGACAAAAAAACCC
The DNA here is from genome assembly GCA_024336885.1 of Actenoides hombroni. Taxonomy (NCBI): domain Eukaryota; kingdom Metazoa; phylum Chordata; class Aves; order Coraciiformes; family Alcedinidae; genus Actenoides; species Actenoides hombroni. The sequence continues at coordinate 4,075,016 of WUAM01000282.1, forward strand.
CAAAGAACAACAACAACAAAACCCCAAAGCAAGCCACATTTAGCAAGACATGACTCAAATATTTTAAATGACTGTCTTTTTCTTTTTTTTTTGTCCTTTTTTTTTTTTTTTCCCCAAAACAAGAGCAATAATAGCGTAATGTGAGAATACAGCATATAGTTTTGATCTGGCTAGAATGCATTTTTTCTGTTTCAAGCTGATCATGTCCATACCATACCAAGGGAACCCAAACAGAGGGCAGGCCAGGTGACCTTTTGAAGCCTGCAAGACAAAAGTATGGCTCTGGTCCTGGCTGAAACTTTAGTTAGTGAACATCATACAGACAAATGATCTTGTGCTGCTGGGATAATTCCCCTAAAGCAGAGAACATCTTCTAGAGAGCACTATGTCTTATCTTAGTTCTATCCTATTTATCCATTTTAAGGAGTAAACTTGTAACTTGATGTCTTATGAGAACAGATCCTCAAGACGTCTGAACAGCTGAGAGAATATTTTTAGGAACCACCTTCAGTTACTCCCACACAGAAACAGGTCTATCTCTGCCAAGTATTTTGGGATACGCATTAAGACTTTTGTGCAGACTCAGGCCTTAAAGCTGTAAATGATGGCTCTTTCACATAGTGAGTGCTACCCTGATGTGACCAGCACAAGTCTGTATGCAGCAGTAAGCAACTGCTAGACTTGGTAAAACATGATGACTTTAAGTAGCTTTTGCCCTGATAACACCTCCTCAAAAATGGAACGCCAAGATTATCCCTGTCCTGGGGGGTATCTGGATCAGTAGATGTTCTGTCTCCAAGTCTTCATTTCACTTTCCTGTGCCACTAACCCCTGCACCCTAAAATTAGAGGTTTGGAAGTAGTTGGCAGTTTCCCTGCTTGGGAGATTTGGCAGACACAGACTTTGTGTTTGATCTGCTTGTCCTTATTAGCCAGTTTCGCCATCTGGTATCAACTTCCCTCAACTCCCCACATAACTCTCACAGAGTTATAGGAGCCACTGAAACAATACATTTTGCATTATTTCAAAATGGAGCCCAAACTGTTCCAGGTTTTACAAGCCTAGTCCAACAGCTTACTTGAAAATTAAATATCTAATGCCAAACGTCACTACTGGAAAATCTTCCCAAATCTTCTGATTGATCTGAATGTTAAATTCCAGGCTGACAATTTTGAACTGGGGAGGAGTGTATTCAGTAGCAGGGGAGATGAAGCAGTCACTCTGATGTGAATTGAAAAACGAACAGTTTACAGAGAACACGCAGCAATGAAATTTCAGTAAAATTGGCTCAGTTACACAGTTCTGAGCAGTTACAAAGGGGTCAGCATCATGATGCAGAGGATATATATATTAGTGAATTCCTGTATTGCCTTTCCAAGTATTTCTTCCGTGTAGAAACTCCTCTGCATTGTAAAATGAAATTTATGGATTGTCACAACTGGAAAAGGTGTCAAAAGAAACAGAAGTTCCTAGCTAGTCACACAAGGTAACTTCAGAACAAGTAACAGTGACAGGAGAGAAGGGGTAGCCAGTAATCTTCAGCTATGAGTTTTGCCCAACAAGTTTTAGAATAGGGAAGTCAAAACAAAAGGCAAAATGTTTTTCCAGCTGAGCCTAAAAGAATCAGGAGTCCATGTATCCAAAACTGTGAAGTTCTTGGCTGGGTTCTCTGGGGTGTGATTAGCAAAGACATTCAGAAGCTCACCGAGCTGTCTGAAAAGAACACACCTCTTCTGAAAATAATTAAGAACCTAGAAAACTTGTAATCTTCACACATTAATGCCTTCTGCAGCTATTAATATATGTTATAGCAACAACTGCAGTAGAGTGTACATTTTCTCTTACACCCAATTTGAAACACACTTTCAAGATTCATTTACAGATTTCAGCGGCCAGCGTACGTAGCTCAGCTGCTTCACTGCCCGTGGTTTTGCTTTTACTTTTGCCGCAAGCTTTGCCCATTATAAAGATATGTAAATTTAGCCCAACCAACGTTACAGTACTTTGCTCCTCCATCATACAAAGACTAAACTTACCGTCCTAAAATATTCTGCTAAGTCATCTGGGTTCCATGTAACCACGTCTGAACGATAGGGAATGTTTCGCAAATCCATGGTAAGTTTTCTCCTCTAGGCAGTTAGAGAACGTTCAGAGCAGCACGTCGCTGAAACGGCCATATGTTCCCCCTGTGGGACCACCTCCAGCCTCTCCAGCAATTCCTTGTCTAAAAGCCAGGTGCTTCTGCTTAATATCTGTGCTTCTTTAAATTTAGAACTGCCGTCGTTGGGACATCCAAGAGAGATACTGCTTCCTCTAATACAAAATGGTCTCTTCTCAGAAAAGTTGTTCACTAGTCAGGCTTACCACTTCCTCTGTCTGAATATAAATAAGTAAACAAGGAAGCACAGCAAAGTGTTGAAAATGTTCTGCTTGCTACATATAAATAAGCTCCTGTGGACCCTATTTGCTTGTAATTGCACGCAGAAATATTTAGGTATTTACACACTCCATACAGTATAAAAATATTGGCATATTGTCTGCAGACATTGGTTACTGCGTCTGTGCAGGTCTAGACCAGGCAAGCCTCCCTTCAAAGAAGAAAACTGTCACTTAAGAGAAACTTCTTCACCTTAGCTCACTACCTGAAGCGTCACATTGTCTTTCTTTGATTTGTTCAACAATCAAAGGTTACTGTTGGAGTTGTATGTAAGGAGGTGTGCACGAGTTAGGGATGGAATTACAGTCAGCATTCCTTCAGATAAGGAATGGCTCAGTGAGGCAAAAAATGGACAAACTTAGCTGAAAAATTACTACACTGTCATTCTTTCAGTGCTCCATTTTTCAGCTACTTCTAATGAGGATTTTTTGTCTGAAAAAGAATCCACAGACCCATAATGTCAGCACAGGGACATGCTAGACTGCATCTGTCATGGATGGCCAGTTCAGGCACCATCGGACCACTAGGTCACTTTGATGGGACTACATTCAGTAATTCCAAATGTGCCTGTTTTTTCAAAACAGCCAGCATGTTCATTCTCCCTTTTATTGATGTGGTGCTTCCTCCTGAAATGGTGCTAGTATGAACGTTTGGGGGCACGGTTCACATTGCCTGCACAAAAGGTGGTATTTTGTGTGTTTTCTGTATTAGCAAGAATAGATGCACAGTTTTGAAGCAGTGGAAGGCCTCTTTCTAATGGAAATGCATCACTCTCGTTGTTCCTAGTCACTGCAGACCTTCAGACCTTGGGTCTGCGATGTGCGAGCGCGTTGCGTACGAGTGTGTGTATTTGAGGTCACACCTCCAAGTCTCTACAGTACGTAAGTTTTCCTTTTGAAATTCAGTCTGCTTTAAAGTAGGTCACTTTTTCTTCAGAAATTTTGGTAAATGATGACAGCATGGTATTTAAAACTCTCAAACTAAACTGCTGTCAGAGCTGTTCTAAACTGTAGCATGTATCAAATTCATGGTGTAGCTATATTTTATGGGTTCTTTATTGAAATGACCTGTTTTAATCATCTGAGCCATGTACTGACAGAAATAGCATTATCTCTTCAATGTAAGTCTAAGTTTGGGGACTAAATTAACTTGTGACAAAGAATCCCCACAGGAGAATTTGTTTTGATGGTGCATTGTCAGCAGTGGTAGAGAGAAGGTTACAGAGCACACATCTCAGACACCCCATCACACACCGTGTGAACAGAGGAACAAGTTTCTAACAGTGTAGAGACAGGAAGAAGCCTGTGCTGTAATTTCTACTCGTTAGTTCTATTACAATTTTTCATTACCTTCTAATCCAACTTCTATCCCAAATCCAGCGCAGCAGCTCTAATTTCAGTTGTGCTATTCCTTATCTGTACTAATACAAAACTAATTTATTCTGATGATGTTACAGAAGAATCATAGCATCCTTTATTCTGATGCTGAGATAGGAGAAAAGCAGTCACCTTTATAGTCAGTCTCTTAGTCTAGAGAGCCACTAACACAGAAATTCTGATACATTTACCTAATTGTTATTGTTTGCTTGCATCCTGTCTATGTTCCTGTGAGTACCTTATTGCTACGTGCATTTTTAATGTGCTTTACAAAACCCAGCTGCATGTGTACTTCAGCTTTCTCTTTGTCTACAACTTCTTTTGTAATGTGATATAGGATGTGGTGGCCAAGTGAGGCTTGCTAAGGCAACATCACTTTGTATTTTCTACACTTGAGTTTTCAGATACACTGCTAGATTAGTGTAACAATTTTAAATTGCATTTCCAGCCCAGGTATGTACTTGAACATGTCAATGGAAAATGTTGCTCCACTCACAGATAACAATGCATGAGTCATGGCCCCCAGTCCCACCTAGGCTGCAGAGAGTTGTTTTGAAAGATGCTTTTAAATGTCTTCGTGGCCCAGAAATGCAATGTGGCAAATGCCATATTCCACAAAAGGAAAATCTTGATCCTGGAAAAAAGATTCCACAATATTTCCTCATGCTTTTAATTGTTCTTTGGTTCACTCTTCCCATATTTTCCCTCTTCTTCATTGTTTCTTTTTCTCTCTTCAGAGTTACTGTTGTTACCTCCAAAATTAGCTCTTTCTCCCATGTACTCCTCTTGCCTCTAGCATCCTCTGCTCAGAGAAGCAATTTCAACACTGAGAGTCACCAAGAAATGAAATAGAGAGAGAAAAGAAGTTGAATGCCCACACTTATGCAGGCCCACATACCAGAATCTTTAGTCAGCTTTGGATAGGGGCGTAAGGGAGGGTGCCTGGGAAGCAACCACATCTGATTTTTGTGGAGGAAGACAGGCTGCCTGCAGGAATAGCATTAGGGTGGTTAAACAAACTACAGCCAAGGGACAGGGCCACAGAGAGCTGCTGGGGAAGACTGTCAGTTTTGACAGGCTACATGCAGAAACTCGGTTGACAACTAAATACATTTCAGAGGCGACAATCCTGTCTGCCTGGAGTGATCACATGCTTTGAACCTTAGCAGTTCAACCTTAGATTGCAAGAAATGAAGACACAATAAGTAGGCAGCAGAAGATACATCTGTTCTGTAATATAATTTTTTATATATTACAATCTTCCATGAAATGGATTTTAACATGTTAGATTTTCAAATGCTGATGCTACAACTATTATCAGGTGCGTAGCATTTCCACTGTGACCTTTTTTTCCTCTCTTTAAAGGACTAGGTCTCTTATAGCTGATGTCTGCAGTGGAACAACCCTGACATAAGAAATGTGTCCTCAAAAACCAGCTGCCGATGGTGCAGTTCTTTAAGATGTGATGCTCTGGTGACTGATATTTGAAAATGTGAGAGTCTATTTCAGGCAAGGCTGGAGGGAAATTCACACTGCCCACATTCTGCTGCCTTCAAAGAGTGTCAATATTTTCCATTTTCTCTCACCTCTTTCTGGTGCTGCTCTGTCCCACTGCACCCTGTTTTAAGTGGAGTCAAGGGCTTATTTTGAACAGCTTTCAGAATGGCTCATTCTAGAATAACTCCGTTTCCATGTCAGCTTTCCTAGAGCCAAGCAAAAAAAAAGTTCAAACCTCGTAAGGATTTAGTCTTTATGCTCATCTCCACCAGTGCAAGGTGGATCTTTATGACATGTTTTTCTTTTGTCCTGACCAATTTTGTTTTTAAAGGACTAGGGTACTTTCTTCCTTTTATCCTGGGAATGTTTACTATTGCCAGGTTGTGATTCCTCTTTTAACACCTTATTCCCTATCTACCTATAGACCTATCTGTAACACATGGAAAAAATGCTTTCCTTTTTATACCCTTTAAATAGCACCACAGTAGTGTTATATATTCCTTGATGTCTTTCACAAGCACTCAGCTACACTTTCTTCTCTTCAAATGTCCTTACCCCTCATTTCCTTAATTCTTGTAGTCAGGTGTTAACCTCGGCTTTGCAATGTCTGGGCATTAAAACAAGATCCAAACCCGAGGCCTCGCCAACTGAAAAAAAAAAAAATCTCCTTTGTACGAAGGAAAGGGAACGGCACGGAGTGGAGCGGCACGGAACGGAACGGAATGGAGCGAGCGGCACGGCACGGAACGGCGCGGAGCGGAGCGAGCGGCACGGAACGGAGCGGAGGGGCACGGAGCGGAGCGAGCGGCACGGAGCGGAGCGGCGCGGAGCGGCGAGTCTCCCTCGCCACCTAGTGGCCAAGTGACCGCCCAGCAGCGAGCCCTGGCCAGCGCCTGGGGCCGTTGGGGCCGGGGCCGGGCCCTGCACACGTTTGATCGCCGGGTTGTTCTCTACGACGTTCCGGTGGGGCCTGCGGCCGGGGTGGGTCCAGCCGGGCTGCCTGCCTCGGAAATACACGGCTCGAACCCAGCTCTGGCTGAGGTACTGCTGGCAAATCCAACTTCACCAAAAAGAATTGTCTCTGTGCTCTTTCTGAACTCAACCCCCAGCGATGACTTTCCTGGGTGGAAACCCCCTGGGCATCCTTGAAGAAGCGTATTTTCCATTGCTAACGCATTGTGCTGCTTTCAGTAGGCGGGAATACAGAGTTCAGGCAACTCTGAAATGCCTGAAATCCTCGAATGCAGCCACCAGAGTGCAGCTGAACTCTATTCAGAAACAGAGAGAATCGAATAGCTATTCAGCTCTGTAAAAAGCCAAAAGGCAGTTAGCTAGGGATACTCCAGCAAGAGCACTGTGTTTCCAGGTACGTGTTTTGTTCCGCTCTGTTCGGGTCATTAGTGGTATAAATGTGTCTGTCCAGAGAGGCTGCAGACAAATGTGGAGGAGAACATCTGGCAGGCCTGAGAAAAGAGGAAAGAGTGAAAAAAAAATTCTTTTGCTTAGTGTGGGAAAGGGAAGTTGGAGACAAGGGAAGGAAAAGGGAGACAAAGTTAGTGACTTGGGGCGATACCAATCAGTTGTGCTTGTGACTGTGAAATGCTCTGCTACCAAGAAAAGCAGCTGCACACTTGACACGTAGGTGTTACAGAGTGAAGAACTCTGCTGGATTTGCACCGTTCAGTGCAGCTCAAGAGCTCCATCCATACACTGCCAAACAATGCCAGCTGTGGTATCACCCGGAAGGAAAATAAGGGGGCCAAAAGGACAACTGGGGAGGCTGTTCGGCTGTGGATACGATACTCCATTGGAGTACGCTGCCTTCCAGGTACAGAACCCTGCCAGCAAACACACAGGGTTTGTAATTGGACATGCAAGGTTGACAGAGACTTGGAGTTACATAAGATAGTTAGAAATAGACTGCTTAGTCTGGGGTAGCTGCTTGGACCCTTCCCACCTGTGCCATCACAAAGCAGAGGTTCCCTGTCTCCAGGTCCATCCGAGACTGCTGCCAAAGGGCAGTTGCCAAGACCTTGACTCCGCAGGGCTCCAGTTCTCTTCTGGCCCTGTCCCACCAGCACACCTCCCTTTTGCTGTCACAGCTCCTGCTCTAGCTCCCACCCAAGCCCTGACACTCCTGGCTCCTCTGCACCACTGCAGAACTGGGCTGGGCTGTGCTGTGCTGCAGGGACTTGCCAGCTCTACATCCAGACCTCACCCAGTGGCAATTGCTCTGAGCATTTTGGGTTTCCTTAAAAAGGAAAATTAAAACAAGGCTAAAATGTTGCTGTTATGGCAAATAAAAGCCTGTTGCTTAGGTCTGACTATGAAGAGACATGATCAGGCTCAAATTACTTGTCAACGCTGTAGTCAAATGGGGTGAACAAGAATGTCCCTGAACAAAGTGATGAAAGCCGGGAAAGGGAGAAAAAAAAGGACAATACTGAATCCAACTAGGGCTGTTTCCTTTCTGTGCCTTAGGTCTTACACCCCCTGGTTTCCCTCTGAGGAGATGAAACAGAGCTGGAGAAGCTGTGACATGATCAGCAGTGTGCAGATGGTGGCACCAAGCAGAGGCCATGGGTGGTGAGGCAAATCTAAAGTGCCCATATCTGCAGCTACTCAGAAGCACGGAAAAAAAGGCTGGGTTCAGGACTGTTACTGAAGTGTGTCCTAAAGGATGAAAGTTTTGCCTACTGTAGGATTTACCAGATTGCTTTTGTCAGTGTGGTTTCTCCTTCCCTGAAAGAAAGCTATTGTTTTAAACCTTCTTGAGTCAGTGTTTGTGAGAGGGCTAATACCGTGTCTCTCACACAGTGCTGAAGGCAGCTGCAGGGGTGTGTTTAATGTTATTTAACTTCTTTGCTCTGAAACAGCACCTGGTAATGGTTATCTATGGCTCTGCAGTTGTGCGGTGTATCCGGCGTTGCATACAGCTTGTTAACTGGGCTCTGAGCAGTGGCCTCCAGTCAGGCTGAGGAGGTGCAGCCGCAGGCTGCCAGGCAGCCCTAGGAACCCCCTTCAGTACTCTCAGTAGCAGGGTTCCTAGCAGACAGAGCAAGAAGATGGGACTCGGAAGAAATATGTAGCATTCTCATCCCCGCAGCACAGATTTTTTTCTTGCAGGCAGAGAAGGCACCATCCCTTGAAAGCCAGAACATTTCCTTCTCTACAGATTTCCCAAGGGCTTCTGAACCAGTAGTTTAGATGCATTTAGACCAACATGGTCTAGAGGCACAGACATCTAAGAGAAAAAAAATGCTGCTGCTAACCAACATAGTCTCAGGTATAGTTGGTTTTTTTTAGTATTAGTTTTGTTTTCACTAATTATATTCCTTTCTATGACTGGCTCAGAGTTTCCAAGGAGCCAAACTCCTGAACACCCCATGCTTTTCCAATTTTCAGTGTCACCTTATGTTCAAAACAAAGTAGGTTCATAGTAAGAGATATTTTTTTCTTATAATCGTTTCGCATATGTTTTAATCTGTACACATGTATAATAGTATGAGTGGACTTAGAAACCATTCTTTTTGATCCTCTGACTCACTGAGGGAGCATCAACACAGATCAAAAGCAGTTATCCAGCAGGAGCAGTCCTCATCAGTTCTGTCTCTCATCCAAGATTCAGGTTGAAGTAACAGCAGTGTCAGAGTAGGATCTCACCTTGCTGCTTGTTGATGATACCATACCTTCTGTCACTAGGAACAGGAGTGTCCATTGCCCAGAGCAGAGCAGGTATGTGATTTGGGCTTCCTTCATTGGCCATGGTTGTGTAAAACTCAAAACCTCAGAAGGAAGTCCTGTGACTGCTGAACTTTCACACACAATTCAAGACAGTATCAGCTGGTGCTGCAGCTGCAAGACATGGTCCTTTCCCAGCCTCTGGGCTCTGTATTTGTGCTGCTCCTGCGTGTGCCAGCATTAGCATAAGGATGGGGGATTTGGCTGTGTTAGCTAATCCAACAAAAACCAGTGATGAAATGGTTTGGTTCAGAGTGTAGCTCTTCTGCTGTGGCTTTGCTGTGTGACTGTGCGAGTGGTTATGCCTGCACAGAGTAGAAGGTGTAGCATAGACAGGAAAAAAGTACGTGCTGGGTCTGTGGGGAAATCTGGGCCCATTCAGGCTGTACACTGAATTATAACAAATGGCAAAGTGGATAGTCCAGAAAAAAATGGGAACCCTTTTCATTTTTACTGTGTAGTTAATCTCATTTCACCATCTTGTTCTGGCTGAGGGGGGCATACATAACTTCTTGTTTAGGATTTAAACTTACAGAAGAGAAATCCTATTTTCCAGAGAAAGTTGAATATTCTTTTGTGTGCTTCTTACTATTTGACTGTTGTCCTCTGTATACATTGCAGAATTTAGACATTAGTTTCAGGTAGTTTTATTATAAGTGACTTATAAATAACAAGCTGTAACACTGAAAGAAAACTGAAGAGACGCCCAAGTGTCTGAACTGTCTGCTACTTAGCACAGTAAGTGTTCAGAGTTTCCTACAACTGTCTATTTTTAACTATTCTGCAAAACTCCCACTTGTTTCTCATCCCATATCACTTTTATTCTTAAGTTATTCAGGTTCAACAAAGAAGATTCTGCATTAAGCTCCTGGATTTTTGTATGCACTGTATATATGATACCAAGCCTATGAAGAAATAGAGCTGCTCTTTATCTTACTTATTTGTCTTTTAGGTGGGTTGTTGTTTGGTTTATTTTTGCTATTGAAAAGCAGAGTTTGTCACTGATTTTAGATCTGTGAACAGATACTATCCCGTGGGGTGCCTCTGCTGACCACACTGGATTGCAGTGAAGTTCTGGTGATCACAGAAGTCTCCCATCGGATGTTATTTCTAGCCTATTGTGCTCTGGCTTGCAGGAGTTCAGACTTGAGAAGCAGGTTTGCCTTCAACAGTAGCAGCTTTTCATCCAAGGACCTTTGCTCTGGTTATGTCACATAGATTTGACTGTCCTCTACTGTCACCCCCTGCCACCGCGTTTGGACTGTCTGCCTAGCGCAGAGGTTAAAGAGAAGGCAAGCAAGCCACATCTGGAAAGATGCTTGTAGTCCTCCATACAGGGAGCTGCTGATCTCAAACAATATTTATAAGCTAATAGATTTTACGAGCCATTACATCATTCACAGGTTAATCTTGCTCATGATATAGCATGTCTGGATGCAGAAGCAATGAGTGTCAGGAGACCACAAGCACCTGCTCTGCCAGCAGAATCTCTCTTGTATGTCAGTATGAAAGAATTAGTTCTACTTTTTACCTAGTTCTCAATCAGAGAAATTCTGTCCTTGCATCACTCGACAATATCCTGTGTATCAGGGTCCTGAGAGCACTAATAGGCCTTGACAGCCCTGACCAGCTTCACCTGGGGCCCCCACCTTATGAGCTGGGCCTGTATTTAAGCTCAGCTCAGGGCCTCATTAAGATATTTGTCATTGAAGATTTGAATGGGTGGAGAGGTCTCTTCTGAGAAGGTAATATTAGATTTCCAGAAAAAAAAAATTTCTCTCAAGGAAAAGTTTCTTTTTTCCATGTTTTATTGCATCAGTTAGAAGCTTGATGTAGTACATAGTGGGGATGATGAATGTCTGGATTACTCTAATTATAACAGTTTAAATACATGGGCTGCTCAGTGCTCTTATTTAGGTTACCATGTTACTTTTGGATGGACTTGAAAATTAATGACTTATTAATATTGGTAGTTTCTGGAGGGTGAACCTGAGGGTGTGTTCCCTGATGCTGTTCTGAAGCATGTGTGGGAACATTGGATGCCTTCTTTCTTTCCCAGCATTTGCTCTGATTTAATGGTGTGAGGGAGCTGAGCTACTCCTGTAGGTAAGAGGAAATGTAAGGAAGGAGTTGCATGAATGCAGTTGCTGCAGTCTAAGTGAGACTGATGATACCTCCTCTGACCTGGTAGAAGCAGGTACTCATTTACCTGGGCACGCTTGTTCTTGGTTACTAGTCTGAGGGTTCACAGGTCAGAAGCAAGTTAAATGAGTCTTGCAAAATGAGATATTGATACCTCTAGTGAAAAGGGTAAATTTATAACCCTTACTAAAACTGTGACTAGAACTTCTTAAGTGCAGGGTGACGCACCACCTTCATCTGCCACAAACTAAATGCCCTGCAAATATAATTTGGAGCAGATTTGGGGCCATTTTTTCCCTATCTAGGCAATCTACAGAAACTGTCTCTTTTAATCTCTGTGTACTTCTGCAGCAACAGACTTAGCTTGGTGAATTTATGTGTTCTGCAGTACGAATGCAGCTCTCCAGAGGTCAGCAGGTGAATTGATAGCGTTTTTGTCTTAATCCAACCAAGACAGAATCATTATTGATCAGCATTAAGTTCTGTAAAGAGATTAATATTGTGTTAAGGCTCCTGGAAATGGGTCTGTGTACAAATTTTGAATTTCCTTGGCCTTTCCTCAGATAGCATTTCCAAAGTAGAATTGTTACTATTTACGTGGATATAAATACCTATAAATAGGAGCAAAGAGGGGATGTCTTCCATGGCACATACCACACATAAACATCTTGCTAAGCGAAGTGCTTGTGCTGCTCAGTCAAATAACCAGCTGCCAGTTGCAGCCTGCTTTTGGATCATGTGGAAAATCTAATGGAAGGCACAGTTGCCGAGCGTGCTTTGGCTGCCTGTGTTAGTGAGGGGACAGGTTAAACAGGAGAGGCCGTTTGTAGGAAGGGAGCTGAGGTTCCCACTTGTGCTCAACACCAGACAGAGCTGTGTTAACAAAACATCTGCCTTTCTGCAACTGTACGTATAATCATACTTGCTTTGGAGAAGAGTGTGTATTAATTATATATGACTAAAAATCACTTCTCTCTAGGTATTCCCATAGTTAGGGTCCTGATTCTTAAATCTCAACATTTATTGACACAATTTTGGGTAAGTGCAGAAGTTAATTTTGAATGAAAAAGTGTTCCTCTGTGGTTGTGAATCACATCAAGCTCTATTACCCACGGCTGGTTGTCAGAACTCAGGTTAATGTCACTTAATTCTATATGGAGGAGGTGCTATGATGTGTGTGTGTGTGTTAGTGTGTCATAAGCAACATGGAGGTGTTGGTGGGGAAAATGTGTATGTGCTGAGGGATAGGTCTTGAGGTAATGAGGGCAGCAAGGAGGGGACACCCTGTCTGCTCAGTCACTGTTTGTAGGGTTACCGAGGCAAAAGTTGCCAGGAGTAGTTCTCATGAAAGGAAATGAAACTGGATTATGAGAGGTGGAACTGGAGGTGGTAAACTCAGGGTCAGATCTGCTATGGAGGTATATGGCAAATCATCTGCTGACATTTACTGCTTTTGAAGTCAGTGATTCTTCTGTGAGAAGAAGAACAAGCCCCAGTCCCTGACTGGTGCAGAAAAGGTCCATGACAGGGTCTTCTGATCTCCCCACAGGCACTATGGTGGGATGAGATGTTCCAGCCTGAAGCCATGTGCGAAGCAGAAAGCTGTGTGAGGTTCAGAAAAACACAATTTAATGTCATAAGAAATACTTTCTTCAGAAAACATGAGTAACTTTATACCCCATTTTATTAAGGATAATACAAAATTATTGAACAACATACAGAGTCCCTGGTTGCAGGGACAGGAAAACAGAGCACTTCTGAGGCAAATGTTTGCAGTATCATGAACAGTAAGAAAGCTGTGAGCATTAACTGCAGCCATTCTGAGTTCAAATCAGTTCAAATCTTCAGGTGGACGTGATCTTTTTCAGTTCTTCAAGTACTTCATCTTTGCTTTAAGTGCTATATGTTGGTCCGAGTCTTTTGCTTATGGATCACTGACAGGAGACAGAGGGCCTGAGCCAAAGCTGGGGGGATGGTGCTTTGGCTAGAGCTAGAGTGTCCTTGCCTGGCTATTAATAAAAGTACTGTGCAGACTTCAAAAATACCTTGGCTCCAGCAGTGATTGTTACATCCTCAGTTCCTTCTGCCAAATTCATAGGGTGAAGGATTGTAGTAAGAAAGCGTTGGGAGGAGCAGGGTAGAACAAACACTGAGGTGGAGGCTGGGCATGATCCATTTTACCTGTGGCTTTGGGTATTTATAGTTTGAAAAGGTGGATGAAAGGGGGAAAAATCACCTGAGACTTCCCAAATAGTAAGAATCAGTCTCAAGTGGGGAATATATAAAGAAAGGGCTGGGTGGAAAGGATAAAAAAAAAGTTGATTATGGAATTATAGGTATTCATTTTACTGCAACATATTCTGAAAGATGCAGAAAAATTGTTGCATCTTACGAAGGCAGAGGCTTTTGGTGACTGCATTGCTTCTAATGAAATGATAATAGCTAATTTTCTGGAGAGGATGTCCAGTAGGCAGCTGTTAATTCTGCAGTGTAACCTATGGGAGCAGTTCTACCATGGCTACGATGTGTTTTACAGTAAACATTTTTATTAACGAAACAGTAGTAAACAAGCTAAAACTGTGGGCAGGGCTAGGAAAGAATTCAAATCATGTTTTAAGCAACGTGCTTTCAGAGGCAGAGTTAGTTATATTCATGTCTTGAGCCACAGTATTTCCATTTTCCAGTGTTTATTATACCAGAATTATTAATGAATTTAAATGAGATTTAAACATTGATCTTTGACAGAAAGATTCTAGCTTTCCTTTCCCAACCAGGCATGTCACCTTACTCCAAAGCAAACTGTTGGGAATAAAGTATGTATAGTATAATATTTAGTAACTTCATTATTATAGAACCATAGAATCATCACAGTTGGAAGAGACCTTTAAGATCATTGAGTCCAACCTTTAACCCTACTCTACCAAGTCCACCATTAAGCCATGTCCCCAAGCATCACATCTATATGGCCGTTAAACACATGCAGGGGTGGTGACTCAACCTCCTCCCTGGGCAGCCTGTTCCAAGGCCTGACAACACTTGTCAGTGAAAAAGATTTCCTAATGTCTGGTTTATACCTCCCCTGGTGCAGTTTGAGGCCATTCCCTCTTGTTCTGTTACTAGTGAGAAGAGACCAGCGCCTACCTCTCTACAACATCCTTTCAGGTAGTTGTAGAGAGCAATAAGGTCTCCCCCTAAGCCTCCTTCAGACTAAATAGCCCCAGTTCTCTCAGCTGCTCCTTGTAAGACTTGTTTTCCAGGCCCTTCAGCAGCTTAGTTGCTCTTCTCTGGACCCACTCCACCACCTCAGTGTCTTTCCTGTATTGAACTGAATACAGTACTTGAGTGTGGCCCCACCAATGCTGAGAACAGAGGGACAATCACCTCCCTGGTCCTGCTTGTCATACTCTTTCTAATATAAGCCAGGATGCCGTTGGCCTTGGCCACTGGGCACACTGCTGGCTCATTCAGCTGCTTTTTGATCAGTACCCCCATGTTATTTCGAAATAGGTTCTTTTTTCTGAGGAGCAGTAAGTCACATCCTCTGAGTCTTGTAACAGAGGAACTGTTTTGTTGAATAAGCTCCTGGTCAGAGATCAGGTGATGGAGAATCTTTCATGGGAATATGTCTTCATAACCAGTGTTTTTCATTATACTTATTTTCCCCTTCAAGAGAAGAGGACACACATCTAATGTGTAGCACAGAGGAAAATAGTGTCTATTTCCACCGAGACCGCAGTGCTTTAAATGTGCCTTTTACAGCTTTCTCTTACAGAACTGCTCTGCTGCAGCTGAGATATGGGCCTTATTGATGCTGCTCTTTCCTAAAGGCACAGTTCTCACCTCAGATAACTTATGGAAAGATCCTTCAGGAGATTTAGAAACTTCTCAGGACCTCAAGATCTACAAAGCCCAGTACCCAATACTTAAATTTTTCAACCTGCTAGACATGCTACATTTTACTGCAGCACCTTGCATGCATCTGAAGCACTGCTGTTCTTGTGCTGGCTGGGGTGTCATAAATTTGCATTCCTCACAGCTGCCTGGTGCGAAGTGTTGCCAGACTAAGCAGAGAGTGCTGTATCCTTTTATAGACCTTGTAATATGTATGACTAGGTAAGTTGAGAAGAGAAAGGAGACTGATTTATACTTCAGAAATGAGCGATTGAAACCTTCTCCAGAGCAATTGAATTTTCTAGGTATGACTGTCAACATAGACAGCACCTTCCTTTGAGTGCAAGATCTGTTCCTCTGACCTGTCCCTTTTGCAAATGTGAATGCACAGGTGTGGATGAGCTGGATGGTGCTTGGATGTTGAAGGGGTGAGCGTGGCATGAGAGCCTGTGCAGCACAGAGTATCACCAGGAGCACACAGAAAGCACATGGCAGCTTTAATCCGTGCAGCCTGAGTTCCAGCCCAGTGCCTGAACTGTCTTGCAGAATTAGTCATCGCTTGGCATAAATCTGAACAATGTTGCAGATGTGCAGTTTTGCAGTGCAGAGATATTAGTTATTAAAGCAGGTATTTCCTGTGCTGCGGTAGCAGCCAGTGTGTAGTCAGAGAGTTACTTTGCTATTGCTTATCCTTAGTAAGAAAGGATCTCTTGCATGTGTAACCAGTTAAGACTACAGTGCCTGGCAAGAGACTTAGGAGAGCACAGGTAACAGCGTGGGTGTTTTGAGTTGTGGGAGGATACTGGTCAGCCCAGAGCAGCTAGTAGAAAGGAACAGAGTAAAGATGACTTAGAGCAAGCTTTGTGTAGCCATAGTTCTTTTGCTTGAAGGAGAACCATTCCTTTTCCCCATTCAAGTCCTGTACTGTTTTTTATCCTCTGTTATGAACTGTGAATGAGAATTTGCTCTGAGTGGATGTGAGTTCAGTGTCAAATCAGGTGCCTTGGAACCAATGACCTGTGTGAAGCTGAATGCAGTAAGACAAGCCCACTTCAGAAGTATTTTGAACCTGCTTATAGGTAGCTTCTGAGGAGCTGTGTTTAAAAGGAGTTGCAAGTGACACACAATTAATCTAAATTTAACTTCATGCTTCACAAAAGAATGATTCTGAAAAGGAAAATATGGTAAGAAATTGAATTAGATTTCCCACTGATGAAAGCTGATGAATAGCAGCTTAATGCAGTAAGCCTGATAATGAGGATGGAGTGCAGTGTTAGCAAGGCCTTGACATTAAAGGGAAAAAACAGATGATTCTAGAGGACTGCAATGTTGAGAACAAATGATCTGTATTCAAAGGCAGGTACAGGGCAAACATTAAATTTTAATGGAATAATCTCAGGGGGAAGGTTATTTTCATGCAGCTGAACATTTTTCTTATTAGCATAACACATGGTCACTTTTGCAACAAGCATAATAATGTTGTTCATCAGCTACCTGTTCTGCATAAAGGTTAAGTCTCCTTGCAAGTATAGACAAATAAACTGGCTTACTATCCACTTTGGGATGCAATTCTTGCTGTGATGAGGGCGTATTTGAGTTGGAGGTGCTGCTTCAGTGCAAGTGGATACTACACTGTTTGGTTTTCTTTAAAGAAAGGTTGGTGCTAATGCTTTGCATTCGCCACCTTTGGAGATCAGACTTCCTGACAAAATGTCTGTATATACTCAATGTATCTCTTGTGAGATAAATGAGGTTCTTGCTCTACATGGAAAGCGTGGACAGTGATTTGGTTCCCAAATTTTCAAGCTGGGTACATGAAGTGAGTAGTTCTTCTGTTCTGAAGAAATCAGTGGTGGTAGGCACTAGCTTCTTGAAGATGCTGAGAAATTGAGGCTCTGCTTTGATTATTTTTGAGCCCTGGTGATTGCTGAGGTTGGACAGGGCTGAATGGTTGTACCTCCAGCAGTATGTTGAGGCACATAGCTCTGGTAATAGACTGAGGATTGCACTGGAAGCCACAGTGCTGGGAGCTGGTCACTATGTGATTCTCCCATTGGGTCTGAAGGATTGTAGCCTTTGGGAGCTTCTTCCCTTTCTGTGCTGTTTCAGCGGTACTGTCCTCTTCATTTAAGAGAAAGAGGAGGAATGGCTTTACAGGCTTAATATGGTCTGCTCTATGGATGGTCTCAGTCATGGAATTAAAATACTGCTGTCAAATAGCAGGTTGAATAAGGAATCAGTGAGCACTGAAGCTGTAATTGCTGGAGGCTGAAAATCACTTAAGACTGATAATATATGCTAGCTGATATCTGGGCCCCTGATGAAACCACCCTCTGAAATATTGTTGCAGTAAAGTTTGTTCTAAGAATATCCTTTGCTTGCTCTATGATGCAAGTCCATTACTTTCAGTATTTAAAAAAAAATAAATAATAATAGCTTGAGGTAATAATTTGGTGCAGTCCATGCTTTGTATTTGCTCTTGTGTTTTCTTTCATCTCTTCTCACACTTGCTGTTGTAAGCAGCACACTTACTACCTATTTTCATACAGAGCTTCTGCCTACTCTACTCTTTCCTTACTCCCTCCTGCACTAGTAACCCCTATATTATGTATTAAAAATAAACCCAGTTCTACAAAGATGCATTTATACACAGCATAAATACAAACCATGGGAGTTTAAGCTTGATTTCTTTATGCAAATGATTTTGTATCTTTAACCACCAAGTACTACAGAGCAATGTTCTCAGGTCTGCAGTGAGAACACCATGCTTTCTCACTTCAGTACCTGTCATTTGAGCCTGCTGTAGGCTTCTTCCAGAAAGGTTATAGACATTATAGCAGGAAACTGGTCATCTAGTGATGAGTAAAAAACTAAATGTAGATGAAATCAGGTAAGTATCTTGCCCGTGATCAGTCATCTGTGAAATGGTTCTGTCAATTTGCCCTTGTCATAGGAAGACTGAATTTCCAGGGCTGATCCTGCTGGGTCTTGAGTTCTGCAGCTCCTGCTGGGTTTCCTCACTGAGACACCCAGACATGCCCAGGACCTTGGTGGCTCTGGTTCATTATCAGCAGAAAGGACATGTACAGAACACTCCATTACTCATTATTTTGGGAACACTAATACATAAATATGTATTTTTTGCAAATGTAGGTCGCCAGTAATTAATTTATTAATTCCTTGAATTATGGCTTGTCATGTTGTATCAAGAGTTCAATTTTTGCATGCAGGAAGAACCCACTGTGATTTCAAATGCAAAGCAGCAGGATTTGTGCTCCTAACTTGGAAACTTTCATCAGTCTTATGCAGGAAGTCTATTTCCCATTCTCCCCTCTTAATACTGTAAATCATGGTAAAACTCTTCCAGTGTACAGGTTTGTGTTCTGAAGTGGTAAAAACTGTATGGTAAAGTTTTTTGCAGTTTTATCATGAACCTTACAATAGTTGTTTTTTTTTCTCCTTTAAAGCTCTAGTGCTTAGGTTTTCATTAAGAATAATGTCTGACCTTTGCAGTAGAGATGACAATCCAAATATCTCAAATAACAGAACGTGAACACACACTTAAAATGTACTTAAATATGTAAAAACTCATTTATGGAGCTTGTTATTTGCTGGACTAAAATCTTATAAGTAACACTGAGTCATTGCATGGTGGACCTCAGACTGAAAATGTCAGATCCCTGTTAAGCAGGCACGTACAGAGTGCTTAATGTCTGGAACAGGAAAGTGCTTATTCTGTGCTTTTTAAACATTTTATAACATAATCACTTCAATGAAGATATTCAGAATTGTGGATACAAACTAGGAACAGTTGCAAAATATTTCTGAAATGAGAACCTTATAGTTTGTCACTCATGGAGAAGTTAAAAAAATTTAAACTCCATCTTGAGCTACTGGTAAATCCATTGTGCTGAGCTGAATCTTCTCCTAGGTTAAAATCAAATGTCTCTAATAATAATAACAAGTAGCCACTATCTTCTGCTAATGCTTAAACTGTGTCTAAACCCACAGCTGATTACCAGGCCCTGCTGAGATTACTTATGCTCTGTTATTTTAGTGAGGACTTGCAATGTTGTCTATCATGTTGTTCAAAATTCAATTGGATGACGTCAGGAGGCACAATTTAAAGTCAGCTTAGGGATTCTTTTTTGTTTGTTGTTGTGTGGTTTTGTTGTTGTGGGGTTTTTGTGGTTTTTGTTTGTTTTGTTTGTATTTTTGTTTGGTTGGTTTTTTGCTTTTTTTTTGTTGCTGGTTGGTTGGGGTTTTTTTAAAGTCTATAGGGAAGATGACTAAGAATGCTTAGGTTTGATTTATAGGTGGAGATCATGCCAAGCTCCACTTGACCTGTGAAGCAAAGTCCCTGTGTTGTTACAAACACCAGTCAGCATAAAGGAAAAATTTAAAACATTTCCCAGCAGTAAGGACATCATCAAAAATTGTCTAATCTATAAAGTATATAGCCAAAAAAAAAGTGAATGTGTCAGCGAGTCTTGATTTTAAGGTCTATGTTTTTCTGTCAAGTTTTCAAAGACTGGAATATTTTTCCAGAGGGAAACAGTTGAAGCTTTGCAGTTGGTCTTCCCAAATTAAGATGGGCAAAGTGTTCAAGCAATCCTGTGCTGCTTATTGGGGTTGGAGTGTGAGAGGGACCACATGATTTTACAGGACTTTTTTCTAGTTTTTGACAGAAGCTGATCCTCCAGATCACTGATCGGTCTTATGACAGTAGAGCAGCTATGATGTCTGTTACCTGAGTAGCCTGTGGGAAGCATACTGAGTGGCTCACAGATTGTTTTCATTTTATATCGCTATCAGCCTTCTTGTAGCAAAGAAAATAAGCTCTGTAGGGTTGTACTATGTATTGTAGTAATAGATCAGCTCAAACCAAACTTAAAGGTTGCTCCCTAAGTACCTGTTTGATTACTGCAGTTATCTGTATATATATACAGTTAGAGTCTAAATATATAAAAAGGCATCTGTGAAGGAGACCCTGTTTGAAATTAGGTTCGTGGATGAAGATGCCATGAGTAAGAGAATCAGCCTTCCATGCAGGCTTTGCTCATTAGCACACATATACTTGGGCACAATAATATTTTGTAATCACTGATATTTTTTTAGACAAACCATTGCTAGCAAAAGTGTCTCATCAGCAAGGGGACAGTCCTGCAGTAGGGATTCTCTAAGGAGGACTGCAAGGAGACAAATATGCTGTTCTAGTAATAGCAGGCAAAGGGACTGCTAATTTCTCTTCTGTTACAAGCCAAAGGTTTTTTAGAAGACTCAAGACTTCTGTATCTAATTTTAAGTGAGTGATATAGGAGTAAGCACACAGTGATCTTAACATATTATTCGGGGGTACGATGCTGTGTCTGTTGTCACAAAGACAAAATAATGCATTGGAAATTTGCAATGAAATAATGAAAACAAATGAATTTGGATAAGAAGTAATGAGCTTTTTCTTGTCAAACTCATTCCTAATTATAATCCCAGCAAGACAGTAACAGGTTGTGCTCAGCAGGTATGTTTAAATTAATGGGAATTACTAGTCTGTGTTTACAGGAAAGTGAAGAATTTACTTTGGATGTTTTAATGGAAGTAGAAGAATATAAAGCCAGTAATACTTGAGAATTGCTTGGCAGTCTCATGGATGAAAGTCACTTAGAGTCTGTTAGTTTTTTTCCACTAATTTGTGACTGTCTTTGCATTGTTCCAAGACTTCAGGCTCTGCATCACAACAAGTTGTAACAAGTTTAAATTAATTTTCCTGGATTAGAATACTGAAATACCTTCTGAGGATGCAAATAAGCAGCATATCACAGTTATGGTATCAGGAATCTTACTTGGCCCCTCTATCCTTCCACTAAACAACTTTGGGACACACCTTGTTATTAGCAGGTTCCAGAAGCTATAAATGGGGGATGATTTATCTTGTAATTAATCCTGTACAAAGGCTGCCAGTATTCTGAATGGAAATTAAAGCAATCATATGGTGTTCATTCTTTCTTTTATTCCCTTACCGTTCCTGTCTTGCGCTAGTTAAATATTCAGCAGATCATGACTACTCTTAGTGACATTTCTAAATTATTTGTTCCAACGTATTGCTGTAAGTTCAATTTAGTTTCAGCTATTTTGAAACTGAAAATGCTGATTACAAAATCAATCTCTGTCAGTGCATGACTTTGGAGACTGGGTAATGCTACCTTTGTCCTGGTTCTTACAAAAATCAATTGGGCTGAGCCTGTATACATTTATTCTTTTAATAATCTAAATTCTTTCTGTTTAAAAGAAGTTAAAATTATTATACTCATTCAAGTATTACTAACAAAATTTAATGCCTTTTGGCACTTGGAAATGATGGGCAAGTTTGTTCAAATTATGCTTTCATAGGAACAGGGAAAGGTAAAGAAAACAAGCCATTATTTTTACTTTTAATAAGTGTATTGATTTAGTGTAACATAGTTCCTTTTCCAGGGATTACCCAGTATTATCTAAACATGTGCTATCCAGTAAAACAAGCCTTTTGCTTTGCATGAAATCCCTGTTATCACAGGTGAATATTTTTTATTGTTTCTCACTGGAGGTATGATCCAGTTTTGAAGTCAACTATAAAACTCCAATTAATATCAGAAGGTTTCAGCCTACCTGGCTGGTTTATGGCTGTCTCTGGCCTGTAATACCATGGTATCAAAGACTGTTGCATACATTTCTGTCAATAAGTGGTACATTAAATTCCTTTTCTCTTGAAATTATGGATGCAGACCCACAACACTGTGGGGTGTGCAGTGGTAATGTTTGCCTGCATTCCCCATTCTACAGCAGTATATGGTTTCTCCTTATCTGAGGCACAGGTGAGATGTTCTCAGTTCAGAGATGCTGAGTAGAGGAGGGAACAGAAGAGGAGTGAGCAGGCAAGCGAATGTTTTGGATCACAGTGCAAACCCCGTTGGTTTCTTAAACAGTTCCTGTTGTTATGATCAAGAAATAATCTTCATGTGGAGGGACAGCTGAACGGAGCAGAGGGAAATAGCATAGTACTCAAGGAAGGCAATATTGCAAAAAGCAAGGGATAAAATTTATGAAGGAAAAGGGAAAGCCAAGGGAATGACTTGCTGCAGCAAAAATGGATGAAGAGGTGATGGCACCTTCAGAATAAATCTAAGTACACAAAGAATTTAGAAGGGAGCCTGGGGGTTAAGAGTTCAGAAGCAGTAGTAATTGGCGGATGCCCACCCTCTCTTTGGGAAAGAACTAGACAAAAAACAATTGAAACCTGCACTCGTTTTCCTGGTCAGTGAGAGCTCTGCCCAATGGGTGCTACACTTTTGTAAGCTGACTTGTGGCTAGCATTGCTGTTGAGCTGTGCAGGCAGGCATTGCATGAACAGTAATTTTAAAAAGGAACACATCAATGAATCTTTTGTGTTCATATGCTCTGCCTCCTGCTGGGTGTGTACAGCGCAGTAAATAATAAGGATCACAATGGGTGAATTAAAGTTGGAACAACCCTGTGCAATAATGAATCAAGATGGACTGGCTTTAGCTCACCTATCTTCAGTCATCTGTTTTACCCGATCTTCAAGGTGGCATCTAGCAAACTGAGAGCGCACCATCTCGTATTTGTTTCTTTCTTTACTCAGTCCTTGTCTAAAATGAAATCATCTGAAGATAGCTGAGTTCGTTTGCCCTCTAGAAATGTGCAGTTTTCTTCATGGGCCTTCAAGGTGTTTGAGGTGACCATCTTAGCCTGATGGAAAAAGGTTAAATGATACAAATAGTTGCAAAGAAATCTTACTGCTCATGTTACAAAGAAGAAGCTTTAGTGGTTTTTTAAATTTTCTTTCAGTTTCACTGATTTCTGCTTCAAAACTCTCCTAGGAGGTGTGGTGAGATGGCTTGGGGTTTTTTTTATTCCCCCCACCCCCCCTTCAGTGCTTAAAACATTAGTTTGACCTTAGTTAAAATCAGTCAGCTTGTTTAGTTTTGATTGGGTTCGTTGTTTTTCTTGCACAAGCTCAGGGGCAATTGTACCAACTGAACTAATCCAGAGAAGAGTGAATGTATTGATCAGTCCAGCATGTGGGGGAGATTTTTTTGAAACCTGTAAGTTTTACACTTAATTGCAATTAACTTCTGGAAGAGATCAACAGTGTGAATGTGTATTACTGTGTTAGACTGGCTCAAGTATATTTCCTTCAGTCATAAGTTTGCTCCATTCTTAAAGATGTATGAACAATCCTATGATGTAATACACAGTTTCCCCTGCAGTGATGCCTCTTACAGTGATACTTGTGCGTGTGTGTTTTCTAGGGGTGTTTGTGAGCACAAGGATACTCAGGAGCTGCACATTTCTGACTAATGGTTAAATCTAGAGTGGATAAATCAGATCATACACAGTGTTTTGTCTGAGATATGGGGTCAGTCCCTGCACCCTGTTCTATTTTCAGCACAAATTATCCAGTTAGCAGTCAGGAAGGCTACTATTAGTCTTGCATTCCTACCAAGTTAGGGAGCGAGCTGCTCTGCAGCTCCCAGTCACAATTCTGGTTCAAGCCATTGGCAAAAACCATTCTCCTAGTTAGAAGGGGAGTTGTCTGCAGAAGCAGTTCCCTGATGCAGTTTTCTTTATTGCTGTGGAATGTTTAGTTCCCTGTACACTGCAGGTCTCGAACAGCAGCAGGTAACATCCCTGTGCTTGTTCCCACACACTCTGCAGCTGGCACTTCACTCTGAGGTGTTCCCTTGCCCAAGGGCGAGGGACAATGTGCACTATGTTCTCTTCTTTGGGGTCTCATGCAACTTCTCAGAAGTTGCAGTCAGGCTTACAAATATGCTTTGTGTGCCTCTGCCTAAGGTGGGTGTGTTTTCCCACATTTAGGGTTCTTCCTGCTGTTTCTGCTACAGCATTATGGGAAGATTTGTCTATTCCTTTCCACAAAGAACACTGCCAAAATGCAAGACAGCAGTTGCATCCCTACTTCCAAGCACCCTCCTTGCTTTTAATCACCCCACCAGTATTTGCAAACAGAGTTGCATACAGAACATAAATATTAACATCTTGCTATAGTGTATTTGTGTGCTTTTTAGATTACAAAATCTGTTGTTTCTTTTTGAAAACTAAATGCTAAATTCTGGAAAAATGCAAAACTAATTTTGTCTTTCATGCTTGTCTGTCTGGATGAGATTTGGGTGAAATTGATACAACTTCCAAAAAATTATCAGAAGAACCTTCTTATAGGACTACCATGCTGCTAGAGGAGAATAGTTCAGGCCCAGCTGTCCTGGCCATGTCTAGTCCTACAGCCTTTGTGTATGCTTCTGAAGTCTTCAGATGGTCTTGGGTTTTTCCCTTTTCTAGTAACTACCATTTTTGGTATCTAACATTCCCACTTTTGGGTTCTCGGTATGATAATGCACTGAGTTCTGAGAAATCTTTCTGTAATGCAATCATATGTTCCCAATGGAATAATACTAGAAAATTGGAAAATGGGAGCGAACTGTGGGAATTCCTCAGTACCTGCCATTAGTGTCATTTGGCAGTGTACAGCAGAGTATGCAAAGACTGCTAGATTTAACTTGGCCTTTTTTTGGTGACAATACAGATCAAGATGAGACACTTCTAATGAAATGACCTAGCATTCCAAAACTGTTTCTTTGTTGGCAGATCAATCCCTTCTAGACAATCCCACTGGGATTTATCACACTAGTTCTTTAAAGGTGCTTGAAAGCTTTTGACTACAGTATCTTGATATTCCCAGAATAAGCAGTAGATTCTTGATATTAAGTGTACTTTGCATCCTGAAACATCTTCCTCCTCAGATCTGTCACATGATTGAGCCTCTCTGTCTTAAAAATGAAGTGGGAAATGGAACAAAGGACGTAATTATCATTTTATAAATCTTCAGAGAGTTACTAAAAAGCCTTTGTAGTTTTTTCTCTTGCTCTTTTGTGATGATCTCTTATGCATGGCACTTTGACAACAGTGATAGATTATGAATTCATAGATAGGTTAAACAAAAGTAACAGAGTTTGGACAGGCTTGACAAATCCCTTCTCCTCTGTAAGCATATATAGCTGAGAAAGTGAGTGATAGTCTGAAGCTTCCAACACTCCGTACGGATAGTTCTGGCTCTATGTAGAAAATCACGTGGAATCATAGAATGGTTTGGGTTGAAAGAGACCTCCTCGCTAGACCAAGTTGCTAAAA
>WUAM01000282.1:4100402-4112771 GCA_024336885.1 Actenoides hombroni
TTGAAAGAGACCTCCTCGCTAGACCAAGTTGTTAAAAGCCTCATCCAACCTGGCCTTGAACGCTTCCAGGGATGGGACCTCCACAACTTCCCAGGGCAACTTGTTCCAAGGTCTCACCACCCTCACAGTGCAGAACTTCTTCCCTGAGCCTGATTTAAATCTACCTTCTTTCGGTTTAAAGCCATTGCCCCTCACCCTATCACTACATGCCCTTGTAGAATGGTCCTCTTCAAGTTAACTTGTAGGTCCCCTTTAGGTACTGGAAGGCTGCTATAGGGCCCTCCCAGAGACTCCGCCAGACTGAACAACCCCAACTCTCTCAGCCAGTCCTCAGAGCAGAAGTACTCCAGCCCTTGGATCATCTTTGTGGCCCTCTTCTGAACATGCTCCAACAGGTTCACATCTGTCTCATGCTGGGGGCCACAGAGCTGAACGTGGCACTCCAGATGGGGTCTCACAAGAGAATCATCTCCCTTGACCTGCTGGCTGTGCTTTTGGTGCAGCCCAGGATACAGTTGGCTTTCTGGGTTACAAATGCCCACTGCTGGGTCGTACTGAGCTTCTTGTCAACTAACACGCCCAAGTCCTATCCTGACCCATAAGCTCTTGGTCACCTCCTCATCTATCCCTAGGGACTGCTCCATGCACTCCTTCTGGTTATTGACATAGTGGGCAACACACCCTCCACACTTCCCCTGCTTGTCCTTCCTAGAGAGCAGCAACAATCCAGTTGTAGGAGCCATCCCCCAGTAAGACCGTAGTCCTGCAGATGTGTGCATGTCACAGCAGACTTCATGTGTTGTGAGTTGTTTAAAAGTTGCTGAGTGTGGTCTAGTGTCAAAGCCAAGTGCAACTTGGTGCTCCTTCTGAAAGGGCAGAAAGTTCTTCACTGAAAACATTAGACTGTCACTGAGTTCAAGAGAAGACAGTCATTATCTCCCCTGCTGCATCATCTGAAAACACCACTAGTATCTTCAGTATGCTGGTTGAAACTCACTTAAAAGGCTACTCAGAAAATATTGTCATGCATTGGAAGTCAGCAGGGAACAAAAACAGTCAGAGGAAAGAATCAGAGCCTTATCTACTTGAATTATTACATGAAATGTTGAAACTCTGACGTGCTGCTTAAGAGCTCATTTTAAAGGGAATAACATTTAAATGCAAAGTTTTACTCGTCTTTATTTCTGCAATCTAGTCCCTTTATGTATCAGAGAAAACACTTGATAACGCACCAAAGGAGGACACATGTCTTCTGTGTTTAAGTTCTGCAGTAAGCAGAAGGGATCACATTTACAGGTGACTGGATTGCCTACACAGGACATGAACCTAAGGCCATCAGAACTGGAGTTCTGATCTGGATTCCTACAAGAAATATGACAGGATAATCTGCGAGTGCCAATCAAGGCACAGATCCAGAGTGAAGTTGTTATATAATTGATAGTAATCCCATGCATTGTTCAGGTACCTTCCTGGCAGTGTGGTGCCTCAGGCTGAATATAAATGCTAGGAGTCATTAAGACCAAGGCAAATACCTTGATATGTCACATGTCATTCATATGTCGTAGTCACTCCAAAACATGATGAGGGTTTTGGCTAGTAAGGAAGAACAAAGTAAATATTTTGCTGGGTGGGATTATTTTTTATTTTTTATTTTTCATTTGGCTTTGAAGTTTGAAACTCAGTGATTTGCTTTACCCATTGGCACTGAATTTTTGAAACCACTATTGCTTTTTCTTTGATGGATCTGATGGCTCCATAAACCGTTAACCTTTCTTTAATCCAGTTGGGTGTAAGAGCAAGGGGTAGTCAAAAACATAGTGCAGTTATTTCTACCTCTCTGGTTGTCTGAGAATACACCCACACTATTCTGTAGCAGTGACTACACTACTGAAGTAGTGGCCTAAGGGCTAGGTGTGTATGTATGTAGTTTTAGAAGACATAAGAAGCTGAAAGTGCAAATGCACTGAAATGCTCTACATTGATGGGGAAATTCCCAGCCAAACTGGGAAAACAGGTAATTTTGTTAAACAGCTGTATGATCAACTCCAGGTTTCAAAGTAGACTCACAGTATGAAAAGGAACAAACAGGGATTTGTGGAAAAAAAACGGGAGAAGATTTCTTTAAATAATCCATAAAAATAAAAAGACAGTAGTACAGATGTCTGAGGATAGTCAAAGAACTGGGCCTACTGAGGTTTGCCCACTCATTTTAGAACCAAAAATAAAGTTATCCTTCCTCTGCTCTAGCTGTCCTTTTTACAGTACGTAAAACTTCCTGAGCTCTTCTCACATTGCACCAGTACAGTTCTCCCTAGCTCCTGTGGCTCTTCTTTTAGTCTATCTTCAAGTTGATTGCAGAGCTGCAGGAGAGGTAGGTATTCTATCTATCAGTCTTCTCCTGCTGCTACACAGTCTGTCATTTGCCTCTTTGATGAATCTCAACAGCTTTAATTGATTTTAAAAATAGAGGTGACAAAACCAGGATAAACCCAAACATATTACCCATTGCTTTTCCTGTATAGCATAGAATTGACTTCTAGAGCAGCCATGAGAATGCTTGCTCACCCAGCAACCTCTGCCTTGGAGCCCACTTCTGCAACATGAAGAGTCTACCAAGGGGTAAGATGGGTTTTCTCGTAGTCAACCATGAGGAGGTTGACTCAGTGAGGGAACCGAGTTCTTTAGTCTGTTATGCAGAAAGTCAGGAGGGACTTTACATTGTTGGTGAATATGACACCCACATCAGCCTGTATAAACAGTCAAGTCTGAAAGATCAGTTATTTCATCTCCTTCAAACTGCTGAAACTGCTCTAGGTCCTACATATCTTACAGGCCTCATTCAGGGAGAGGGGGTACCCTTTAAATTCCAGAGTGATGGAGAATGATGGCTGAAATTGGGTCAACTTTTTCCTATTAGCAGGCTTGGTTTTGTTTCTCTTGATCTTTGCTTTGTAGATCCACCATAATTCCCACTGCACAATGGCAAGATGGGGAGGTTTATAATTAGGGAAAGCCTACAGGAGTGGAATATATTTTAAATTGTGAATGTCTGAAGCTAGCAAGGTGTAATAGTCTCTGCTTTAGTTTCTGAGAATAGTAATGTGGTAAATCGAAATTTGACTAGAACTTCTTGAATTGAAAATATTTCTGATCTTTCAGAACTAGAGTTGCCCGATACATGGCTCTCTTTATAGCCTTGTTCTAGCATGGACCACCTGGATGGCACATGTAGAGTGAGAAGTGGGACTGTAGGATAACACACAGGGGTAGCAGCATATCATACCAATAAACACCTTCTGAAAAGTCTAAATGGGAGAATAATGCAGAAAACATTGTTTCCCTTTTAATTGTATGGGTAAATTGCAGTGCTTATTAATAAATCAATAAGGCACAAGAGGATGCGTTTTATTGTTTTAGGTGTGTTGAAAAGTAACCTTGGACCATCACTTCCTCTTAGCTGATAATTAACTAGGAGGATCACTGCAGTTTAGATTACATTTACCAGCCTCAGAAAGCTTTGCAAATAAGATAAATGTGCGGTTGGAAAAGATGTTATTGCTCGTGAGATGAGATGGCCTTCTGCAGAAGTTATTGGACTGGGAGCTAAGAGACCTGACTGCTGTAGCTGACCCAGGTACAAATTTCTGTTCTTCCTGGGTAGGCCACTTTCAGTTTAGTTACCCTCTTTCCTTCCAGTCCTTTATTTTACCCACTTATACCTTGATCTGACCCCATAGCAAAACGAATATATACAGTCCTGTTTGAGGTGTCTGCAGGTAAGTACCTCTGTCATGATCTGTGAAGAATGGAGGGTGGTCAAAATGTATCTGCCACAAGTTAGTAGCTGTTTGTAATCTTCAGGGAATTTTGCTTGCTTCCAGTGTATACACAGGCATCTGGGAAAGGACTGGAAATGTAGAACTGTACAGGAAGTTCTCCCTGTTTCTTCAAATACTCCTAAGCTAATGTGAATTTAAATAAAATCATGAATAATCTTCAGGTGTGATGGGAGAGGCACATATTTCTGGAACCCAGCTAGTCTAGCTAAATCTCTCTGGCTGGTATGATTCAGAATAGTTCCGATAAGCTTGTGCAATGCACAGTTTATACTTCATTTCAGATGGATTTCCTTTGATTAGCTTTCAGACAGACCAAAACAGCAACAAAAATTCCACACAATGAACAACAATGTTCAGAATTCTGACTGCTTTTGCCCAGCATGCTGCTTTGATTCATGGGGTCCTTAAGCCAAAAAGCTGTCTTGTTCTGATTCCTGACCCACAGTAATCAACCTTGTTGTCCTTGGACAAGTGTGTGAAGTTCACATGATGCTAATTTCATTCAGGATGTGAGCACAGGCTGATGTACAAAGGAACATTCTTGTAAAGACCGTGTTAGCTCCTTGCAGAATTCTAGTGTGAAGGGTGGTTGGGGGGGCTTGGCTGCTCTTACATGGAAGTACTGATGTTTGTGGTACTGGTAAGGAGCATGGTGCTTAATAACGCAGAGTACTGTTGCTGAGAATCCTCAGAGGAAAAGCTAAAATAAAATTCTGGCAGGTGTCTACAAATTCAGAAGTGATATAATCAAATTATTGTAGCCTGTATTGAATTGTATTGCTCTGAATCATAAGTCTTAGGGCTCTTCCCAGGGCAACTAGGATACTCTTCTTCAAACTGTAGTTGTGTCCAAAAGCCATTTGTAGCTTTCCATCTATTAGAGATCTGCCATTTAGTAATTACCAGAACCAGGCTGTTAGCAGTCACTTTGGGTGTGTGCATAAACTTTTATCTGCTAAAAATGTAATTCAAAGGGGTATAAACCTATCACAAAATTAGATAGATATTGATACATATTGCAGTTTTCAAACTGAGAAAATATTTCCATAGGCATTCAAGTAACTTTTTTAACCTCAATGTAAAAAAAACCCCAACTTTGCTTTTTGTTGGTTTTGTTGGTTTTTTGTTTTTTTTTACTTTGAAGCTATTGTTTTGTAAGATTGCCAAAATAGGCTGGGTGAAGAAGAAAGCCTAAGCTGTGAAAGCTGTGTCTGAATCAATTGGTTTGGATTCTTGTAAACAGTCTGTCTTGCTTCACTTTTTTTTTTAGTCAGCTGAAATGTTAATTGTATATAGCTATTATAGGTGAACTTCATTCACTTTCATTGTGATTTAATGGGGAAAGGGTTTAGCTGTTTGCATAAAAGCTTCAGCACCTTTCGATTGCTTAAGGTAAAAGACACCAGTCAGGAAGTATGACCTGTGCTTCCCTATCCTGCTTGACTTCATTTATGTAAGTCTTCTTGCTTTCACCAGAATTTATTTTTCTGAACTAGAACAAGTTGTTACAGCTCATAAAAATGTATAAGTATATAATCTCTCTTGCTTCTCTCTGAGAATTTCAGTGTCTGCTGCATAAATTAACACACCTACACCTCAAGCATGGACAGGATGCAAAAAGTAGTACGAGATTCCTGACTTTAGAAAGAAGACTGGCTGGAGGTGCTTTTCTTCATAATGCCTGCACCAAGCTGAAGATAGTTTGTTGTAAAATTGTCAGCTGCCAAGTCATTAAACCTTATTTTATTGAAGTGAATAGATTCTTGGGAAAATAATAGATTCTTGCCAAAAATAAATACGAGGTAGGTACAGATTATTAGATCCACTTCATAACAAGATAAAAAAAAATTGGAAGAGTATTTTCAAGCAGTTCTGTCTGAGATAATTACTGCAATGTGAAGAAAGAAAATACTTTGTCTAATCAAGGTATATACCAGGTCCAGCCCATGAATGCATCACTGAACTAACTCAAAGTTGAGTGAAAACCTAATATATGAAGAATGGGGGGTGAAGGAAATATATTTCTCTTTTTCCCTGAAAGTGAAATGCTGAAGCAATTTCATTTTGGAAACTCCCTGACATAGTGCCTCTGGAAAGAGCTGTGCTCTCCTTGCTGCTATAGTTGTTCTTTCAATTGATGTTCTCATCAGTGTTATCTCCTGTGAAGCACAGCTAACAGATTAGCCACTGCTTTCCTCCTTCGCACAGGGACAGCTCATGCACACTCTTATACTATTAGAAATTAATATGAATGTGTGCATGCTTCCATGTCATTGGAGCTGGGACACAAGGGCAGCTATTGATTCAATTTGAGCACTCTCAGCCTACAAGTCTGGAGGCCCCTGTGGCAAATTATTGCCACTGAAGTGAAGGGAACTGTAGTGGGTGGGTTTGGTTTTGTTTGCTGGATTTTTGTTTTGTTTGTTTTTCTTACTGCTTTATCATAGAATCATAGGGGTTGGAAGGGACCTAGAAAGATCATCTAGTCCAACCCCCCTGCTAGAGCAGGGTCACCTATATCAGATCACAGAGGAACATGTCCAGGCGAGTTTTGAATTGTCTCTATTCACCTCTGCCAAGACTGACTTACCCATGGAGTTTACAGACTCACTTACAAGAAGTAAATCTCTTGCCTTTGGACTAGACCATTTTTTCTGGATGGTGGATGTCTTTCTGAAGAAGTTGTCTTCACCTCCCCCTAAGCTATGTGCAAAGGTAAGATTATTACCATCTTTTCCCCACTTCCAGTTTTACAAGCTGATTAAAGTCATCATGGTCAGCATACACTGTTTGCATTCTCAGAAGCTTTGTATTTGCCAAGTAGCATCTCAGTCCTTAGTTATGGTTCAACAAACTGGTTGAGTTCGAGTGACAGAAGGAAGAGTGTGTCTAACCCCTCTCTGTAGCACAACCATTTTAAGACTACAGGGCTAAGGTAGAAGTTAAGCAGGACCTTGTTATAATGTTGACATCACCCCACTGCTGTATGGCAGCAAGTGTGCACTTCGTACGTTAAAACATCAAGTTTCTATCTCCTCTCCAGAATTCACTTCCCTGCAGAACATTTCTTCAGAGCCTGTGTGGCTCTGCTTCTCCTGCTGCTTTTCATCTCTTACTGATGCACACGTGCAGTCCTAATGAAAGCTAAGACCTGTCACTAGAGTGTTTCCTGCACTCTCCCAGCCAAGAGCTGTGAAACTGTAAACAGTGTTTGTCTATATTTGTTGTTTGTTTGGAGTTTTGTTTGTTTTTATTTGTCACAGAAGCTTTGTGTAATTTTTCAAAGATGTGGTGCCGCCCCCTTTTGCTTCAGACCTTGCATGTGTTCAAATCTATTCAAGAGTTTGACAAAGTATTCAGTCTCAGCTCAGTCTGTGTTACAACGTTACCAGTATGTCTTAGCAAGAGTGACAAAATACCTCAAGAGAAGTTCAGGGCTGGAATATCATGAGTGCTGGAACTTCAGCCAATTTCTCTGCAGGAAGCTTGCATGGGGAGTCCTGTGCTTGGCTTGGAAAGAAGGATCTAGGCACTGGCCTCAGCCTCCACTGTAGAGAAAAGCTCTGTCTGCACAAAGCTCCAGGCAAGCCAATGTGGTTTTCCACAGGCAGAGATGAACCACCTGCTTAAAGTGACTTCCAAGTCAGGAAGCTGCTCCTGGGGAAAAAAAAAGTCAGAATTGTAATTTGAATTTACATGCACCCTGTATATGTATGTCTGTCCTTCAGGCAAAAGGTTTTGTATTCAAAGCTTCATTCTCTTAGCTTCACATTGCACTTCAAAAAGCCTATTTTGGTGTGTATGCTTTTTCATGAGCATCCTTTCTTCCCCTACATGTCTGTGTAAATAAACAATTAGTCATGCTTGACAGATGGGATATTAAACAGATGATCCAATTTTAGTGGACAGTTTGCAGAAAATACTGATGTGTCACTATCTATATACATTCCTCTCCAAGGAAGAATACTGCCTGAGACTTGAGATAACTACTGTGCCATAAAAGAAAGTTCTATAATGATGAGGAAATCTCCACGTGATGTTCGTGAGCCTCTGATTGATAATATGAAGTGGAATTACAGAGTGAATGAAAATACACTGTGGTTGTTATCTGCCTGGCAGCAATGCCAGAGACCAGTGAAGATCTTATCAGGGCTGAGATGCTGCTGCTGAAGTGCTAGATGGTCACAAAGTAGATATTGAGTCTAAACTGCTGCTACTTTGTTCCTGGTAGTCATAGGCAAGTCAGTCCATCTGGTCGTATGTCAGTTTGCCACCTTTGGAAAAAAGGCATTAGTACAGACTTCCTTGGGAGTCCAGTCTAGTTGGATTTCTATAGGTGGAAGATGCTCAATTTTACTGGTGGTACTATTGAAAATACTAACGGCATGGGATGTGGCAAGCTGGGAGCTCCACCAGTGAATGCCTACATGTATTCAAGTAGTCATTTTAAGTAGATTATTTATCAAATGCTTTGAAGTTACACTTTTCTTAGAGGCTAATAAATCTACGATTCCTGATGTCTTTGGTTACCTCAACTCTAGAGGTAATTAGGGCATTGTAGGAACATTTGTCTGTACTTGCTAGAATTGTTTTATACAGATTATAAAGTTTGATATATGGCCTGTTCTGAGCCAGCTGTGCCTTTGGAAGTGCAGTGAAGATGACACTGTCTGTGACAGCCCTTCTGGACCTAAGAGAACACCCAGCACCTTTACACATCCATGTCTGCGTGAGGCTCAGTGCCTGTTACCTGCTCCCACACCTCCCTTCTCTGGGAAGGAGAGCTGGGTGCACAGGCTGGGCAGGTATCTGTGCCATCTTCCAGCCAAGTTTCCATCTCTGATAATCAGGATCGCAGGGATCATCAGCCACACGATGATTATGTGGAGACTGAAAACAATTTCCAGTGCAAGGGGAACAATCCTGTTGTTCTTACTGGATTAACAGGGCAGTACATCGTACCAACATGGAAAAGAGCGCCGAGAAAAACAGTACGGAAAGGAGTTTGAGAGGAGAGAGTTTCTGCAATGACAGCTTTCCCCAAGCCTCAGGACTGTCCTCCTTAAAGTGAGAATTTTCTGGCTTCTGTACAAGAGTCTTTCTGCAGCCAGATACAAGACTGGGCTGGACAAATACTGAACTAGTTGCCAGTTGTCTCCCCCAGTACCAACTAGCAGAAACTTTATATTATTTTCTTAAAAGTACAAATACTGGAGTGTATTCTCTGACATTAGCCAGGATCTATGATGGATCCCAACCATCATCCTCTTTGCCTTTTTGGCCTCCACAGCATGGTGACAGTGTCTGCGGGGTGAACAGGGTAACGTGAACACTATACCCTGACACCCTTGGCAGCAGTGAGCTCTGGAATTGCTGTTTCTAAACCTAATGTACCCACAGAAAAATAGGGATGTTCTCTTTATGCTGGAGAAAGGAGGGCATCCAAGTTCAGTCTGTCTGTTCATACCTATTCCAGAGATTATTCTTTAGCATTTGCAGTGGGGTTTTGGGTTAAGGGATTAAACTTTCTCCTGATGCAAATAGGTTTAGCTGTCTTTGATGTCAGTGGAAACTGTACTGGCTGAACCTCTGGTTGAACTTAGCTCATAGGAGTCTTACATACTTAGAGGACATTTTTACTTCTCACCCACATTGTGATCCTGAATGGAAAATTATGAAAGAACAGTTTCCTACAATGCACTTTTATATCTCTTTGGGTTTACAGTTAACTTGTTATATAGTGTTCTCAGGTTTTACATGCAGAAAATTAAAGTAAGCATAGGTGTAAGTGAACCAGTTACATTTCTGAATGCTGTGTAACTACTTTAGTCCCTTATTAAGTAGGCTGAAAATCCACATAAAATAAATTATTTTGGACTTTATTATATCAAAGCCTTCAGAGAAAAATACTTTCCCTTACATCATAACCTTCCCTTTGAATATCCTTCCTTTTGTATGCCTTTCTACCTTTGCCTGATCTCCTCAGACTTATAGTAATATACAGAAATGTAATATGCAGTAATATACAGAAACACTATCTTCCTGTACCCATCTTATTGACTGAGGCCATTATATAAGAGCTCAAACAGGGACCATGACACCTTTGTTTCTTGAAGATGTTCTCAGTTGTTTACTGAAGAATGTCTCCATGTGCCTGCAATCAGAATAAGGTGCCTTTGTACTTTCCCACATGTAACAGCAGTACTATGAGGCCCTTCATGCTCAGTATCTTTATCCTCAGGTGCTTTATTAGGATCATCAGTGTTGGGGGCTACATTTAGGGGGCCTTTTGGCTGCTGAAACTTCTGCTGGAAGCCTGGTAAACTCCAGTTTTCCCTGAGCTATGAGGCTGCAAATCTCCACCACTCCACTGAACCTCCTGCAGTTTTTATGCAAGCCTGTGGTTAAGATGATCCATTCCTATTCATGTGCATGTTGTCTTCCTTTTGACCCATTTTTCTCTGTGTAGTATGGGAGTGGTGCTTTTGGCTGGGATAGAGTTAAATTTCTTAATAGTAACTGGTATAGGCTGTGTTTTGGATGTGTGCTGAGAGCACTGTTGATAACATGGGGAAGTTTTAGCTGTTGCTGAGCAGCACTTACACAGAGTCTA
The DNA here is from genome assembly GCA_024336885.1 of Actenoides hombroni. Taxonomy (NCBI): domain Eukaryota; kingdom Metazoa; phylum Chordata; class Aves; order Coraciiformes; family Alcedinidae; genus Actenoides; species Actenoides hombroni. The sequence goes on from WUAM01000282.1 coordinate 4,110,855, forward strand.
GGCCTTTTCTACTCCTTACCCTGCCAGCAAGCAGACTAGAGGTGCATAAGAAGTTGGAAGAGGATACAGCTGGGAGAGCTGACCCCAACTGACTGAAGGGATATTCTGTATGATGCCAAGGTCAGCAGTAAAAGCTAGAGGAAGAAGGAAGGAAGGGGGAAACATTCAGAGATAAATGGCATTTTGTCTTCCCAAGTCACCGTTCTGTGTGATGGAGCCTGGCTTTCCTGGGCATGGCTGAACACTGGCCAGCCTATGGCAAGTGGTGAATGAATTCCTTGTTCTGCTTTGCTTGTGTGCACAGCTTTTGCTTTACCTACTGAACTGGTTTTACCTCAACACATGGGTTTTTTCACTTTTACTCTTGTGATTCTCTTTTTCCATCTCACCAGTGGGGAGCAAGCAAGCGGCTGTGTGGGGCTGAGTTGCCAGCTGGGGTTAAACCACAACATATAGGCCAAAAGAGGCAAACAGATACCCGAGAGGAAACCTCATTCTCTATGTGAAACTGGAGTGCCAGGGAGGCTTGAAGTGCTGTCTGGGATATGACACAGTTTCTTCCTTCCTGCTATGTAAGATCTCTCAGCTTCCATGATGTTCTTTAATACAGCTCCTAGCATGTGTTATGTCTGGTGTCCTACATTTCCCCCCCCCCCATTTATAGCATGATGTTGATGTATATATAAATGCAATTAAACATTCTGCAAACTTCGATACAGAGACATACTAATTAGCAACCTGCTGACTCCTTGATTTCCCTATTGACACTTTACTGCCTTATTACAACTTATTTTTTCTTTTGAAGAATCACACTTCCAACTTTGAATTGAATCTCTGGGAATAAAGGACAGCCTTGCAGATGGCTTCACCAAGGAGTTACTTAGCACTGCGCTTTTCACAAACGTACCATTCCTCTGTAAAGTCAGCCAAGGTTATCAAGTCAAGAATGGTCCAGAGAAAAGTGGCTCTCAGCTTTTTCAGCACCTCTCCCCCTCCTTTCCCACCTTTCATCCTTATGTTACTCTGTACCCTTTACCTAGTTGTTGGAAATCTGTGCTGTAGGCAGAAATGTTATTTTACACCTGAAACTCATGAACCAGTCTGTTGAGCTGTGTGTTTCTCACATATGTTCAGGACTGTATTTAATCTCTGCCTCAGTTTCCTCTTCATAACCTTGGGCTGAGGATCCTCACAAATATAATAATCTGTGGAAGTCATATTATATCTAAGAAGGGCTCGGGGCTGTGTGGAGGTGATGGGGACAGGAACCACACGGCCTTTGGCCGGGGGGGGGAGGATTTGGAGGCGGCAGCAGCGGGGCGCCTGCTCCTCTCCTGGGCCCACAGTGCCCTGGGGAGCGGTGGCCGTGCTGCCCTCCGCCCTCTGTCCCAAAAGGCAGCATCCGAGTGCTCGGCGAGCTGCATGTGGCCCTGGGGAGCGTATTAACGAGCAGACTTCTGCGAAGCTTGCAGAAAAATGTACCTGAAAGGTGTGGGGAGCGCAACCCTCAGAGGGCGGCCGCGGCTGCGGCGGGGTCCGCGCGGGGCTGGCGGCAGCCCTGGAGACCTCGCGCCATCGCTGCCGGCCGGGGTCAGCCATCTTCAGGAGCTCCTACCTGCTCTCCACGGAACAGTGTCCGGCATGTTTTAAGGAAGTTTTCCAAGAACTGGTGACTGTTCAGTCTGAAAAGACCTGAAATCGAGTGTTAGGTGTTTAAGGCTAGAGGCGACCCGCTGGCAGCGAGGGGGTAGCGAAATGTCCCGTGCCGGACGGCTCAGCGCGGGGGCGACAGCCCCGGCACGAGCTTGGCGGTGGCTATTCCTGAGGTCATTCTGTCCGTCTGCCGCTTTTTCCTTGCCAAAGGTCCGCTTTCTGAGGTAAAACGAGGCGAGGCGAAGCCTCTCCGAGCGGTGCTAC
>WUAM01000282.1:4112874-4132188 GCA_024336885.1 Actenoides hombroni
CGGGTGGGGGGAGGGAGAGGAGGCGGCGGAGAGCTCCTCTAGCCGGGACCGTGTGAGGGGAGGGAGAGGAGGCGGCGGAGGCGCGGCCAGCCGGGAAGGACAGCCGGTCACCTGTCCGACAGCAAGGTGAAGCGTTTGGCAAAGCCCTGTGTATTGCCTGGGGCGGGGTGTAAGTTACAGCGCAAAGCAGTTCCGTGCCCCCGCAGCGGAGGGCTGAGCGTCGCTGGCAGAAGGGAGAAGCTGTTCGCCGTGTCTCGGCGAAGGCAGGGGACTCAGCTGTTGCCGCGCCGAGGTGGCGGCGGGCTCCAGGTGGCTTTGGGAGAGAGGATCAAGTCAGCTAACGAGCAGCAGCTGGGTGTAAGCGGGAGCCTGAGGCAAGCTGCTGTGTAACCCACCGCGGGACAGGCAAATATGCCTCTGGGGGTGGCTCAGAAACACCTGGGAGGACTTCAGCGTGAATTAAAGCCTAAAGATGCCTGACTCTGCCCGACGCTCAGGTGGGTCTGAAGCTTTGAGGCACCTGGCTTTGCTGCTGGACGCGGCAGTCTTTTTGTTCAGAGTATTCCAGGCACGCAGAGATAATTGACTGAACTGGAGAAGCCGGAGCTGTGGCTGTTGCTAGGGGATGAACTCCCGGTACAGTAAGAGGGAGCCTTGTGAGTGTCGGAGGAGCGCAACGGGAGGCAGTGCGCGAAAAGTACAGGTCGGGAACAGTGCTGAGCTGCAGAGAGGTGTGAGCAGGAGCCCGACGGGCACATCCCCGAGTGGTGAGCAAATAGCCAGCTGAGGAGCACCTAAGTTGGTAAAATTAAAGGAAAAAAGACTTTTTTTCTGGGTGCAGCTTCGCTTTCCTACTTCTACCTGGTTTAGTAAAGGAATACCCTGCAGCTTTTTACATGCAAAGTGCGAGTGCAGTGCTGGTAGAATAAAAAAAAAAGTGGTATTTTCTGATTCCCTTGGGCCTGACGAGAGTAAAATTGACAACTTAATTGAAATCATCTGGAAAAGAGAGCCAGAAAAACGGTCTTCAAGCAGCAGCAGCTTCTTTGCTGTGCCTCCAGCGTTAACTGCTGCATTAGCAGTGCCCGGCGCGGCAGCCTGCAAAGCCTGGGGAAGCAAGCCCTTCATCCTCCTCCTCCTCCTCCCCTCTCCCCGCCTTGCCGAGGTGCTCGCTGTGCCCGGCAGGTGCCGGCGGGGCAGCGCGGCGGGCTGGGGGGCAGAGCTGCGCCTTCAGCTACCCGGGGAAGCAAATCGCTCCGCTGCCGGCTCTCCTCCACCCCGCAGAGAGCCAGCTCTGCGCAGGGGCTCGGGCCGTGCGACGGGATTGCTGCGCGTTGCCCAGCCTGCCGTCTCAACTTTGTCAAGGACTCCTTCCTTTATTTATTTATTTTCCTTGTTGTTCCTGGACTTTGTAAGCGAGAAGAGGCTTCCTACTTGCTTGAACCATGAGTGGCTGCTCAAAGAGGTGCAAGCATGGGATTGTCAAATTTGCCCAGACTATTTTCAAGCTCATTACAGGCACTCTCAGCAAAGGTAAGAGAAAATATTTTAGTTCCTACCGTTCTTCTGTGCTGTAAGCTTGGTGGGGGGAGTTCTGTAGCCTTTGAGGTGGCTGTTGATAGAGTTGACGATTGTCCTTTCCGAGGTGTTCTGGTTTAGTTCTGGGAACTGCCTGCTCTGAAAGAAGTTGATGTGTGCAGTAAGGATTGGAGCTATGCTGGAAAGCCTTATGTAATTGTTTCTAACTTGTGTAGTTTGTAACCTGGACTTGTCCGGCTGCCACAGCTCGCAACTGTAGCGGGCTATGGCAGTGTGTTTGGAGATGTGTTCCTGAAAGCAGCTGATGTGCAGCTTCAAAAAGACAGACTTTGTAACTGTCAGTAAATGGTATTTCTTCTGTGTCATTTTCTTTAGTGCTTCTGCTTGTTTGAAGCATGTGTGTACATTGGTTCAAAATCTAGGTTGCTGCTTACTGAACACATTTGAGTACTTTGATAAAGAAAAGTTTTGCTTGTCGTCTATACCCCGTGTGCCTTACCATGGGTAGGGGGAAAGTACCAAACTTCTTCATGTTGGCTGCTTCACTAAAATCAAATGACAGACAAAATAAATCCTCTGTTCTTCTTTGTAAAACTAGTAGTTTCTGTGACTGTGCACTGAGGTAAGGTAGGTTATGTTTGTTGGTCATTCCTTTCATTGTGATACTTCTCGGCACCACCTAGGGCAGCTGATTAAATGAATGTTGGTGACCTGTTTGGGAACTCCAGACAATAGCACACAATGTTATGCTTGACTGCTGTTGGCCTGTTGAAATATGGATAACCTTTAGGTGAGGGTCAGACTTCACCAGGTCTTGTGTGTGTTTGGTTGGAGGGGGTGTGATTTTTAGAACTGATAAAACAGTTCAGACTAAATTACTAGCCAAGAGATTTGTTTAAGGCTGAAGAGTCTCTGTTATGATGCATTTTTTTTTAAAAATACAAAGTCTAAAGCTTTTTTTTTTTAATGTGTTCATATTCAAGGAGCAAAAGTACGTGGTTTTTTTTCAGATGAGTTTAGAATCCTTGGAGGTGTGTGGCTTTGTTGGCTGTCCAGAGCACATGTGCTCCTGCATGAATTACCATGTTGAAGTTGTTTCTTAGGATGAACTAAAGCAAGCTGAGGTGACTTTTACAACGGTGAATGTGAAAGTGCCAAGAACTGTTAAGTACAGATTCCTTTTGCAGAAACTGGAGGAATTTATTCAATAATCTGTCTCTCTAGAAAAGAAATGTAGTTCTAAGACAGCGTTCTCATCTTCACCTTATTGACTTTCAGAAAAATCTGCAGGAGAAACTGTTGGTTTCACATTAAAGAATACTGGACAGGTTGGTTGTTTTTTAAAATCAAGATTGGTTTAAAATTGCATCGTCTTGTGTTTTAATTATTCTTATTCCACCTTCCCCCCCACCCCCATCAGCTTTAGGCTGTCGAACACCAGCAGAGGAAAGATTTAAAACTTGCAGAAGTCTATTGCAGAAAAGAGCTGCCAGATGTTGGTTAGAATTAATGATTCATGCCAAGATGTCTCTTTAATATTAAAAACAAACAAAAAATCATATGAGAAAATGCAGCAAAAGAAATGACTGACTACCGCTTTCTCTTCCCTACTCTCATAGTAAGATGCTGTTTGCACGACCTTGTCCTCTGAAGCATGTCAGTATGGTATATTTAAGCTTTTTTTTTTTTCCTCAGGAAACAATGGAAGAAAGGATGTATATAGCTATGGTCACTAGTGATTGACAATAAACTTTGTGCCGCTTGCTTGAGCTCCCCTTAAGCCAAGGGGAAACCTGTGTTCTGGTCATGTTTCCTCATCTGCTCATCTAGAGCAGTCCATCCAATGGGGAGTTCTCAAGCAGCCCTTGTGCTGCTGCTGCTTGCCTTGCTTTGGCAAAGGGCTACATCAACGTTCGAGTCTGACAGTAGAATAGCACTGTATGAAGAGCCAGAAATGAGAATGTATAAAATGTCCAAGGCTTGCTTTCCTCCCCCTGATTTATTCTGAAAGATGCCAGCATTTCATTATCATTGTCTTTGCAGCCAACAAAACGGGATCCTACAGTTTTACCCACATCTTTCCTATGCAGTGTCTCATTTCAAGCTGCTTGGATTAGATAAGAGTGGCTTCCTAGGGTTCAAAGAATTTAAAACTCTGATAAACCTTTTTTTCCTCCTACTCAGCTGCTTGTGTTTTGAATGAAAGAACCAGGTTCAGGAAGGAATAAACGACGTGAATGAGTTTGTTGCATAGATATCAAAGACATGTTATAATTAAAATAAATATTTCCATATCATTACCTAAAAAACCCATAACTAGAAAGAAAATGATTAGAAATCTTGCTTAGGAGTGTTAAATTAGGAGGGGAAAAAAAAAAGTGTTGACACTTGTTTGTGCATTTATCCCAGAGCTTATTGTTTAGTATTTCTTTTACTAAAACTTCTGCATGTAAACCCAAGTCACAGAAACTGTTGTACGTTGCTGCTGTTGTGGGGATTTTAACTTACACCGTATACATGCTGTTGAATATTCAAGCAATATCCCTTGTGGATTTGATCCCCCTTCTGCCTCAGTTCCTTCATAAGGTTCAATGTTTTTTATAATATTTTTACTTTAACTGCTTTTTACAAGTGAAATTCTTAGTGAGACACAAGGGTCATTCTCTTGTTGTGTGTCCATCTTTCCGAGGGTTTCTGTGGTGGGAGCTGTTCCACAGCTCAGCGAGACGTCATCCTTATGGCTCGTGGCAGAAGCTCTGCAGCTTCTGCTTGTCTTAGGAGTAGCATTTTTCTTTCCTCTTGATAATTTGCCATAATAAAATGAGATGGAGCTGCAGCTATTAAGCCTTCCCTTTTGCAAGAAGGGGTGATGAAGCAGCCCCACAGCTGGTAGGAAGGGAATGGGCACACCTGATACCACTGTGTGCGCACCGGCCTGTTCCCCACATCCTCATTTAAATCTGCAGCAAATCCACCAAGTTGTAAGCCAAGAATGTAAGCTGGTACCTCTGCAGAACTGGACTAGCGAATTTTGCAGCTTCCCTCTTAGTGCATTCTGATTTGGAAAACCTTAGCACCAGGGCAGAGGTCTCTAGTGCTGTGCCAAAGAAGGCCTCTTCTACCATGAGTGTTGTGTAACGAGGTGTGTTCGTTAAAGAAAACATGCCTGGAGAAGCATGCACCCTTACAGCTGCTGGGAGTAGAGTAACTCATTTAGCCTCTTTATGGGCTTGGAAAGGGCCCAGAAGAAGTTACTGTGGTGATGGACATTGTGTGACCAAAGTTGCCTCAAATGGGAGGAGGGGTAACTTTTGTGTGAGGTTTGGGCACTCTTTCATATTACCTCTACTGTGGTGTGTGAAATGGTGCTCCACCTTCCATGCTCTGAGAACAAGCAGAGGTGGTAAGAATGAGTTTGTTGGGGGGGTCCTATTGAGTGGGATGATAAAACAACAAGCCTCTGTGTGTGAAGATACTGCAAATGTCATTAAAAACCTAGTGCAGGAGGTCCTTGCTGAGTTACCAAAAATGAAGCTGGAATGAGAACTCTTGGGTTTCTATTAATGCATTCTAATTACCAACATAAGAAAAGGAAGATTATTTTAGGGACCAGGTCCTTCAAAATGTTCCTTTGCCAAAGCAGATAGGCTGCTGCAAATTAACTAACCCTTTTCACCTTTGTTCCCGAGCTCTGCCTCTTCTAGTTGTGCTATTAAAAAGCTTGCCAAAGGCTCTCATTTCTGTTTTCTTGCTTCTCCCATCTCTGTTCTGCAATGCAATTCATCTGGAACTGGTAATTTGTCCACTTTTCATAGTTTTAATTGCCTAATTATCTGTTCCACCACAGTGATAAAGTCTTTAAACATCTTGCTCTCCCCATAGCCTCCCCCAGCATGAAAGACAAGTACTCTGAGTGTTTTACAGCAATGTGGTCTGGTTTGCTGCTGCTTTGTGAATCCAAATTACAGCTAGTCTTTCGAGATGTTATGTGAGATGGTGAGGAAAGTGCATGGTCCCTTTCGGTCACACACAGGCTGTCTCCTCTCAGTGGAAGTTAATCTCATACTGGCACTGCATTAGGTTTGTCTTTGATTCCGGCCTCTGAAAATGCAAGGGTATGGCAAGTGCTGCGAGGTGCCCTAGAGAGGCAGGAAAGTTCATTGCAGTTGTTCAACGGATGTCAGGGTTCCTGCTCCAATGTGACACACACAAAGATATCTTGATTCTCCTGCTGTGTAGACCACCTTCATTCCTTGATTTCGGGCTACTACCTTCAAATTTAGAGAAGCTCTGATTCTGAAGGCTCTTGTTAAAGTTTTTGTGTATCATGTCTCTGCTTATTCAAGAACATCAAAACCACCAAGTTTTTTAAACAATGTGGTTACAGAAGCCAGATGAATAATGTGCTTTTACAGAGTGGGGTTAAAGCTTGTCCATGTTTTCCAGATGGTCCTGAAAATAAGTAAGATTTTCTGTACATAAAACGCTGGTGTAAAGCCCCAGTTAGAGAGGAGCTGCCCTTATGTGAGACAGAATAAGACTTCCCTGTGCATTGTAGGGCAGAGTTCATTGATACTGAAGCTTCATAGTTCAGTACCTGATTCTAACTCTGCCCAGTGAAGCTCTCTGATGTCATTGTTTGACTGGTAGGAACTGTTGCATGGTGTGGCTGTGGGGTTTGTTTTGCTTTTTCAAAAACCCAGCATGTCTAGTTACATTTTCTCCCCAGCGATGAATCTTTGGGCCCCTACGTGAAGCACACCTGTTTGGCATGCTGCACGTGTTCCTAGGGCTGGGAAAAAGGGACTGCAAATAAAGCCATCTTTGCCACAAAGGCTGTACTACTTGAGTGATCTGAATGTGTGGACAGGCATTCACTGCTGCCTTCCAGCAGGAGCAAGATGGATTTTTAAGCATTCAGAGTGAGAATAACTGGTAATAATCCTTTTAAAACTCTTTCTAAACCTCTGTTTCTAGAAACTAATACATCTGCAAACATACGGCTGCATGTGTGCTAGAAATTTATGAAGGACTTAGTTGTTTGCAGTGCTTATAGCCCCAAAAGATAAGTTATTCAGAAAACAAGAAAGTGTTTTGTTATCCACCGGGAAACTGTTCATGAAGCTTTTGTTTTAATGGATGTTTTGCAATAAGCATATCTGTATGTCATGTCAGATAGCCAGGAATATTGTGGAATCCTGAGTGTAGTTAATACCAATACCACTGGGCAGCCCAGGTTCTCTTCTGGCACCTACACTAATGATATTGGGTACAACTGTGATATTGCTACTTTGAATGCTTGAAAAACACAAGGCATATCAGTTTAACTGTCCAAGTCCAGGATTACAGCAATAGACAGTTTATCCCGAGAAAGTATGTATAGATTTGTTTTCATAACTGATGGATTCATATGCAGATTCTCCAATTAAAAAAAAGAATTAAAATTAAAATGTCATGAAATAATCATATTAGATTCCATAGCATTGGAACAGCTCACACAAATTTGGTATCTGATCGGGGGGGATTTTTTGATTGGTTTTGGTATTTTTGGTGTGTTTTGTTGGTTTTTTTTTTTTGTTTAGGCTTTTTTCTTTTTTTTTTCTTTTTCCCTTTTTTCTTTTCATGACCATCAGGCTAGACAGGAAACACACTGCTGGCAAATGGGTTAATACCTGTGCTGAAGCTATATCAATGTGCTAACTTGCCACATGGGTTTTCCCCTTTTTAATGGTGCCAAAGGAACATGCCACAGTATATTTTGATCTAGGGAACACTGTTACTACACAACTACTGAATGGTTTTCAGTGGAAATGGATGACTTTTGAAGATGGCTCAACATTAGTGTATAGGAGCCTGTATTAAATCATCCTAAAATTACCTTAAATTAGCACATGAAGTGTAATTTTAAAACATAGGTTTATCTCCAATAGCACAGTACTAAAAAGTGACAATGAAGTAACACTTGTCTGCCTTTTGTGTGCTCTGACACTGGTCTTGAGCTACAAGTTGAGTCTTGTCTAGTTTGGACTATATTTTTTAAAGGGTTTTGGTTTTGTTTTTTTTTTCCTTTCCTGGTCTGTAGAGTGTTTTCAAACAGTGATTTGTTTTCAAACAGCTAGCAAGGAAACATACTGTGGTGCTTCTGCTGTGTGCTGTGTGCCTGTTAAAGCCAACTGGTTTCCTGAGCAGGAATCCCATTGTTAGGGATACAGATGAAATCCTGTCCTGACTTTTCTTTATGATGATATTTGTGGGATTCCTGTTCTTGGACTTCTGTTTTTGCTGGGTTATTATGCTTGGTAAAGCTCATAAATGGTAATGTAATGACAAGCAGACATGGGAAGGCTTTAACTATGGCAGCATTTAAGCTTGTGATGTAATTAGAATGAATATTCATGACCAACTTCCACACTTGCACAGCTTTACTAAAAACCAATAGCATGCATATATAATTTGACTTTCACTTCTCAGCTGTCTTTAACTTCTAAGTTCATTCTTTGTAATGACTGTTTCACAACATCTGGCTTGCAGGGCACGTGGGTGGAGTACATTTAATGCTGATAACTGGAAGTAAAGTAGTCTGAGGTTTAAAATAAGAGTGATTAATGCCTTCTTTCATAAATGGGAGACCTGGTGCAGTAGCCTTACATGATAGAGCGAGAGAGAAATTGCTAGTACAGGCTTGATGAGGTGCTCATCTTGTAAAGCCAAAATAGAGTTTTGAGAGTGTAAAAATAAAACCTTGTTATATAATTTACATAATTGCATCTAGCAAGTTAATACAGTTTTAATCTATTGCAATCTGAAAACTTTCCCCAGAATTAAAAAAATTAGTAAAAAGCAGATGTTTAACTTGCCTGCCTTTGAAATTTTGAGTGGCACCTTCAACTTGTAGGTCAATTTGTCCTTCAGATGTGCAATAATGGCATGACGGTTTTCTAACGCTTGATGTTATGTGATACGGTGCCTTCTTTGGCCATTGGGCAATTCTTGTAGCTAGGAGCTCAGATGTTTGCTTCTGTGTTATTTCAGCAAGAGTCACAATTAAACTGGGTAATGGCAGATCTAATGAACAAATACATCCGTGGTGAAGGGAGTGCAGTGTGTTTGACTCGGTGGAACAGCAGTTGTCATCAAACAAATATGGTTTAACAAATGTCTTTGAATTGGTTGTCCTTTCATATGATCTGCTGTTGAGAGTGGCACGGTCTGGGTTTTTTTCTGGTCTATATCCGCATTGTTTTGGTATAAATGCCATTTACTTATGCGTTGTCTTACTTGGGAATTTTATTACCAAAATGTTGTGTGTCTCTGGTGAACGTGTTGCATAATGCTTTGTGATTAAGGCAACAATTCACAGTAGTATCATGTACATTAGCCAGTCTAAATTAGGAGAGTGTGGTGGTTACAAATGAAATTAATAACAGGCACTGGGGAAAACCACACTACTGGGAATATCATTCTCTCTTAAGTGTTTTTGTGTGTTCGGCTGGAAAGATGATAATGGAGGGTGCTGTGAAGGGGCTGGTATTCCAGTGAAATAAGTGCTCTTGCTATGTGTTTTTAACTCTTCCTGCTTGTTCACAAATAGGCATCTGTTTTCATCATTTGTATGCAGTGTTAGTTGTGCGTGGAAGAGAGGAGTGTGCAGGCCCTGGGATCTTGCTTCTGGCACCAAGCAGGTGTCCTCTAGGGAAGTGCAGGGGAACCTTGAAGGTTTGTGTTTACTTAGGCAACAAATTCCCATTCTTAATTTTCAAAGTTATGTGATGTGGGGAACTAGAGGAGAAAATGAGTGGATTGGTCTCTTAAGCTTGGAATAGGTTATCTGTTGCAATATGCGCACCTGAACATAACTATTTACCTACATGAGTTGCTGGCACTTAGTGCTTTGAGTCTTTGCTTTAGTGACAACAAACAGATTAAATCATAAACACAACAGATGGATTATTTCAAAGGATAATGTAATCAGTTCTTAGATAAAGACAGTCTGGGTTTTGATACTTACGTTCACAATTCCTCATGGTTACCCATGAAAAGCATTATTACTGCACAGTAAAGGTAGTGATGATTTTCAGCAGAAGCAGCCTCTGCTAGAGTCCATTGTCATTTCAACAGTTGTATGGACTTCCTGGAATAAACTGGGAATAGAAAGTAGAGATAAACATAGTATTTCAGAGGAGGAAACCTGAGATGTTCTACATCAAAATAATTAGCCTAATAGTATAAAATATGGCTCTTGTCACACCACCACAAAGTACTAAAACTACAGCTGACTGTTGATAAAACTTGAGTAAGAACCATCTGGATTCAGTCTAAGAGGATGCCAATTAAAATGGCAAGCACATTTCCAAACACAAAACTGGGGGGAACTAAGTAATTCTGAAGCTGACAAAGGCATGAAAAGTGCAACAGACTTCTCAATTTCCTACCTAAAAGTCTGTTTGCTGTGATATTTTGATTTATTTTTTTTTTATCCCTGTACCTATCACATCCTGTGCATATGGGGAGCATCAGTTCTTGAGGTTACGTGTTTTAGGGAAACTCATAAATATCAGGGAGACTTTGACTTGGCTCTGAAATGAAACTGCTTGCAAGCCCTCAGTTGTTGAATTGTGTGTTTCTGTTGATGCCCTGAAAGGACTTCTATCACTTGTTTTATAAGCAGCAATTTGAGATGCAGTGAATACAAGCATTGTATAAATGTAATCCCCACTGCAGATGTGGTAACTTGGGACGCTGCGGTGATTGTTATTGGCAGCATGGTGAGCCGTGATAAGTGGGATCCTGTCAGTTTGCAAAAGGTCTCACTCTTGCAATTGTAGTGATGCTAATCAATCTTTCAGGAACTGAAAGAAGTGCTGTTTGCATCAAGGGCTGGCATTTGAATTTATGGGGTAATACCTTGTGCTGTTCTCTGTGTTCATCTTAGAAAAGATTCTGCTCGTTGTGAGACTTCTGTCTTCTCATAAATGTAGGAAAATGAGAAACATTTGCATTATGAACATTACTTCTGCAAAATCAACATTACAAGCTGAACATGTTTGCAGTGTTTGAGAGGTAAAACAGACTGCAGATTGTGGCAGCTGTGATAAACAAGCTGTGTGTTTGTCTTTCTAGGAGCAAGAAATGGCAATATTAGATGAGCTTACTTGACAATCTATAGTTTGCAAACAAACTTTATGAAAGCAAGAAAAGGGGAGCACAGAGCTAAGATGACTTAACTATCTCTGGGATGTTTTAGAGAGTTGGAAGAGAGAGGAATTAAGCCTTAAATGTTTGTTAAATATTGTGTCTAACTGTCATGCAGCTCATAGCACAAGCAAGGAAATGTCATTTAAACCAAGAATTGCTTCAGATGGAGTCCAGCAAATCAAACCAGTAAGTGGTGATGTGGCATGTGGCCCTCCTCGCAGCAGTATAAAAGGAACTTTAGATTTGCAACCCTTATTGCTGCTTGTGAGATGAAAGCAGGAGGTACCCAGCTTAGGGACGTGGAGGAAATCTGCAGAATAGCACAGAGAAAATGTCCCTGTTGAGCAAAAAGTGTTTAGGACGTGAGTGCCTCTGGGATCTAAGTAACTAAACTCTGTCCATTCTTCTAGTTTGAGCACCCTTTCATCACAGAGGTTCCCAATGTAAGCTTTAGGTTGGAGGAATAAAGAAAAAACACTATAATACCTGTTTCCAATATGTTGTACCCCATCTAAAAGCAATTACTTTGCAAAGGTCCACTTCTGACACCCTCTTTAAGGCAGAACATCCCTTGGGTTTAGACAGTCTAATTCCTTATCACTTATTGCATTTTGTAACTCCACCACAAGGTATTAGCTACATACAACTTGAATGAGTAAACACCATGTCCATGCACTGAACTGCTGGAGGTGTCCAGTTATCTTCTTGTATCAAACAAACTGTTCACTCCTTAGAGTCTGACTTGGAAGTCACTTGGGAAGCAGAAAATCAGTAGAAAGTGAGTTTCTGAAGGTGATTGTGCAATATTGTTCTGGTCAAGTCTTCCTACTCAGGATTTTATTTTCTTAAGCATTTGTATTTGTAGCTTAATTCTTGAACTTTTTGTTACCAAATTGGACTGGAACTTTAACATCTGGAACTTTGAGATACTTTTATTGCTGTTGTGTAAATCAAGGTCTCCAGTGGTTTTCTTGCTCTCATCTGTTTATACTTCTGCAGTCAGTATCTTGTCTGTTCCCACTGATACCCTTCTGTAGGGCTGCAGTAGTGCTGTAATGTAGTCCACATTTTCATCTCCCATCCTACTTCATGAGAAGATACTTCTAAGCAAGTTAAATATGTATTACATTAGCACACTCTTTATGGCAAATGTTGATAGTAACCTCTTGTCAACAAATACTTGTATATAATATTAGTGCATATATAAAGCACCGAGTAGCAGTCAGATAAATCTAAAGCAAACTAAACTACTGGTGTCGTAGACACAAATAGCACTTGCAAGCTGATCCATTCTGCTTTAGTAACTGAACTCGCTAATGCTGCCATAGGAATGCCTTGTGCTGTGCGAACCAAGAGGCAAAATCGGAGTTTCCTTGTGATAGTTGTTTGTCAGAGGAAGGAACTGTCCAAGACCTTGGATCCTGGGCCCTGAATTCTGAACTTGGTGCTGTAAGAAGAAAAAAAAAATAAATATGGACCTGTCTCAGAAATGGAAAAATTGTATGTGGCTCTAAAACACCTTCTCTCATAAGCTGGTATACATTAAAACCCCTTTTATTTCATTAATACAGAACTTGTTTTAAAACTGTAACTTCAACAAACTCTATACCAAAATGTGGTCTTTACATCATTGGAGCTTTTCGGGCTGAAGCCACGGTGGGACTAGGAGCTGAGAACACTTATGTGTTTACAAGAGCTCAGCAAAGTAGCATTAGAAGGTAGTGTCTCGAGGTATTTGGGAGAGAGCTATAATGAAATAAATGTGGATGGGAAGAGCTGGTAAGAGTTTGTTATAAAAGGTGAGTGTGCTGTGCACCCAGTGCTCTCTTTCCCCCCTGTCCTAAGCCACACAGGGTTGCACAGAGGACATACCTTCTGGCATCAGACTGCTGGAGGAGAGGGTATCAATGTTATACAGCAGCCAGAAACATTCTCTAGCTGAAGAAGAGCCTGAAAAAACTGGTGTCTTGCAGCAGAGTGGGCTGCTGACCACAACAGGGGAGGAGAGCTGAGACACAAGAGGCTCTGGCTGCTCCTTACTGACCCTCGTGACAAGGGCCGTTGCCCTTAGTTTAGGCCTTCCTGGGAAAGGGAGCTAAAGGTATGAACAGCCTATGTCTTTAATGCAGAAGTGGTTTTTAAAAACAAGACTATGCACAGGTGTAGTGTCCTGTCACACACACACACACACACACACACACACCCCGTTTTTTGTTTTTTTTTTTAAGGTTTATCAGAAAATAATGACTAGAAATCTTGTTGGCATTTCCTGAGCCTTTCTCTCTGGGAACCTTGCATTGCAGTGACTCCTATTTTCTGCTTATCCACAGAACATCTCTTGGCATTGTCACTGCTTTTTGCTTCTTATGTTGATAAATAAAGCTGTCAACAGGCTACTGATACACTTCTTGGTTTGACCATTTCATATCACAAATGTCTTCCATTTGATAATGTAACACGATTATAGCACTTAATAGGATGCAGATTACCCAGGGCTAGAAGTGCACTTGCTGGCCATCTTTCTGGTTTTCATTTCTTTCCTGTGGGGCTGTAGGTCAACTGGTATGGGTATACCAGCCAACCCAAGTGGAAATCATGTGGGGTCTTGATGATGGAGTATCCTGTAATAACCTTGCAATATTAGAAAGTAAAAAATGAAGTTGCGTCAGGGATCAAGGAGTAGGAACGGTAAGCTTGATAAAGCAGAGAAGCCAGGAAAAGAAATATTCTGTGCAAGCAGTTGTCATGGTGCAACTTTACTAACATGCATCTTTTCCCTGCTCTGGTGTTACACTAATATTAAACAATGCATTACAGAGATGAAAGGGCTCCCCTAGGTGTTCTTCAACAACAACAACAACAAAACCAATGCAAAACCCCTGAAACCTGCCCACGTCAAGTAAGATGATATGAAGCAGCTTTTAGGCAGGTTTTTTTATCCTTTGGAAGCAAGTTTGTTCCTTCATGTTCAGGAGGGGAATACAGTTTCTAGAGGCCAACAATCAGTTGTTTCCAGGTCATTTAGGAGCCCAAAGGAACTGTAAACCAGTTGAATTAAGCTACCTGTACTCCCCTTTCTCAAGTCCTTCATGTAAAAATGTGGGGTTTTTTTCAGCTGAAATTTTCACATTTTGTGCTTAGAAGCACAGTAATGCAGATTTCTCCGTTGTGTTTTCTGTGTAGGATTTACACTTGGCATTTTTTCCTGATGAGAGCAGCAACAGCATGGGATGGAATCTCAGAAAGGAGCTTTTTTGGGTTCTGATCCTGGATGCAGGAGAATAATTACAAAAAGAGTTACGCTTTTTCTGTCTTGTTTGCTGCTGTGTTATCCCACTGAAAATACTATGTCATATCCTCGGAGTTTTTCTGCTTGCACGATGTTCAAGTTTTTCATTTTCAATAGCAATGTTACAATTGCATGAGCTGTTTGTGCTATCAGAATTAGAAAATGGCTACTTCAGCATCTATAAAAAGAAAATTTCAGTTTCAAGATGTTGAAGGGGGAGTGTTAGTGTCTACATTTTAATGGAGAAGACCCAGTCATAACATAAGAACTGCTTAAATTTCTGCTCAGTTTCAAGTCCTCTGTATACCAAGTTGTCTTGGTTGTAATCTTTCAGGTAAAGCATGAACTATAATTTAACTTTCCAGTTATTCTGCATCCTTGAGTTTGAAATGGCAAAGCCTCATTTTTTATCTGTAACTTAAACTTCCTATCAACCTATGTGTGTTTCCTCTCTGAATTCATTAGTTCATTAATTTTTGCCCTTACTTCTTGTTGAATTTCCAGTAACATGATGTGCTTAAGCCAAGAAAACTGTCTGCTGGAGATGTTTCTTGTAATGATTTCTGTATTAGTGTTGCTGTCCCCCTGCACAGACTTCATTTGGGAAGAAGGCTTTAGAGGAAAACCGATCTCATGCCACTTGGCAGGGAAGATACAATGCTTAATTGTAATAAGTATTGATTGGTTTTGTTTGCTGTACATTGAGAACTAACTTTCTCTTCCATCAGTTAAGAGAAGTGCAAGTTGAGTGACCCTCATTTCTCATTGGAGCCATGCAGGGTACCAGAATATTGTGTGGCTCTTGGGTGAGTAGTTAGCCACGAGACATGTTTGCTCAGGATATGAAATGGTGGCAAACTCACTTGTTTTACGTGATGGGAGGCTTCCCACAAGCTGTACTATGAGGGGAAGAGGTTGATTTGGCATTGAAGGAGTACTTGGTGCTGTCTCTCACCGGATTCCAGCATCACAGTCCTTGAAGAGCTCTGATTTCATAGTTAACTACTTGACAGATTTGCTTCATCTTTTCCTGTGTTTTCCATTGGTCCATGAATAAGCATCATGTTTACATATTATCAACTCTTTGTTATGTTTTGTTTTGGTGCTTCAGTGCTGTTCTCTCACCTACCGGATTTCGAAGGAGTCAATACTTCAGTCAATTTCCTGGAAAGTTTCTTCCCAGGAAGTGTTTTTTCTTGTTTAAATTGAGGATAATCTGTATTTGAAGACAAAATTTCATAATGACAATAATAGAAATAAGGATAATGACTTTTTTTCAATATCTGTCAGACTTTACTCAGGTCAAGAATTAAGAGAAGGTTTTCTCTTCCTTGAAATGTGTGAAATGTTGGGATGACTTTACCCATCACAAGTGATGATGCTATGTTTCCTTCTGCTGTAATTCAGAAATTTGTCTATGGATTGAAAGTCTTTAAGGGAATGTCACAAATACTTCTGATAAGCCTTCATGCAAGATGTCACATTTAGGTTCAAGTCAGCTCAAAAGTGTATTTAACGCATAAGAGAAACAAAAAGACTGCAAACAACCAGGCTATGTAGTATTGGCTGCACATCTTAAGCAGATTAACAGTTGAAGTAATTCCATTACAGGTGCAGAATGAATTACACATGAAAAAATTTGTAGCAGACTTAGTGGATTCACACAGTGGTATATAGGTATGTTGGGAAAAATCTGCTGAGTGTGGTGTAGCTGTGACCCTCCCCTGAGATCTGTCATTCCGTGTACATAAGTATCAGCTGCAGCAGTATTCCATTTTCAGATCAAAGTAACTTTGGGACTGGTTTGACCAGGTAATAATGCCTTTTCAAATTGCTGTGTTGGAGGTTCATTCCTGCAGCACAGCACATGTCTCTGGGGGTTGTGGAAGAGTAGTATGCTGGTTTTTGAGATCTGGCATCCTGTCAGTCACATCCTTGAATAGAAATGCAATTCTGAGCAGGTTGAGGGTCCAAACAGTGAAAAAACTTTCAACAGTCAAGCTATGTATGAAAAGTCACTTGCTCAGTATAGTTTAAAAAAAAAAAAGAAAAAGTTTGTTATGCTAATCTTTCCAATGAAGGACCTCATGGTCTCTCCATGGGATTCCTAGGCAATGGGAAGATTTGACCAGCTAATGAAATAAAGGAATAAAATGCTAATGACACTCTATCAAATTTATTTAACTTGGAAATAAACTTTAAGTGTACCGTCCTCACTCATCCGAAATGAAATGCCATCAATGCAAGTCTCTTGTAAACACCCCGGTATCCCTGGGGAATTTAGTGAAAACCTCTGCTTCTTAGGTAGTCCTTCTTGCTGGGAGGTATTGGGAAGACAGCATTGCTGCCTAAGTTGTCTCAGTGCTGCGTGTTGTTAAAAGGCTCTGCTTTTCTCCTGGCCTGGCAGCTGCTGTGCTTGCAAGGTATGCTCGTGTGCCTTGTGTCTGGCTTTCTGCAGCGTGCCAAGAGGAGACGGAAGACAGAAGTATACTTCTTCCTCTCTGCCCCTGCCACTGGCTAGCACCTTTTGCTGCAGCTGAAGGTATTGAGGATCTGCCTTTTTACAGGAAACTTTGTTTTGGTTTTTTTACCAGTAGCTAGTACCTGATGCATCGCTGACTGAAACCCTGAACGATCGAGGTGGAAAAACTGTTGTTCCAGACCTGACTTGTGGGCAGGGTGGAGCTGTATTTCTCAGTGGATGCTCACTGCTGTTACCGCACTGTCCAGCAGGTGCAAAAAGTGGTGTGCTGCTGTTTTCCTATTATGCAAATAGCAATCTTGCAAAGTTAGACAGGTCAAATTATTCCAATCCGCCTCATTGCACACTTTGTTCTTTATTTGGTGCCTTGTGCAATTATTTATGTGCATAATAATTTCTAAAAAACCCTATTTCCAAGTGGTTCTGTTTTATAAAAGCTGAAAATACCGTAAGAATGAATGTCCAACGCTCTAGTTTTCAGCAGTACTCTTTCTGCCAAAGTTTACCTTATTTTTCTATAAGACTATATTGCAAGGTACTGTTAACATGCATTGTACAGATTTCAAGTTTTTAGAGCTGAAGGACCTTTAAGTTTGCAGTTTGAAAATATTGATAGTGAAAAATTTGGTGGATAGGAAGCAATTTAACAGAACTTGTGCTTTGAAGAGCACCCAATAAATACACGTCAGGATGGCTTATTACACGCTGCTTCTCAGAATGGATTAAGTAGTAAATTGGGTGAGCTACCAGCCAGCAAGAGCTGATTTGAGAAATGAAGGCTAATGGCTGTCTGTTTTATTACTGGATTTTATAAAGCATCATGTGTTTATCTAACAGATAATGTTCTGCTCGGGTGCAGCCTTTGGTGGAGGAAGCTGACTAATGCCCAAAGGAAATCTTTGCTCCAGTCTAGTGCAAGACTTGATTGATTGGCTTTCCATAGTCATTCGTTTGATTAATAATAAATAATGTCTTCTGCTAATTTAACCTAATTGAGTTTTTGGCAATATGTGTATATTGGGAAGGAGAGGTCAGAAGGTCCTTACTTCGCTATTTAACCTACCTTGGGGTGAGAGGTGAGGTTCTGTGTGAATGCAGAAATCCCCAGACTTCTGTGGAAAACATTAACCTGGTTTTTAGTAGCAGTAGGTGTTTGGAGTCCATGCAGAAAACTAACCTTTCACTTGTATTAAGTCTGTTGGATGTCATGATACCCTTCTGTTAAATTAAGAGCTAGACTGTACTGAAACTAACCTCAGTTAGCTGGTGGTAGAAAACACCACTTTTCTGTGAATGAGGTCCCAGTGCCAAGGTGGGAGCCAGTGTCTGGATAAGTATCTGCACACAGGAAGAACAGAGAGATGTGTCTGTCCCCTCGGGAAAAGCTGGTAGATCAAATGAGCTGTAACGCTGACTCGGCCATCAGAGCACTCCAGGGATCAGGCTTTGAGGTGTTTTGGGACAGATATCTTTCAACCTGTTGCCATAAGCATTTAAAGGACCATTTCAGAACTGGGGATGATTCAGCAGCCTGACCAGAAGTTAGTGCCCTCATTGACTCCTTTCTCAGCAGTAGGTAGGAATTGACTTTGAGGTCAAGATCTCTTGATTCTGAAGAGCACCATATAATGAAGCAATAGCTGTCTGGCAGCGCTTAAGAAATAAATGTTACAGAATGATAAAGCAGCAGATTGTTCTCAGGGTAGTTTTGATCTCTCGAGCAGAGGGACAGTAGGATGAAGTGTATCTGAGAGTTTCATGAGATGTAAAAAGAGAAAACTGAAGTGTTGATATTGTTGTATTATGGAGGAAGATGTTTGTCATAACTTTTCTTCCCAGACATTAAGTATATCGACTATTTGCTTACAAAAGCAAAGTTCAGGGTGGATTTTGTCTGTTGCTTTTTTCTTTTTATGTTGTTTATTGGATCTTTGCCTTAATGGTATTGCACAGGAGTCTCTTTGTTTGAGTGATCTTATTGCAGAAATGCCCGTCAGAAGAAGTATTGCACTAAACATTTAAACCCACGCAGTGATATATGGTTCACATGACACAGCAGTAATGCAGAAAAGATTAGAAATGGAAGTTGAGATTTAATGTGAAATAGTCATGACTGAGAACAGGCATCAAGACTTGTTCAAGTGAAAAGTGCATTTTAATGAGTTGGGTTTATTAGTTTCATCATGCAGGGAGCAGGTACAGTAGCCCATCGTCTTTCTCTCTTAAGGGAGAGAGAGCAGGGGAAGTAGCCCGAGTTACAAAAGAGAACTAATGGCAATGAGGTGGCAGGAGGCTGTGCTGTTTGTGTTTGATGTACACAGGTGACTCCTTCCTGTTGTGCAGGGTGTGAGGGGTGTTTCACTGGGGATCACTAGTGCTGTCTTCGGGAGTGAATTGAAGTGAGGTGTCTCTCCTTAAAATGGCAATATGTGGTTCAAAGGTGTAAAAATGTAAACTACTCATTCCTATTTTATGAATTCAATGCAATAGAGTTTTTCTAAGTTTAATTTGAACTGGCTAGGATTTTTCAAGTCCAACTTGTTGACTGTTGTCTCTTAAAGGCTTTTTTAAATGAAAAATAAAAGATGAGAGGCAAAACTGGATTAGACTCTGTATAATTCGTAAGTGTTTAAATGATAAATTTCTACCAACTTCCTCAAAGAATGGTCATGCAAAATGCAAACTTTTCTCATTGCTGCTTTTCCTTTTTTCACTTATTTTCTTTGCATACAGTCAAATGGCATTGAAATATCTTTGTTTGGAACTTACAGCCTGAATTTCTTTCTGAAATGAGTTGCGCAGGAGGGGA
>WUAM01000282.1:4132288-4177981 GCA_024336885.1 Actenoides hombroni
GGAGTGAATTGAAGTGAGGTGTCTCTTCTTAAAATGGCAATATGTGGGTCAAAGGTGTAAAAATGTAAACTGTTCATTCCTATTTTATGAATTCAATGCAATAGAGTTTTTTCCAAGTTTAATTTGAACTGGCTAAGATTTGTCAAGTCCAACTTGTTGACTGTTGTCTCTTTTTTTTTAATGAAAAATAAAAGATAAGAGGCAAAACTGGATTAGACTGTATAATTTGTGTTTAAATGATAAATTTCTACCAACTTCCTTAAAGAATGGTCATGCAAAATGCAAACTTTTCTCATTGCTTCTTTTCCTTTTTTCACCTATTTTCTTTGCATACAGTCAAATGGCATTGAAATATCTTTGTTTGGAACTTACAGCCTGAATTTCCTTCTGAAATGAGTTGCGCAGGAGGGGAGTCAGTGAAGTGAGAAAACAGGGAGACCAGAACAAATTGATGCAAAAGTGAACCCCTCAAATGAGAAAGATAAATTGGAGCAGAAAAAAGAAAATGAGTGCAAAAAATTAGATAGCCCCTGTCCCGTCTGCCTAGGGAATGGGAGACTTCCATCTCTTTCTGCCAGAGCTTCATATAAACAGAAAAGAAAAATGCCACGTGTTTTCGTGATTAGAAAGAAGCATTGAAATCCAGGCTATGCTCTTCAATCTCTGATGAAAACTCAGCGTTACTTCTGCTTATCTCTTCAACTGTGTCCATAGCTTTAATGGAACTGCAGAGCAAATTAGTACTGCCGAAACCAAATGTGTTTCACGGTCCACTTGTAACTTCTGCCAAAAATGTGCTTTATTGTTTGCAGTGGGATGATGAGAGGTGCGGGGAGGCTGGGGAGGTGGATGTGTGTGGATGGTAATCTGTGTAAATAACTTGTCACATTGAGGAATTGCTACTGGCAATACTCAGTCTCCTACCATATTCAAAACCTAAATAATATGCTTATTACTACAGGTACACACAAGGAAGGCAAAATTTTAGTCATAGTTGCACACTAGCTGGATCTTGAGGTTTTTGGATCAGTCAGGGAACTAGTCCTGTGACTTCAGTTGAAGCGTCTGTTATTAATTTTTTCTCATTATGAAACCAAAAGGATTGCTAAACATCAGTTAGTGTTGTTTAGTCCTTACATTTTATTTTGCCAGAGTGCAGTATCTGCAGATCTCTTTGAACTATGTGCTTTATTTTCCTATTTCTGTTTTGTCATCTTCAAATGCCAACACTTACACTGGCCATAAACGTATTAAGGGTAATACATAGCTATTTATAATTATATCAGTCAGGCACTGGATTTAATATCATGGTACAACAGATAATACTAGATGTAGGTAAAGTTAAATAATTTACTAATAAATGAAGTTTTACCACTTGTCTTTGTTCAGAGCCGTGGGATTTTTAAGATGCACCAAGGGAGGGTGGCAGCGTTAGGTGAAGGCATTTGTGAAATGACAGGGTTCACACTCCTACGTGGAGGAAGAAGAGCAGTAGCAATATGAGAATAATGGGCTTCACAAAAGAGATTTCAGCAGGCTTGGGGAGATGATATGTAGTCTTCTGGGAAGATAATATTAAGAAAGCTGGTTGCTGCTGGAAAGGGCAGGCAATGATCCCGATTGTACGGGAAGATAAGCACTGTTAGAGACTAATACAGATGAAATAGTGGAAGCATGTTGGATAAGAGCAGGAAGGCCAAGGTGCAAAATGAGTTATTACAACTGGCAAGGGACTTAAGAGACGGCAATAAAAGATTCTAAAAATACCGTGGTAATGATAAAGACAAAAGACAAGGATTTTGAGTTCTGAGTGGCTTAGGGCTGAAGTAATGGCCGATTCTTCCTTTAGCCTTCAAATACCAGTTTATGTGACTTGTTGCTTCACACAATTGCCATAAGGAAAGAGAAACACAGATGGGAATGATGGCCAAAAGGTATTTAGATAAGTCGGACATAATTGAATTCATATTGCCTGATGAAAATCACTATTAAGGGCTAAATCTGTGCAATCTCTTAGCTGTTTATATCTGAGAACAGGGGAAAGAACGGGGAAATCTTGGGGGGGAGAGTGATTACTGTATCTGTAACATGCTGTGGAGAAAAAAGAATGTGTAGGCCAACCAGCTGAACTTATCTGGACAGAAGGATAACAATAAATTAAGGAAAAAGGCCCAACTGTTTGAGAAATGAGCCATTTCTGAAAATATTTCCTCTTTACCATTCTCTGCCCATCCAAAAACCCCAATACTTCCCTCCCTACTTATTCAGCTTTGTTTTGTCAAAAATCAAACATGCAAAACCCCAGAACAACACAAACCAACCCCCCACCCGTGGTTTCATTAGCAAACTTGCCTAGTGGGAATAGTGGAAACAGGAGATGCAGTGCTGCTTTATTAGGTTTTGTTCTGAAACTGCTGTACCTGACATTATATAACTGAAATAAGGAAATATTAGACAGTTGAAATTACTGTTAAAAGTCCATTTAAAAAAAAAATCCATTTAACTACATGACTCAGATCTACTATCAGCTGAATCTGGTGAGGTGTAGGCAGCTGGGGACTCTGCCTTCTTACTGTTGGTGAGGTAAATTGGCAGGATATGGGATTGGGAACTCTGTACAATTCTATAAACTAAGGGTTAATATTCAGTATCATATAAAAATTAGTAATGTTCCTGGATGCAGGTTAGAGAGAGTTTTTCTTTCTGTTGGTGATGTCGGAGATCTTATAACTAGGTTTCCAAGGTGCTTTTATCTAATTAGTTTACTATTTTACTTCCACATTTTTAGCCTTTTGCTAAGTTTTCCTTGTCTCCAGCTTGTCAGTGGAGATGAGGAGCATCTGGTGAGATGTCTGGTTGGTTTATGTTGTTGGTTTTAGGAGGCTTTGGTTTTGTTAGGATGTTTATTGAGTTTGCTTGGCTTGTGTTTTGTCATCTTGCTGTTTGCTTTTTGTGAATGTTTTGGCAGTTGTTTTTTCTTCAATATCTCTTGTTCTGTTGTGGAGCTGTTCTCATTCTGTTGCAAACTTGCTTCTAGATAGTGTTCTGGTGGAGTCCCCCATGGGTAGGACCTGGGAGAAAGCACAATGCGACTTCGATGGGCACCAGTATCACCTATAGGAGATGAAAAGCAGATGTAGGCTGCTAAATGCTGCCAGTCTCCTGTGTGGAATTATTTCTTTCAATCAGTGAGACACACGGGGAGGTGTCATGGAGTTAATTATGTGTCTTTTAGTCACTTGTCTCTTGAATGCTGGAAAAAGCATATATTCTTACAGCTGGGATTTCTGCCTTCATTTTTTGGGGTCAGACAGTCTTAATTTCTAAATTCCTATTTCTGACTACTGCAATCAGGTGCCAGTGTCTGCTTTTGACATGGAATTAGGTTGAGTTGAGAAGATGGGGGCAGCAGAATTACACATTATCTACTGGTGGTTCTTATTCTGAATTCATTTTTAATCTGTCAGACGTACCTTTTCTAATCTTAATAGGCATAAGTATATTCCTCTACATTGCTATGATTTGAGATCATGAAGTGTCATCAGTTTTAGTTTTTAAATTTCATTCTTTTATACTACCTTCCATCGGAGTCTTGGTATTTTAAAGCTGTATAAATACTTGCTCTCGACACCATTTGAGAGACTTTAAATGTCAGCTGAATGGGTGATTTGCTGCATTTCCATGTAGATAAATTCCATGCAAACATGAACCTAACCAGTACTGATTTTGAGAATATGAAATAATGGAACAAACACATTGTTAATCTTATTCCAAAACAGCTCCTATAGATTTTTATTCATAACTGATAAAAAATATGCTGCTTTCCCTGAAGAACCAGCTGGGCACTAGACTTCCTGTATTGATCCAGTCAGTGAACTTTTAAAGCATCCGTGAGACTACAGGAGCTCCTCATTTATTAGGAACGTTTGTAACTGGCTGTGGACAGGGAGAGCTTTGGTTATTAGGTATCACATGCTGACAACAACACGTTTCCATGGCTCAGTCTGGAACTTGGATCCTCTTGTACATAGGGTACTCAGCCTACAGCCTGTGATCGGCTGGGGCTTGCTCAAGGGGCTTGCTCAAGGGGCAGGCTATGGCTGCATTGGTGTCCTGGTGGCCTGCTGAGTTCTTATCCAACATCTGACTGGAAATGTCTATTATGTGATGAGCTATGTATCTTTTATGGCTCATTTTTCCTGAATGGTTTCTTTTTTGTATTTAAAAGCAAAACAAAACCACCACCAAAAAAAACCCAGCTTGCTTTAAACTCTTTTAAATTGTCCATTCCCTAAACGTTCATCTACAAATCTCAGCTGTAAGCAGCTTTTTTAGGCCAGTTGGAGATTTCGATGTCTGTTTTTAGGGGTTCTTCTATCTCTTATTTGTGTTTGGGGCTCCATTTTGACAGATTTGTGTAGTACATTTTTCATTCATGAGAAAACACATATCTGAGACTGGTGTGTATTGGTGAAGACGTTAACTGACCTTTGTGGTCAGGCCTATGGTTCTTGTATTTCTCTCTAAGATTTCCAGAACTTGCTTAGTGCTCACGTGCTCTTCAGTCCAGGCAAAATATTTTGATGCTTTTGAAAGCATTTGGCTCTTGGGCACGGTGTTGTGTAGAGAATGTTTGGAAAAAACCACCAACAGAATGGTTTTGTCAGCAAACATACAACACCTACAGGACATTAAATTCTGTAGTGTTAGCTGAAATATTTAGGATTTTTTAGTAGCATTAAGCAAACTTGGTAACTGTCATTCTGAAGAAAATTCATAATGTTTTGGCTTTTTCAACGGGGTCCATTACTCAAGCATGCAGCTAATATCTTTACATTAACTCATTTATACTATAGTAATACCTGCTGGTGAAGTATCTGGGTTTTATCCTCTTGCATTAAGCCTCATTTATGAGACTAATAGTGTGATATTATCTCTACAGTTTCTTGACTTCATTGCCTTAAATCCTGTTCTCAGCTTTGGCCTGCCTCACCAGTTCAGTGTAATCTGCATCTCTCACTGTAATTTCCCTTTGATTTGCCAGTTTCTCTGTTCCTAGTTATATAGTGCATATTAAAATGTCCTGGAAAAGCAACTTCTGTTTTAGCTATTAAAAAGACCAAATAGTTTTGGGGGTTTTTAAACTCAATTCAGTGTATGACTTCTGGGAGGCAGATGTGACACAGGCTGGAATTTGATCATCTGTGTTCAGTGCCTCTTCGACCTCTGGTGAAATGAGTGTCACTCAGCAGCCATGGCTGAAGCTGCCACTGAGTCAATGAGTCGCCTACGAGTTCATTAAATACTTGATGCTTCTGCTGAAATCAGTACTAACAGCACAGTTGACAGTTTTTTCTCATCACTGTGTTGTACAATGGCTGTCCCTGAGCTGGTGCTCAGAAGGCTGCAGCCACAGCCACAGCATCGAGCAGCTTACATACGTGGTTCACATCTGAGCCAAAGATTCCCTTCACTTCCCTTGGCTCCAGTGCTAGACCCAGTCCTCCAACACACAGTGCCGTGATGAGCCCAGAGCCAAGAGGTCCCGTGCTTGAAGCACAGACAGGAAGGCACACCTAAAAAACTCTGCTAATGCAGAAATGCACAAGTGCTTGCCAGGGTGGCTGGGGGGGACAAAGCCACCTTGTATAGACCAGTTCCTGGGCTTGTGCCGAGGGCTGGCTTGAGGGGTATTGGCAGGGTATTCTGCTGTGCTGGGAAAGGCTCCTGTGTGCGCCACTGTTACAACTTGACCTCACAGAAACTGCCAGGAGCCATTACAGTTGGTTGGGCAATTTTTTTTTCTTTTTCTCAGGCCCTCTTATCTTCCCCAAAGTGCACTTCAAGAATATTGGGAAGTTGGGAATGGTCTATGGGGGCAGGCAGGGTGCAACAGCATAAGTCCTTAACTTCAGTCCTGCTGGAGCAACTTGATTCTTCCATTCTAAATTGCTGCTTGTATCAAGCAGTTGGGACAAGAATCAAATACCTTTTACCTAATCATAAAGAACCCCAAATTCTTTTCTTCAGGTATGGGGATGTACTAGAATTTGCTTTACAGAGTGTTCAGTCTCCACATTAACATGCTACTTGTGAAGAGTAAATGGTATGGAATTCAAGTTCAGGTAATTTGATTGTAGCGTATTTGAAAACCTTTCAAAGCTCTGTTCATTGGTTCTATTTCATTGCTCTACTGAAAGCAGTCACGAAGGCAATGAATTATTTCCTGTCCACTAGTGAGGCATGAAGAACCATTTCAGTGTCTATAGAGGGGAACATCAGTAGCTATAAAAGGAACAATGGAGAGTTTTCAAGTTTTTATCTGTGGTAAGGCAGACTAAAACTTTTATAAGTTGTTTTAGAGCTTCTATTACTGTGTATCTTTAAGCAGCTGCCTCAGTGCTGTATTCTGAATGAATTGCTTGATACAGAATTTCTCATAGAGGTTCAGTTTCTCTTGTTGCAGTCTGTCTGATAAACGTGCATTTGCAGAAGGCTTAAAAACCAAAACCAACCCCCCCAAACAAGCATTTGTTTAAAGGACTAGCTCTTCTTACATGTCAAGTGCAAGGCAAAAAGCTTGATGTGATGAGGTCAGAGCTGGAGAAAGAGGAATCTTGATCAGCTGTTCCTGTGATCTTTGTCAGCAGTGAATCCCCTCAACTCCCTCACCTTTAGGACTTAAGTCTCCCTTGGTAAGCCAGACATGTTGGGTTTGCAGCTGTAACTCCCTGGTCACCCAGCCACTGACAGACAGAGATAAAGGGGTGTTGGTTCCCGTACTCCTGTCATGGACTTCAGGATCATAGTTAAAACCAACAGTATGTGTAAGGCAGCAAACTTTTACTCACACAACAGTACCTCTATGGAACGTTTTAACACTTGGTTTTTTTCTTTAAAAGCAAAAGTGCTGTAAGGGTAGAAACTGTGGTACCAACCCTCTAGACAGGCCCAATAGTTTATTTACTCCCATGGCTCATCCGTTCCATCCTGGCTGCATATTTTCTTGGCTGCAATAAGGACAGGCTTCACATGATTGGGGATATACAAGATTCAGGAGTGGTTGTGGGGATTTCCTCTACACAAATCAGAGGGTAATTCAATTTTGAGACTTGTATAATCATAATCTTCCTATCAATGTATATAGCATATGAATAACTAATTGGACTCATTTGTTCATTGCACTGATTTTGTGAGCAAAGAGGTGGCAATTATTTTCTGTAGACTAGGCTTAAAGTCTGGCCCTATGGTTTCAGGATGCTGAGGCTGACAGCACTGTTGACTTAGGGGTCATGCAATTATCAAGAATAGTCTCCAACAAGAAGTAAGGATTTCTTTTTTCTTTACTTTGCAAATAAACATGTCCAATGTTGTGAAATATTCCATCAGAGAGAAAATTATGCAAAGCTTTTGCAAACTAAAACCCAATAAATGCATCAAACATGATTCTTTTACTCAATCTCTGTGATTGAGCGTTTCTTGGAGACACCTCTTGAACACATTGCACTGTCTCATTAGACTTTAAAGAATATGAATTAAATTATTTAAAGACTAGTCAAAGAGTTTGTAAGAATGACCTTGAGTCTGGCTGGACTAAACAGCCTGTATTTACTTCATTCAGATCATCTTGCTCCAAGTGTGGTACACTGAAGAGATAAGGTCTTATAAACAACTCTGTCCCCTGCCTCCCCCATCTGTAATATTAATTTTGTGTTATTTTTTTCCCCCCGAAGTTGAAGTATTTTCAGGTGCTCTCCATATTTGCTTTTGGAGTTGCCTGCAGAATAACTTGTTTAGCATGCTAAACATCTCTTTCTGAAAGTCTGCCTGGAATTGTAAGAGGTATAAGTAGAAAGTACATCTTTTAAAAAGTTGGTTTCCTAGATAAGGCAATCAAAATAATGCATATCTAGCAAAGATAACATCAGTTCTTTGGATGTATTTTAGATAGCAGTATGTGATCAAAGAGAGAAGGGAAACTACCTGTGCAGGCTTGGGTATGGCAGTGTGTGAGTGGTTTTGCCTCTGTGACAGCTTAATTTCTGAGCAAATGTCATTCAACACTTCGAGGGAAAGAAGTGCAGGGTGTAATGAGAACACTTGTATGTATTTAAGAGTCATATAGATATTTTTAGGCAGCTTTAAAAGAACAGCTTGTCAGTCCTTCAATTTTGACAAGCTATTTTGTTCATTGCTATTTTGTCTCATGGAGTGTAACAATAAATAGACACTCTCTTTAATCTCTCTTTCACTGACTGTTTTACGTGGAAGTTGAATATAGCCAACTCTAGGTGATCTTTGCTATCTTTTTCCTTTCTGTTGGCACTCTTGAAAGCGTGAAGAATTGGAGTCAACAAGGAGAAAATCATCTAATATTGCAACTCCCCAATATAACACATACATCAAAGCTGACACTTAAGTCTTATATACCAGTACAGTAAAAGAAATGTTGTTTCAGGAGAACTAAACAACACCATCCGCCTGTTCCTTCCCCCTTTGTTCTTAGTATTTTTACTGTTTACAGATACTTCGGGAGGGGAAGAAAACTGAAGTTTGCTTTGCAGATATTCTGATGTTCCCTTTGTACACTGAAGCTTCTGAGGCACTTCTGAGATGATTCCTTATTTCACCTTCTGCCCAACAACAGCTATGTGCTTATAAACCCAGCTGTTTCTCTCTTTTTTTATAGCTGCCCTGCACCCTTTGTGCCAGCCACCAATCCTTTTTTTTGTGAACAATGGATAACCACCTCCAGTCAATACTTATCATTGTTTTTTCTGCATTAAAATCTTTGTAACTACAAACCAGCTTGTAAATTTGAAATCATCCAGTGGACCCGAAATGCTATCATTCTAATTATGGAAGTAGCCAAAAGTAAAATATCTGAATTGTTTTGTATGGCTTCTGGCACCTGAAACAAACCTCAAACCAAGCATTTATTGGATAAACTTGCTTTTATAATCTTCCGTAATTGCTGGGGTTTTGTTGGCCTTTTTTTTTTTTTTTTTTTTTACCCCCAAGGAGAAATACTGGTTCCCACAAGCACAGTGCAGGAGATTTTGTTCTGTTCTGTGTTCCGACAGTAGAATCACTATGTCCAAGTCTTATTTGGCATCAAGAAGAAAATCTACTTCAGAGAGTCTGTGTCCAGCACTTGAAAAATAGTTTGAGCAAAAGAATATTACTCGTATAGACACGCAGCAGGATTACACAACTAAAGTATTCATCAGGGTCTAAAATCTATCCCCATTCTTCTTATGTTCTTTGCATGTTGCAGTCAACTCAAGCACTATTACTGTGGTCTAAGCACCAGTGCTGGTGAAAGCTGAGTGTAGTTAAACACATTTCAAGGATGAATTGCATCTCCAGCTGCTTGTACTGTCACTTTTCTTCCCCTGGCAGGAGTTTTAATACTATAATATATGCCTTGATCATCTGCTCTGCCTTGAGCAAGTGAGCTGTGTACATCTGTCACTGCAATGATCACTGCTTGTATTGAAGCAGTTCTCATATGAAGTGTTTTGCTGGATCTCAGAAAAAGAGCATTATATTTATCAGTTTTATTGTAGACTTAATGGTATATCCAGTAACATTAAAAAAAAACAAACCAACAACCAAATAAAACCCTACAAAAGGCTACACAGATTTCTTGCTTGTTGCTGTAAGAAGCAGAGAGAGAGCATTATTAAAACTTCACTCTCTAGCAAATTGCAACTTTTGCAGCTGTAGGAAGAGAAAAATGCTTACAAAAGCTCGAGTAATTCAGCAACATGGCACACTGCTAAAACACTTGGTTTCAACTAAGAGAAAGTGAAAGAGTAAAGGAAAAATAATATCTATGATGTTAACATTAAAATTACTCAAATGTAGAAATTAAGCAGCACTGTATACACGAGCAAAGCACCATTTAAAATCAAAAAAGGACTTCTGTGGTGCCTATGTATGTTGTGATGTTTTCCACATTAGAATACTGGTTTTTTTGCATTTAAAGCCCCTGTTTCATTTGGGGGAAAAAAGGGAAACTGAATTTGGTGATGAAAAAAATGGCTTCCTGATTTATGTGTGGGTTTTCCCCCTGCAATGGCTGTTTCCACTTGGAATATCTCCTGCCCAAATAGGAAATGTTATGTTATTGTGTAAGGGTTTTCTTCACGTGCTTGCAATGTGTACGTGTTGGAGGGAAAGAACTTTCCGTGTAGTAAGTGACTCTGGTTTTGGTAGAGGCAAATCCAGAGATAGAGCACGCACGTCATCTACTGCTCTCGGGGATAACGATGAGCAAGGACTGGGTGGTCTCAGGAAGCCAAGGGAGGAGTCAGAAGCAGGAGCTCCTGGTCTGCATGTTTCATGCTGAGTGCTGAGCTCAGCTTCTGCTCTTCAGAGCCAAGTTCCTGACTCCTGAGTGAGGGAGCAGCAGGGACTGCCACTGGAAGCCACAGCTGCATCCCACCTTCATTCATCTCTGCTCAGCTGAGAGGGGAACAAGGTGGCAGGGCTACTGAGTGTAAAATAGTCATGAGCAAGTTCTAGTTTGCAAGCTCGAGACTCTCTTTAAGCTTCTGAAAAGTAAAACTTGGAGTAAAGCTCTCAAAGAGCCTACAGAATAAAGTGCTCTGTCTATTTACAGCTAACTTGGTCACCTCCTTTGGTACCCACCTGCTGCACTGGCTTCAACAGGCATCTTCCTTGGCTGGTTGTTTTTAACCAGTTACCATACTCCTGCCTCTGCTTTTGGTGAGCTAACAAAACAGCATCTCTTTATCTTCCCATCCTATTACTAAATGGTATTAGTCACCCAAAATGCCTGTACCTGTGCCAGCCATACTTGAACTGTCCTGAATGAGAAAGATGAGAATCGTGCATGCACACAGCTTCAGATGGAACTGTTGTATGAAGATACTTTCCTCCTCCTTGTGGAAAGAATTCTTCTCTTACATTAAGTTTGGGGGTTTGAATTTTTTATTTTGGGTAACAGCTTTGTTATACTGTCTGAGTCTTAAGCACTAGAGGAGGTCTGTTTTCCTATTGTTGATTTCTAATTGATGACCATCTAGATTTCACATATTGAAGGCATGTTGCTGATGTTAATTACTGCTGTTTCATACTATCCTGCTCTAGTTTTTATTTGTTGATCATGATGAAAAGTTTTTTGAAATGCTTGTGTTTGTATTGACACTTTAAGTCACAAAATGCAGATAAAGAGAGTAGAACAAAGTCACTTTAATATTTCACAAAAATCTGGTTAGATATTTGGTTTTTTACTGCCAAGCAGAAAGAACAGAAACATACTGACTAATTTTTACCAACAAAATAATCAGACATCCACCAGTAAACATGAGTGTGGGCCAAAGGAAAGCAAAGAGGAGGCCTTTCGGGGGATAAAGTCTGCTTAAAATGACACTGGTCTGTGATCCTCCTGGGTCATAGTAGCAGGGGAAAGTCTGGTATTTTTTTAAATTGGTTACAATTGTTTCTATTCGTGCTTTAACATCTTTCGAGTTCTCCGACTTGCCTGGAACGTATGAGCACTGGAAAGAGAAATCAAGGTGATTTGTTAGAACAGATGCTCTAATACAAGCTTTGCAGTTAAATCAGATTGAGTAAAACAAACATGCTACTGACAACAACTTGTGTGCTTAGGCTAGCATCCCAGGGCTTGGTTTCTTATGTCTGTAACCCATTTGCCGTGCTTCCCTGGTTCATCCGGTGTGTCCATGCCTCCAGTCTGCAGACTGACAAGTTGGAGTAATGTTGTTGGGAACCAGTAAGTGCTTGAAATATAACTGCAGTCTTTGAGACTGTTACGCTGTTATTATTACAGTGCCAAGCTGGGATTCCTAGCAGAGCTTCCAGGCACCACCACAGCAGAAATGTGTTAGCTGTGCAGAAATTCACAAGTGGTTTGTCAGTTTGCAGGAAAATAAAATTTCTTCACTGTGCACCTCTGGCTGTAACTAGTAGAAAAAATTAGAGGAAAACATGGTTGTCAGAGGCTTCCTACTAGTCCTTGTCACAAAGAACTATTTTGAACTGCAGTAATAATGCAAAGTTATTTAGTCTTCAGTAGAAATACTATTAGACTTTGAAGCACTCCTTTTTTTGTACCACTTGTTCATAACAGTTTCTTTTCTTCAATATTTC
This sequence comes from Actenoides hombroni, assembly GCA_024336885.1. Taxonomy (NCBI): domain Eukaryota; kingdom Metazoa; phylum Chordata; class Aves; order Coraciiformes; family Alcedinidae; genus Actenoides; species Actenoides hombroni. Next base: position 4,144,430 of record WUAM01000282.1, read on the forward strand.
TTTTTATACATAATAATGCTTAGGTGTCTTAAGCTGGAAACTAGCCTAGGCAGGAAGGGAGGGGGGTTCCTGACCTGAAAGCTTGTAATTGCAGACAATGCAAGCAGTAGGTAGGAAAACAGCAAATTGCTTCCTCTCGCAGTGAACAAGACTCTTGTTTCAGTCTACAGTGGATAATTTCTGCTTTGCCACTTGATTGCATGTAGCTTTCTCAGAGATAGCCACTATAAAGATGGGCATTAGCTAGCAAAATTATCTTCAGCTTAGTGTTTTATGCTATCAGGTTTGCACTGTGTGAAATTCTAATTTTGATAATGTCCTTTAGAAGATAAGTACTTGTAGTTCGAGCATGTTTGGTCTGGATTCTGAAAGTGCCTCAGTCTTGGGTATCCAAGACCTGAATTTCATTTTATGGCTCCTTAGAGAGTGTTGAGCTGGAGTAAGGCTTCTGAAATACTCTTGGTTTTGGAACTGAAGTGAACCTGACCTTTCTTAGGACAGTATATGAGTGCTTCTGGCTGGGGGAGAGCAAGCCTAAAAATGTTGAGCTCTTTACTGATTCCTAAGCAGAAACACTGGTAACCAAAGGATAACACCCTGCTTTCCCCCCTTCCTTAATCTTTTGCACACCTCTAAAGCCAAAAGAATATTGTGCACCCATGTTTCTGTTCCACCCGTGGTCTGCACTCTTTCTCTGGGGAAGAGATCCCTAAAACAACTGAGCAAGGACCGTCTGCTGCAATATCTTGTGTCCCTGCATTACACAGGGGCCTTCTTCAGTGCCCCTGCTTCTACACGAGTCCAAGCCTCTGCTGCCATGCTGGCCAGAAACAGTTGCACGCCAAATGATAGAATCGTAGAATGTTAGGAGTTGGAAGGGACCTTCAGAGGGCATCTGTGGGTCATCACCTTCCAAAATTACTGATTTGCTTCTCCTTTCTGTCTAAATGTGTCTTACGTTCCCAACAGTACCCTCATTTCCCCTTTCTCTGCTTCCTTTATTCCCTGTTTCATATCACACACTTAAAATGGAAGTAGAATTGGGATTTGTGCCCCTATTTTGGACAGTTTTTACTTTCAGATCTCTCCTGTGCAACTGAGCAAGCTCCAGCTTATAAACCCTTTCTTACTGTCAGTCTTAACTCTGAGACTTGCACATTTTAATGTTCCTAAATGCTAAGTATTCATGTTTAGTTGGTGTAATTCCTTAACAAGGATGAAGTTAATATTTGATGTAGTGTTTAAAACAAAATGCAAAGCTGTGTAATTTGTAGAATAGTTTAAAACTGCCTCAGTGTAAGCGCAGGTATTAACGTGAAAAATGAACAACTCTTACTCTGCTTGCTTTAAAAACAATCTTCTCAAAGGCAGCAGCAGAGATAGCAGCAGAGGGTGATTATTCAGTCTGTTGCTAGTACCTTAGGGTTTCTTTCGAGTGTATCTTCAGTATGATACAGCATAACCTCTTGTCCTGATGCTGTCAGATTAACCCACACCTGTAGGCAGGGATAAGGAAAGGCATCCTCATCCCCTGAGCCTTCACCGTGTGGGCAGGGAACCTGATCCTTGATGTTGGCTTTGAGTACCTTGCACACAGTTTCTGTTGTCCAAACGCTATAAAAACAAAACAAAAGGTTGGAAATGTGTTAGCAGCGTCTCCGAAGAGTTGTGTGCAGGAGATGAATCCGTGAGTGCCAACGGTACGTGCTGGTGGCACAAGGTTGTGGCCGCTCAGTCCTGCTGCCGTGAACTGTGCCCATCCCGGGGCAGTGGAGCACTGTGAGAAGGGCTGCCCTGGGCAGCCAGCCCAGGAAAGCCTGTTTGCAGTTGTTGCAGCTGTTTGTCATACAGTCTGTAGCTTGAAGTTGGGTTCTAACCCCTCTGTAATCCGTTTCAAGTGCTACATGTTTCAATTGCTATAGACTCTAATGTTTGGTAGTAAATATTTGAAGTGCAGATACAATGTCTAAAAATATTTTTACTGATTTCATTCAATAATTCTCAGAGCTCAGATTAGTTCCCATGTTTTCCTCCCTTCTCCTTTTCTTTATTACAGGGACCGCTTGCATGAATAATTAGCAGGATTTTGTCTGGCAAAAGTGCAAATTTTTAATTTTCTTTTCCTGTTACTTATCCCTTTTTCTCAGAAGCTGTTCTTTTGTTAGTGATAACATAGCAAGATTTTACTTACAGCAGTACACTTTGTCAAAAAAAAAGTAAAAAAAAGTCATTCTACTTCTTAAGAAACTAATCTTTTTACATGCAAATGTCTTTTGTAATGCAATCAGGAGGCTGGAAAAGAAATAAATGTGAATTATCCTGTATTAAAGATAACGTTTTTCAAACATTTTTGAGCTTAGAGGTACTCTTAGCAAGAAGAATGAGGTGGATGTGCTTGTGTTCTCTGTCAAAATCTTCAAGCATGAAAAACTGAGCTGCACTCAGTCTTGTTTGGTTTTTATTGTAAATTGATTTGTGTGTGGAGGTAATAATAACTTCTTCAGCATTCACTGTGTTCTGTAACATTGCTGTGGTAAACTGCTGTTGTGGGTGCCAGTTTCTCATGACGGTTAATTTGGAAATAAGATAAAGATTTTTGACTGAACAATTCTACTATGACATCTGTTTCTCAAGCTTTTACAGTTTTACTAAAAACACAAAGCATTTTTTTTAATTTATGCAATGATAAGCTTTGATAAGCATGTTTGGATTTTATTTTTAACACTTTTCATAGTAAATATTTTATTTTTGTCATTCTAGCCCCGAAGGTGATCATTCCCTCTTTCTTGTGCTTACCTGGAAATGCCTGATGACATCTTGGCTCACTTTTTTTCTCTCTCTTTTCTTCTGTTTTATGAGCTTTTCGAGAACATATTGTTAATTTATTGCACAAGATGCTAACATATATTATGGCACTGGTTTAATAATTGTATTTGATGCTGCCAGGAAAAATAAATAGCTTTTTATTAATAAACAAACGGCTGTTCTTACCTTTTAGTGTAGAATGGCACAATGGTGATCCCGATAAAAAAATACATCATCATGGAGCACGCGACCATGCCCAGTCCCAGGCACAGGGCTCTTGTCTCCCCTCGCTTCTGTGCAGTCACCAGCTTTTTTCCTAACATGATTTGGAAGGGCTGACCAATCGCTGGTATAGAATCTGGAAAGGAGAGTGAAGGCGTGGTTAGCACTGGCTGCAGGTATTGCAGCTGTGTAAGAAGTTTCTGGAATACAATGGATTCCAAGGAGAATCAGCCCCCTTTTTGCAAAAACTGCAACTTAAAAACTAAAAGTTACTGTGTTTTTTGTTAGACTTCTTTTTTTACTTTCTGATATTTACCATCCATAAAAAGTGTGTGTATGGGGAGGCTAGGGGATGGGGTAGGAAAACCAGATGACTTTTTAGGAGAGTTCTGTTAATGGCCTGATTTTCCTCAGCCTTAATTCAGCCTATTCTATGTTGCTGCTTCTATTAAGTAAGAGGTACCATGTTGTGTGTTGGTAAAGGCTGCGTGAAGGGAAAATTGTCTCACAGTAGAGTCCTTTTTATATTATGGCTTTTCTTCTGGCTTAGTCTGAGATGTGGTTACCTTATTGCAAAAGAGTGGAAATGATTTAAAATCTAGCATTTGAAATACCTGATTCTGACTTCTGCATGTTTGTTGTTTGGCCTTGTCCGGTCAGGGATGCTCAGAACTTGATGTCTGAGCAAATAGCAGAGAAAAGCTGTGTTTTTTCGACAGAAGTAGTATGATGCCATCAAACACAATGGGATGGGATTAGAAACCACAGCAGTTAGACCTGCTCTCGTTTCACCACAAGCACTGGGTCCAGATTGCTGCTGGCACTACCAGAGGAGTGTGAACTGTGAGGTGTTGGTCTAACACCAGGGAGCTATTAGGCAGAGCTCTCTTCTGAGACTGGAAGTGACTGGCATTTCCCCCCCAGTCCCTTGCTGAATAGTATTTTAAATTACCTTGCTAATGCTTTGATAATCTGACAATAATTGCTGTGAATCCCTATGTCATTGCATCATGACTGATGTATAGGATTGATGTACAACTGAGAGATAACCATCAGTGAGAGTTCAGCCCATCACCAGTACCTGGTGCACTGCCAGATGTAACTGAAGGTTTGGGGGGGGGTTGCTTTTTCATGCAAACATGGTGCAAGCCATAGTTGCAGCAAATGACAGGGCTGGCAAGGTTAGTGTGGGCTTAGGGAGAAGTCAGGAGAGAACTGCAGAAGGAGAAAGGGACAAAATGTTATATACATGCCAGAAGAGTTTTCAGTCGTGTTCTTGTGCAAGACAACAGTGCACAGCTTCATGCAGTAGCTGGTGCATTTTCAGGATGTCAGCTTCAGGTGTAAGCAGCTCTTCAGTAGTTGTCCTTCCTGCCTTAAGGACTGTGTGGGCCCTGCCTAAATCCACCCGTCTTCAGCCAAGTGATGCAGCAAATACGAGACCTAAGATTAGATCTAGTATAACACAGGCACAAGCCAAAGCTGGCAAACAGGCTCCTCAGGTTAACCATGAGTTGATGGTCTCCAGCTGCCCCAGGCTGGCATGGCTATGGTGTTACTGGGGGTGAGGGACAAAGCTGAGTTTGGTGAGAGATGAGATCAACACTGCCAGCTCTCAAAAGAAAGAACGTAAATATAATCTGAATGTTGTTTTCTTTCCTGTTAGTTCTGTTTTTCACTGGTAAAAGTGCCTTAGTTTGACTGCTTACTGATCAAAGGAAAAGAGTATTTGAACATTGAAATGCTACTGTTTTTAGACTACTGCATCACTGGGATGTTAGTGTTATTAACAGTAAAAATATAGACACCTGGGGATAGTAAACCAGCTTGGATTGTTTAGCATAACTCAAACCTAGTTACAGAATTGCTGAAGTTGCCGGTACCTGTTACTAAGTGAAAGGCTGTTCTGAGGTGGCCCTCGGAATAACAGCAGTTGCTGTTGGAATACTGAATCTTGTCCAAGTCCATATTTAATTCCCCTTTAAATAAACATCAATATTCACTGTGGATTTTGTGTCAAACATTTTGAGGGGAATTGTTTTTCTGATGATCACATAATTTGCTGTCATTGTGAGAAGCATCTTAAGTTGGAAATTGCTGTAAGGTGAACCTTACCTGCTTACAGGCATTTGAGTTCAATACAGAGTGGGAGCTAGGGCACTTAAATAAGGCTGTATGGTGGTTTTTTTGGTTTATGTGGCTATAAATAGAACACGTGGCATCAAACACTGTCAGTGTGCTCGTGCTGTGCCCATCTACTTGTGTATAACGATGCACAGAGGCACAAGCACACCACAAGAGAACTTGGGTCAGTGTCAGTAGTGACGGCTCCTGGGAAACATCTCGCCTTTCCTTTAGTTCTGTAGGGGGAAAACCAGAAATAGCATTTTCAAACCCCAAAGATACTGAAGTTCTTTAAAATGTCAGAACGCTGTGCAACACAGCCCAGCAAGAGCAACACTGAACTGACTCTCCTTTACCTACCCTGCAGCCTGGTCAGAGGGGCTAATGGGATAAAGGAGACATCACTAGTCCTGGAGCGTGGGCCCTGAGACCATGTGGGGTCTAGGTGGCAGCTCCTTGTAACACAGTGAGAAGCTCACGAGAGACAAGTGAAAACCTGCAAGAATTTACATACACTAACATGATTAATCCTTTGAGTCTGTGGGAATACAGTGAAAGATTGGTACTGCTGCTATGACTTGTAGAGAAATTCAAGTGGCCTAGTGCTGTTAATGTCTTGAGTTTAGAGAAACCATAATGTTCATACAGCTGCCCCAGTTACACTGAAAAACAGTGGAGTAATCAGACCCCTTCCCAAACGAAAGAGGGGAGCTGTGGAACTAAGAAATGAAGCTGCCCTATCAGTCTGCTTGAATGTCAGCCATGTAATGCAGCAGAAGTACCAGTAAGTGCTTCCTTCCTAATCATCTTCAACTGCCAGACTGCCTCCTTAAGACAGGTAAGGAATTTGTACATGTAAATGGGAGGCTTTCACAAGTGGCCAAGAGGCTTCCCCAGGGTTACGTGTGGTGGTGTTCCCCAGCGTGATGACAGCCAGGCTGCTGGCCCCTGGCTCTTGGAGAGGGCTGTCAGGTGATCCTGTTTGCTTCTGCTCCCCCAGTTCAGATGTCTGCTCTGCCCCAACGAGAATAAGGACATGTAAATTATGCAAAGAATGTTAACGAGGAAGAGTCATCTAAAAATATCTCGCTGAGTGCTTCTATAAACATAAAAAATAATCGACTACATCTTCAGGAAGCATAAATCAGAGGTGCTCACGTCACTGTTGTGTTGCTGCACCAGCCTAGCTGTAAACATGGTCCCTAGCACTGAAATACATACTTCCTGAGGCACGTTTTTATGCTTGAAAATTTAGACAGTCAGGAAAATCTGTAACACTGTTTCATGCACGTGCAGAATAACTTAAGAGAAAAGCCAAGTCAGTTAAGGAAACCCCTCGTGCAGTTCTTTCTTTCCTTTAATGTATAAATATCCCGATGTTTTTGTGTGGAGAATCCTGCATTTTCTGGCTCTGGAGACAAAGCAACGCTGTGCACATACAGAAAAACACACTCATTTGGAATTTCCCCATTGTTTAAAAGGTTCCTTTTTTTCAGATTAAAAATCCCTTGCTTCTGTCTTCCAGCTCTGTCAATGTACATTAAGAGGAATGCTGAAAGAACTAATTAAGTGTTTTCTCTGACAAAATCATTAAATCTTTGAAAACTAAAGCACTGCATGGGACTTGATTGGCCCAGGAAGTCTCTGAGCGTTTTTGGATTGGAAAATGCTGAAGTGTATAATGAAGGTTTTAGTCTGGCCTTCAAGAACAAATCAAAATGTATCCATAATTATTAGGAAAATATAAGCTCCAAATCTTTACATAACATTCCTTCTTCCTAATCTTCTTCTTCAGTCTAGTTAAATTAGACAGTGCATTAGCTGTGCAATTTCAGTGTATAATCACTGCATCGACAGCTGCTGGTAATAATCCCCGAGATGCCATCTGCTCCCATTCGGAGTAGTCCCCTCCTTTGATTAGGAGATGTGTTTGAGACTCAGCAGGAATTCTCTGCTGCCACTTCCCCCATCTCTTGAGGAGTTCCCAGTGCTGTGACCTCCATGAGTTCAGAGGGGACCTCTCTTTCAAGCTATTCCAGGCTACTCTTAACTTGGCTTAGGCAGTGTCTCTCTTCTAGAAAAAGGGCGCTAAACCCTTCTCTCAAATTGAAGTTGGGAACAACTCTTAACAGTGAGTTAGTCCTTTTTTTGAGCAGGTTTATCCTACACTATATGGTGGGTTTCTAGTGAGCGTGTATGCAGTGCTGTCAGATGAGCAGCAGTCAGTGCTAGTACTACATCACACCAGGAAGGGTGATGCAAGTCACCTGCATCTCTAAAGCGATGAGAAGTTTGTAAACAGGTCTGGACTCTTTGGCTTCTACTGCCTCTGCATGAAAAATAGCCTTTTGCTTTCTTCTGCAAGTGCTAACTTCATAGTAACCTGGTTTTATTCTCAAAACACCTTGTGACAACAGAAAGATTGCTGGCTTTGCTGGGCATTAAGAGGATCATAATACTCCTTGCTCATTTCCTGGCCAAGTACTCTGTGTGGGAACCAGAAGGCAATCCTAAGCTTTAGATCTAGAAATCTGGGCTCTGCACTGGTTACACTACTGTGGCAGAGCTGCACACCTCACACATTCATTACTATCTCAATAGAATTAGATTGATCACTTGTGTTTGCCAACTTTTTTTTTCTGTGAGTATTTTAACAGTGTTTAGAACGCTCTTACTTTCTGTTTCCTTATTGACCCACCACTTACATCCTGGCCTGAAGCCAAACCCACATTTGTGTTGGCACTTGCTCCCCTCTCCCCACCCTCTGTTTCCTGCTCTGGCATTTATATGCACTTCTTGCTGGTAACAGGTTTGCCTTTGCCAGGGGTGCTGGGGCCAGGGAACATGAGTTTTGTTCTTTACAGATTGAAAAGAACTCATTATTTAGGAAGTGTTCTGTGCATCTGAGACCACAAATACTGTGCACACTACAGAATAAGGTGATGTTGAACCTTGATGGAAATAAGCACAGAAAAGAAAATACTGCCATGTACTCATGCAGATGTCTTGAGAACATAAAGCAGCGACGTTTTGACTGCATAACATGATACAACTACATTTATTTTATGAAATATGCTGTACCATTTTGCTTTGTTAATGAACTGTTTACCTGATGTGACACCAGAGTGAGTTAAAGTTTCGTTTCAAAGCCTGTGTAGTTAAGAGTAATTCTGTTAGCTTTTAAACCTGGTGGTTCTTACGGGGGAAAAAAAAAAGGTTACTTGCTCAGTCCAGCCATTCTGAAATCTTTCTAGAGTGCTTCTTTTGAATGCTGTGTAAGGCTGCACAGAATGATTTGGTTTAAGAGCAGCTTTCAGGGAAGCCTGAAAGAGTTCAAGTGCCTGGGTCCTATCTAACTTAGAGGTAGATGAGCACAGCTTCTGCAGTAATGCTGAACACCCAAAGCTATGAAGCTCCTAAGAGGAAAGGTGCATTTACCATGAAAATTAATAAAAACTGTCATCTCATATGGACTGCAGACTCCTGATTTGTTAAAATATTACTGTTATCTTTGCTAATAATGATAAAGATTTATCACCTTGCATCCAGTTATAAAAATGAACAGCTTAGCCCACACGCTACAGGAAAGTTATCTGGGCTGTCCTCCATAGTCCTGCAGATTTGGAAGCAACAAGATTTCTAAAACCACTGTGCTTTTCAAACCCCAAAGCTCTTGCATACTCCCAAGGAAAAATGGTTGCTTAGAAATATACTTACTGGTTTTGATGAAATGTTTCTTTCTCTGATGAAAACAAACCTCCTGTTACATGACAGGCTGGGGACAGCAGTGAAACTTCCAGCTGAAAGGGATTTTCTTTTCTTTTTCCCTTTGTACTTCTGTGGGTTTGGTTTGTGCCTGAACTCCTAACTTAGTTCCTCTATTACGAAGCTTTCTGTAACCATAAATGGTAAGGTATGAAAGAGCACTGTCCTTTTTGAGATTAATTGCTGAAAACCAGGAAGCCACAATACTAAAACCAACTGCAGCTGAAGAGACTGAGTTTTCTCGTATCCTAGGGCTCCTGTACCACATACTGTTTGAGATTTGTCTTAAGCTATGGTCCTACTCGTTTTGTACAGCTTTTTAGTTTAGAAAACTGAGTCTTTTGAGTGAGATACAAGGAATTAACTATATCAATGACCAGTGGTACTGATTCTGAATACCTAAACTATTAATAGCCATATGTGAATACATGGTTGCCACTAATTTTGGTCAGTTTGGATGCAAGAGGAGTTAAAATTTTGACTGTGCTTCAGAGCCCTATGGACAAGAATAAAGCATCCATCACGACACAGATATAGTGGTGTCCAGCAAAAAATGTTCTACCCAAAAAGCCAAGTCTGCTTCTGGGGCATGTAAACAGATGACTCCTAGCACAGAACTTCAGAGAAGAGCTGAAGTAATACTATTTGTTTTAGAGGGAGGAAACCTCTTTTATTGAGAGACTAATGCAACTGAAATGAGTTAATCCAGTAAAAGCATTAAGAATATTCTGAGCATCGTAAACAAGGGCAGGATCCCCTCCCTGCTTTAGATATCTAATAATTAGCTGTTTCAGCTTAAGCTGATTTTCTGGACTTACTTTGGGTAAAAGATTTGAAGCTGATGTATTCAGAGACCTCACGCTGTGTGAAGATAACAGATGAATCTCTCCCAAAAGGACCTTTTCTATTATTATTGATGCAGAAGAGAGCACACAAAGCTAACTTGGATTTAGATGACTGTCTGTTAGACACTTAAAGCCAAGTGAGATGAAGCCTCCTACTTCATCTAGATAGGAAAGATTTATGATCATGGTCATTTTTTAATATTTGAGAAGTGAATGACATTCAAAGGTTGGAAAAAGAACCTTATGAACAAAACTTATTCTCAGCTAAAACATGATCTGAGTGGAGTTTTCTCTCTGTTTTTGATACTTAGAAAACAAGACGGTATTTCAAAGAAGCAGGCTTTGGCTCATGCAGAAATCATGCTTTTAATGAGGAATCTATTAAAAGTGATTTTCAGGGTTGTGTGATTCAGGAGTCAAGGTAGAAAACAAGGTACTGACTGAAATGAATGAATACTCATGTTTGGCTGTCCTTTCTACCTGCTCCCCTTGACCCTAATGGCTCATAAACACACACACATTTTTAACTGCTGCACTGAGGAGCTCTACTGTAAAATTAAGACAAAACTCGTGGATTCCACAGGCAGAGCAGAGCTTACATTTTTAAAGATTCTCCATGTCCTAAAGGAGGTGGTGGAGTGCTTTGGCTCAGTTTGAACTGCACTGGTGGCTTGCTTAACCAGACAGAAGCTGTGCTCCAAGCCTGGTGCTACCTGTTATGTTTTGCTTGTTTCTTTTCCTCTCACATATACTGCAGATGTGCAAGTCTGGGTGCTACTGACTCTTGGAAGTCTAACCCAATAAAATAATGTGGGTGTGCTAAAGGGAGGTGCTGTGCTGATCCCCACTTCTAACCTTGGGATATTTCAGTGTGCTGCTGACCTGTACCCAGTGATCTGTATGAACCTCAGAGCTCTAGCGATGGCAAGCCCAATGTTGGCTCTATTAAAGTCTCTCTTTTTCTATTACAATCTAAAGTGGCCTCTGTCTTACTAAAATGAGGTAGAATATTGCTGTTAGGTTTTTTCAGTTTGAGGAATAGCAGGAAAAAAGGATCAAACTGGTGCTCGAAATCACCATGTGCTTTTGTCTTGGTGCTCTTTTTCCTTGCAGGAGCTGCAGTGCTGGCTCCTCCTCTGGCCTTGCTCCTGGCTGTCATGGCAGGACACTGAGACAACTCACCTGCTTGGTCAAGGCAGCATTTCCCTGGTCTCGGAGGAGCATGGGATCAGCTGTAGCCTCTGCGTAAGGGTTTGCTGGTAGGGCACTGACTCCCTGCCTTGTAAGCTATGGAACCGGTGATGAAGAGTTCCTCTTGGCTTTGGCTGACCCAGAGAGGGGATGTGGGGTCACTGCTGGAGAGGACCCATTCCTGAGAGTGCTCTGAATATGGGTGGCAGAATAAACTGAGGCCAGTGAGGGACAGAGGAGCTAAAGGCAGTAGCCCCTGTTGGTTTATGATCCTTTTGCACATACTATTTTTAGCCAAGATAGAAAATTTTGCAGACGCCTTCCCAAACTTTGCGTGAGGTACTTTGTAAATGTTTGATCCCTGACTATAATTGAGGGAAGACAAAGGAAAGAAAACTATGTCAGAGTAGGCTTTTCTGTACTTCAAATATGCTCTTTCAGCCCTGAACAAGCTTCCATTCAGTCTCTTGCTTCCCACTCATTTTATGCCAATGTCTTAAACCCGTTGGCTAAGGCCACAGTAAATTCAATTTGAGGGGTAATTTCCCATGATACTTTAAAAAATGAGCAATGCTTCAGCTTGGAAAAAACTGCCATGTCTGTAAGTCAGTGAACTATCTATGCTTACAAGTATTAGTCTTCAGAACGGCAAACAGCTCTCAAGCAAATTAAAGAGAATTAAACTAAATATGTCTGAGCAGTTGTCTCTAAGTGGAAGAAAAATCATGGAAGAGAAGGCATGTGACTCTGAAAGAGAAAGGGTGTAAACATTAGCAGACGAGGATTGTACCTCTGTTTTGTAAAAAAAATATGAAGGGACTGTAAACGTTATAGCAATTGCAGGGGAAAAAGTGTTTCTGGTGGTTTTTTTGCTGTACTGCTCTGTGAGGGGCACTTGGTCTGTTGTCCTTTGGGCACCATCTCTACTGTAGATGCTTTGCTCCAGCTGCCTTGGCTTCTGCTAGAGCCAGGTCACTGTGGGTGTGTATTAGTGCAGGGGACTCAGCCCTCCGAGGAATCTGGCTTTGCTGTGATTCTGAAGCTTCAAGGAAAATCAAGAGTCTGGTTCAACCCCATGTGCTACTGAACAGTTTGTTGCTGTGATATCCCATGAATTAAATTTATCTGGTCTGCAGGTGACCTGTTATTCATTAGGCTGTCCTATGGAACAGGTGGATCTTGCTGGAAGTCCTAGTCAGAGGATATAAATAGCATCTGTAAGCAAGCAGAAGGGATGTGGATTTGCAAAGTGTGAACTCCCTTTTGGCTCTAATAAAAAGAGCAGTTCAGGAGTTAAAAAGGGAACAAGAAGGAAGGAAAATAAAGTATCTTTTCGATGGTCGGAACTGCTTATTCTGTTCTTTTAAGATGATCACCCATAAGGGTTGTTTTCATGTTAGGGCATAAGAAAAATTTAATAGCTTTGAGACAGAGCCAGTTTAATAAGTATTGTCATTTTATTTCCAGGATTTTCTGGTGCTTCTAAAGAATCGGTGAACTGTGAAATAAGAACAGTTGTTTGCATCTTTAGAGAGGGCCACAAATTTATTAACTCCCCCCTCATAATTGAAACACATTCATAGTGTGGAACATTTTCATTTTTAGTGGGCACCATAAAGAGAAGCTGCAGTTCTTGAACAAGGAACAGTCGCATACTGAAAATTACGTGAGTTAGGAGGAGGAGGATGTCCTAAGCGTTGGTGTGTCTAAATCAAGCACAGGCAAACTTCAGGACTTCTCTGCTTCCTTTTAAGTAACTGTATTAACCAACTGTTTGCTTGACTTGCTGATAACTCCCCAGTTTCACAGTGACTGTCTCAGATGCTGAGCAGTATTGACAACAGCGGGCAAACCTGAATACCAGATTTTCAGCATCGTCAGGAGTTGATGTTTTCTGCTGTGGTCTGAAAGTGTGTCTCAGGCACATGATGCATATCACATTCCAATTGATGCTGTTGGGAACTTTATACAAAGACAGAGTAGTATCTGATTTCAGGTAAACAGAAGCTGCCAGGAACATGGACTCACGTTCAGCTTCTCATGTTCTGATGAACTATAGCACGGAGCAAATACCAGGCTTTTCCTGAACTTGTGAGCTTAGTGCAGCAACTCTCAGATAAAATGAAGTATGAAATATAGTGTACAGATGCCATACGCCCATGCTGTGAGGCATAGGCATTGCTAAATAATCAGGGCAAATGCTTGTCTAAGATAGGACGGAGGGCTGGCCCTGGTGGGGTAGATGCTAATGGTCTCTGCTGTCATCTGTGGAATTGGTTTCTGCAGTGAAATGGGTACATTTCTGTTTCTGAGCCTTGTCTCTTCAGTGTTTGTACCGTATCAGAAAGAAGGGCTTTCAACTCCTCATCTATAGAATGGGAACAATATTTCCTTTTTTTCTATCCTAAGGCCAAATACGTTAATGAAATGTAATTTCATAATGGAAGGCACTCAGTATATTAGCTGAGTAGAACTCAGTATGTAGTCTGGCCAATGAAAGGAAAATTCTGGGATTTTTTTTTTCCCCCTGTATTCAATAGTTTGCTAAGCTGACAAAATGCAGGCAGAAAAGAGGAGAAATGTAAAGAAGCATTGACAAAATAAGATCTTTAGACATGAGAGTCTGGTTATAGAGACTCATACAGAAATGATAAAAACTTTTTTCTTTACTGGCTTGAGGGAGAACCTCTGTGTTTTGGGTGGCCTAGATATTGCTAACCTGAGTACAAGGCATATACCATAGGGGGTATTTTGTTGTTGCTTATCAAATACTACGTTAAAGTCAGGTGGTTGGTATGGTTCATGTGAACAGTCTATTGAAATCCCACAGTTTGAGAAGCCTATTGCTGCCTGCTACAATCCCTGCTGCCATTGCTTCCTTTGCTGGGAGCTCTGCTCCCTGATGTGCTGCTGCTGTTGTTACCATGAGCAAGGTGCTTCCTATCTCTTTGTCCATGCCCACTCATGGATGCCCTTTACTGCTGTCACACTTGTACTGCTCTCCTGTTTTGGGAAAGGGGCACTGAGACGAGACACGCTAACCCTCAGCTTCCTATACTCCCCAAATACTGGAAGTGTATCAGCCTTCTGCAGTGATTTATGGAGTCTTCAGAAAAGAGATAAAGAACCATAGTGTTGGGAAGGGCAATGTTCCTTCTTTTTCTGGAATTAAATTTCTTAAAGGCAGGATAAAAGTAGGATAAAAGCAAATACAATAGACTGGAAATCTATTATGAAATGTCCTTTATTTCTATTCCACATCTGTTCTATATAGGAATGTTCACAATTTGCTTTTTTTCTGTTGCCCAAAGTCAGTTTGATATAAGGAATTTAAGTAAATCTTTTTTTAACCTTATTATTTTGTTGCAGAAAGTTACTGTAAATGAGACTGTTGGCTATAAATAATAGCATCGATCTTGTGTTCCCTGAAGCAGTTAAATTTCCTTTTGCAATGCAGTTCCAATATTTAGGCATTTTATGTGCTTTACTATACACTTTCCACAAAAGTAACCTGATTACTTTGAACTCTTCCTTTACCTGGGGAATTTTAATCCATTTCAAAGTAACATTGCTCCAAGAAGTTAACAGCAGATGTGTTTTAGGCTTATGGAGCAATTTCCATTGTGATTAAAAGCTTAAATGAGCCATTGGTAGGAGAGCTCATTCATCTTGCCTGTGCAAGAGAGGAGGTTATGCAGGCTACTAGTACAGCGACCTGGCGCTGGACTTCTCCAGGACTTGTGATGGATCTCAGCTGAAGAGAGATTGACATATGTGGCAGATCAGGGAACAGAGTTTGAGATGTGTATTTTTGCAGATTCGCTGGTTGAAGCACATTTCGGTTGTGCTGGTGTAGAGGAACAAAAGGGTCAGCAGCTCTGTCTGAAGAATGAGAGGGGAGTACTGAAGGGAGATGGGTCATGGGAATTTGCTGGAGAATATTGCTGGGAAATGGCCTTTTCCCCCCATCAGAAGTCTAACTTCCTATCTTGACAGAATCGAGACAGAAACAGAATTTTCAGACTTCTTCACCATTTCCAACTAGTCACGCTTTTGCGTTGGCAAGATTTTTCATCTGTAATCTAGGTCTTTGTGTTTCTAGTAGAATTTTATTTTGCTTTCTTGTTTTATTGGTGAGTGAGGATTGCCTGAACGTGATGAGGCATTGATACCGGGTGGGAGGAGCCATTCTTCAGAGCAAGCAAAGATGAAAGGTTGCGTGATGCTTGATTATTTCAGCATCACTTCTGGTTTTACTGCAGGGCTCTCTTCTTTTGGTGCAGCACTTGACTGGCACTGTGAGGACCCAGGCACCAGAAACTGTGGTGAAGCAAATGGTTCTTGTGTCACATGGATATGTTTGTGTCTCAGAGAAAGGGAAAAAAGAGCAGATGGAAACACTGAACCCATGTACTGTACCACAGAGAGAAAAGGAGGAGTTCTGTATACCAACTTAAGTTTCTCAAAGAGAAAAAGGGAAGGAAGGAGGTGCAAAAGAAATTATTTGGGTCACTGAGACATATATCCTATTGGAAATAGATACATAGTCTATGTTTGCACACAGACAATTTCTGCCTTGAGTTCTTCACCCCCCCAGGAAGGTCTGAGAGTACACCCTTACGGACTTGATTCAGCTTCCATAGGTTCAATTACACTGCATTGGCTTCCCTTTCACTAATAAAAATGTGCTTTGTTGTGTGAATTCTTCCTCCCCTCAATGATTATATGTAAATGTAGAGAAAATCAATTGAAATTTGATTGAGTTTTGCCAGCTGTCTTGGGCTGAGTTGTCAGTCTTCAAAGAAGTGAATAAAATGTGGGCTGTTAAAGGAAATAGCACTGACTCTTCTTGTGGGGAGATGAACCCACCAGACCTTACTCTGTAACTCTTGGCTTTTCTGCCTCTAACTGTGTATCTCTCCCTTGGACCCTACTGTGTTCACTATTGGTGTTTAGGATTTTGGTTTCTGCATTATTACTGCTGACCCTGAGGTGTTGTGAGAAGGGATGGACTTACCAAGCAAGACAGAACCCTGTGGCCACTGGGAGGAATTTGGTGTTTGCAGATACCATCTGTAGGAACTGAGAGGGGAATGCAGAGGCACTGGGATGGGAACAGAGGTTCTGCAATACCAGGAGGCTTTGTGAGGAGTGAAAGGCACGCGTGCTTCGTATAGGAGGCATGATACTGTTTTCTTCATGTTTTAAGAATGCAGATGGAAAGAATGAATTGCTGAACTGTCAGAACTAAGTGTTCCAGTGCATCCTTCCTTTTAGGGAGGGTTGTTCTGTTCTCTGGAGGGCTGGATATGTTCAGCAAGCCTCTGAGAAGATCATCTGACTCAGGATGTGGTGTGAATTGCTTTGCCCTGGTTTGCCTTGTTCTTACCTCTGAATACAAGTGTGACTATAAGGACATTCCTTCTATTCCCATAAATCCATGCTGAATGGTTTTTTTCCTATCTTAAATGCTCTTATGGTTCATAGCCTCATTTTTACAGACTCAATTTCCTGTAACACAGAGGGTTCTAAGAGGGAAGATCTTTGTAGTTGTAGAGTGAAATTTTTCTGTTGCCCTTAAAAATGAGTACTTGGAGAACTGGATTCCAGTAGTGTTTTGCTTGCAGAGGAAGCGAGTTAAACACTGAAAAGTTACTTTTCTTATCCTTCTCATCCTCCTTTGTACCTCATGGTACTGTAATTAGAAAGCAGTAAACAAGAATATATGAAAACTAGGTTCAGGTCATCTAATGATTGCCTAAAACACAGAAGATATTGAAAAAACCCCAACAATTTTAGGGTGGTTCTGTAAACTTTGTGCTAGAAAGATTTCCTACGTGGCCTTGGGAAATAAATCTAAATCAAACTTATTAATTCAACCTCCAAACTAAAATATCAACTGTTTGTAGATGATTATTCTCAATAGAGTTTGTTTTAAGAAGACTTGTGAAAATATAGCTGGTTTATGTTACTTTTTTACTGGTCTCAACACAGAGTTTTCATGCAAAACAAACTTATAAACCTCAGCCCTTTCTTGGTGAGCTTTGTTAGCAGTGCTCTGTGCTTTAATGGGAGCTTCTGAGACATTTTCCAGGCTTTGGAAACCTCCAGATGAAATGCTCTGGCTCCCTACTTTGGGGCATAAACAGTGGTGATGTTTAATCTTTATCTCATTTTGTACTTGCTCAGCAGTTCTGTGCTCCCCATGGATTTCTTAGTTCTTAGCAAAATTGTTTTGTCCTCGGGTTCTTTCAGTCTGTTGCTTTTCTATTTCAATTTCTAGGTGAATAAGCTTGCTTTTTCTTTTTTCCCAGGTTAAAGGAAAGAAAAGGTAAAAACTGCTTCCAGAACTTTGAATATGTGTGATCAGTTATGAAAAGCTGCAGTGTTCATGGCGATGGTGTCTGAAATAGGCGTTCTCTGCACCAGTAGGCTTCGAACTGGGCTTACTGGGCCTGAATTTTAGATATGGTTTTGCTTTGGGTTTTGTTGTTACGGTTTTTTTTGGTTTGTTTTTTTTTTTTGTATGTGTTTTTTGCTTGTTTGTGTTTTTTTGGTGATGGGAAGGGTGGGGAGTAGCAGAGAGGGATGAGAGTGCTCTTGAAAATTCTTACAGACTGTTGGCACTGACATGGTAGGTGCAGGGATTGGGACAACATTTCCTGTATATGATTTGGTGGTTTTGTTATGTGCTAAATAGCTGTGTGTACAAGGTGCCCTTTATATAAAACGTTTTATGTCTTGCATTTGAATTCACAAGATCAGATTCCTGCAGAGGTAATATGCCAGGATAACAGCTGCATATGGGAACATCTCCATAGTTTCTTCATTAAACCAGTTTGGAAATAACTAAGGGCATGCCAGCCAAATCTCTTCAAAATCTCCAGAAACTGGCAGGTGTCTGTCTGTGAGAACAGGCAAGAAAATCGATGAGGATTTTTTGCATGGTTTGCGAACTTATTGTTTGGATTTTAGAGCCAAGTTCAAGACATCAAAATGATCCATAGATTATTATAATGGAAACTAAGACAGAAGGACAACTATAACTTGAATATTTGCGTGCCTGTGATTCGGAACGTGCAGCATGTATTCTCTTGTTGCTCACCTGATGAGAACTCTGTGATGCCCAAATAAGAAAATAGCATGAATTTATCATATGATGCCCTGCTGATTTCTTTCACAGGCCAAAAAGCAAATGCATCCAAACATTAGAAAATCTGAACTCTGGCTGTGCTCGTTGGATTGGTGCTAGAGAGCCAAGATAGCACAGGGACCAGAACCAAGCACATGCCAAGAATTTATGATGACACAACATCCAGCTGCTCTAACATATTGTCTCATTTGCCTGCATTATGTTATCACAAGATGTATTCTATCCCCTTCCAGTTTCCTTATGCTCTGCTTGTGGCCGGGATGCTGGGACAATATTGTGTACCCTCAGCAGGTGCTCTGAAAAAGGAATGTTTTCTCATTCCTACTTTCTTTTTTTGCATGCAGAAAGGAAGACTCTTTCAAAGCATCGACAAGCAGGCATCATGTAGATAACTGTTTCAGCAGTGAGTCCAAAGATACTGGGCTTGTGTGTGCAAAATAAGATCTAGATGTTTCATTGGGTAAACCAGGCAGAATGCTTAGTGCTAAACCTTTCATTTTCCTTTAGTCCTCTTCATTGCTTTTGACACTACAAACTTCTGGATAGCTCCAGAATCACACTGAGTCTGTTGGACTTGCTTCTGAGACTGAAGTTGGCTTCCCTGGTCCCCCAAACAGAGCTTTCCCCCACTTCATACCATCTCAGGGATGACGATTTTGCTTTTCATTGTTGCATTTCCTATCAATGTGTTTCTGTTTATAGTTAAAGTTCTGTCTTTTCTCACTAATACATTATGGTCCACAGAGCTAAGTAATGCAACTGTTCTAATGACTTCAGGCTGCTTTCATTTTGCTGCAAGTCTGCAGAACAGTCCTTTTTAAAAAGAGGGAAGGGGGGAGTACGGGGAAAGATTGACACTTTTCTTAGTGACAGCAGCCAATAGACCAAAATAAACCACATCTTGTGATGCTTCTCTAGAAAGGAACTTACATGGAAAACAACCTCAGTTCTTTAGCATCTTATCTCTTAAATAGCATCCAAGAGAGATGCTGAAAACACCAGGAACAGGCTTAAAAGAGAAAGCATACATTTTGGGGTTTGGCATGCACTACAAAGGTTTAGAGAAGTTTTGGAAGTAATTTCCTGGTCCCCTTGTTTTTTATAGATGAGACAAGAGCTACCAGCATGGGTAACATAGTTCAACAAAATAGTACATGTAGTCAAGTTGTTGTAGAAGGGGAGATGCCTCCAAGGGCAGGACAGAGATAGGGTGTTGGTGTGCATCTCACCTACTGAGCCTAGCAACAGTCTTCAGTACAGGTTTGCAAGTAAATGTGCCATGATTCCTTTCTTTAAGAGCAAAGGTGCTTAAACACAGGATCACACAGTATTGCCTAGAGAGGAAAAGACCTTTAAGGAGAAGTCCACTCATTAACCTAACACTGCCAAGTCTTTGACTAAACCATATCTCTAAGCACTACATCTGCATGACTCTACTTCCAGCCATGGGGACTCCACCTCTGCCCTAAGCAAGCTCTTCTAAGGCCTCATAACTCTTTCAGAAAAGAAATTCTTAACATCCAATCTAAACTCTCCTTGGTACAACTTGAGGCCATTCTCTCTTGTCCTAAACATGAAGAGACTTAGTCTGCAGCCTCTTAACCTGAATTGTGAAGGCTCATTTCCCCAATGAAATAAAGCAAGTGTTGGTATTGTTCCATCCACGTCTTCTCTCTGATGTCACCAGATTTCAAACTGGGGAAAACAGTCTCTTTCTTTCTTTCTTTTATTAGCAGTCAGGTTTTGGGCCTTTTTAAACGTTTGAATTCATGCCATGCTGAACCAAACTGGTACAACTTGCAGCTATGGGAATCTGAGTGGCAGAGATGCAAGTAGTTTCCTATTAGGTCATTAAGGCCACTATCTGTTCTGCTGAGAAACAGAAAGAAGACCCAGGGAGGAGGAAAAATGGGAAAGAAGAGACATTATGGGAAGAGTTTACTTGAAGAGGGCAATAGAGTATAAGAAAGTTCAGAAAGAAAATGAGGCGCAATATTTGGCTTCCTTTCTCATGCCTGTGATGGCTGCAGAGCTCGGTCATCGTGACTCGGTGGGGATGGTATCCGGCTAGGAAGATTAGTAACAGGAACCAAAATCTGTCATAAGACATTGCTGAAAGCTGATGTTTCCATAAGTACGAGTTCAGGCTGAGCTTTGCTTATCTCTAAGCCTGTGAATAGCTGTTGGAAATGGGTGTGCTTTTTTTTTTATTACCCAGTATACTGCAAAGTGATAGATAAGAAGCTGAAATACTTTAAAACTTCTTTGTCATCCATCACTCCATCTGCTTCAGAGCTGCTTAGCGCACATCCCTCATCCTTCTCTGCTGTGCTGTAGAGATGAACTTTATGGGATGTGTTTGGTCTCAGATTTCTTTAGAGTGAAGAACAGTGTGGATTCAGGAATTGTCATGATATGTGTAAGCTTTTAAATTGTGCTTCTCTCTTTAACCATTTCAACTGGAAGACAAACTGCCTGCTATGTACCTTGGAGGAAAGTCTTTCTATTAAAATGTAGTCTGTGGAATGGCGGGACACACGTAGCTATGGACAGCTACTGTGAGCTGAACAAGGGAGCCCAATTTGGAGGATACTTGTGGGCAAACTGGAGATCACATCTTTGCTTACATTAAATGACCTGGTCTGTTGTACAGAGGGCTGGTCATAACTAATGTTTGAACTCACGCACTGTTTGCTTTAAAAATCTGCTTCCTTTTGAGAAAATAGTAAAGCTGAATATGGGGAAAGCCCTTCCAAAACCTATCTCAAACAGAGATCTGAGTTTTGGGAGTACTCTGAAGTGTTGGTTTTGATTTTTTTGTTGTTACTTCTTTTCCCCAAATGTGCCAATTGCAAAATACCGCTGTCTCCCCGGCTTGCGTACGCTCTCTTGCACTCTTGCTCTCTCCTACAGACAACATTTCCCTGAGGAAACTGCAACCTTAGGTTTTGAGTTCCTCCTGGTTTGTAAGCATGTTCTTGACTTGCAGGATGAATTTTACTGAACCAACTGACAGCTTTCATGGGGATGGAGCATGGAATCAAAAGATCAAGATCATTGAGGGATGTTGGCAGTATTTTTATGAATTACTGAGGCAAATCCTTAGTGCCTTAGAACCTAAGGGAGGATGAGGATAATACGCAGGGTCTGGCAGGTAGTATAGGAAGATGAGTATATCTGCTTGTATCTGCTGTGGTGTATCTAGAGTAGCACAGAGCCTTAGGTATTTTGGCAAGCACGGTGTCCCTCTGAACACAGCCGAGACATCAGATGAGGGTATGTACGGGACACAGACGTGTTTTGTCCTTCAAGAATGGATTCAACTATGGGAAAGAATAACCAGAAATACTCCTTCACCATGATTACCTGGACCAGTGATGAGCTGCTAAATGAAACCATGGTTAAATGCCACAAGGATTATAAATTACTGTCACTTGACTTAGTTATGGGATCTTAAACCTGTCTGGCTCATATAACAGGTGATTGCCTTCATGTCAGGGATTAGCAGTGCTGGTCCTGTGATGAAAGAGTTGATTAATGAGAGGTAAATGATTCTAGGTCCTTGCTGGGGCAGCTAGCAGTAGAGAAGATCAGAGTCCACAGTGTTTTCATCATTTTTTAAAATGATTTCTTAATCTTTGAAGATGTATTGTATAAAGATTACTGAAAAGAGCATGCAAGAAGATGGATTAGCTTGGCTGCAGCTATATAAGGTACAGTGTAGTTCTGCATAGCTCCCTGCTTTCCTTTAGTAAATTCCTTGACTGAGAGAAAGAAAAGATGCTCTAATTGTTGTAGGAGTGTGATTTCAATGAACAGGAATGGTTAGTGGCTGTTACTTTTTGTGCTGAGGATGTAAAGCCATGAGGTTGTGCTAGCTGGGAAAAATCCCCAGAAACTTTTATAAACCAGTATTAAATTCTTAGTTCGTAGCTTCTTTTAGTCCCCAAAATTATCCCAGACAGTATGGAGTAGAGCAAGGCGGGCCACAGCACGCTGCCCGCAAGTCTGTGCGGGTACGTTTTCACTGAAATGTAGTAGAGAGGCATCTGTACTTTCTTTAACCTGCCATTGCTCACTTGAGACTGTAAGGAAAAGGGAGATTTCGAAAGTTAAATTATTATATTTATGAAGACTTTCAGTCCTGAAGTGCAAAATGGAGTTTGCAGAGGTTGGGTCCTGTTAGAACTTCTTAGAACTTCTTTTCCTGTATCACATCCTCCTCAAAGAGCACAGTGCTAATGGGTACCAGTGATGCAAAATCAGTCTTAGGTGTGTAAACATCTGCTGTGCTCGGTAGATGCCACATTACTTTGTTCCGTTTTGTCCTTGTTTTCCATTTTACACTACTCCCATTTCCTGCAGGAGATGTACTTTTGTCATGGTATTTTGAGATTGAGCCTTTGTAAGGGTGCTGCTCCATATAACACTTATGTGGAAGTGTTATTGCTTTAATCCCCACAGTCTGGACTCTTATGTGATGATTTTCATTCAGTATAACTTGTGAAATTATACTGTGAAAACACCAGGTTATTTCAGGACGAAGAAGTTGCAGAAACTGCTGCCCTCTCAAACCTTGGGGACCTTCATACAGACTCCCTGACAAGGAAGGTATTTCAAACAAACCTCATCACACACAGAGAAACCTCTGCAGTTTCTTGAAGGTAAATCATGCTGCTGTGGTCTCCTGAACTTGTAAAATGTATAGCTTTTGAAATTTGAAACTAGGTTAGTCTCTGAATTGTGCAGGTATTGCTTTCTTGTAGAATCCACTTGTTTAAAGTCATAGTTTTGGGTTTGCTTGTTAGTAAGGTTGATTTGGTTCATGCATTCTTAATTGCCGTTCTTTTCACCATCTGTTACTTGAGAAAGATTTCTCAAGAGAATAGCCAGAATTTCTAAAATTAGCCTGTCGAATTACATCAGCACTTTATTTCTAAGAATAGTTTATTTATTGAGGATCAAAAGACCCCAAAATAGATCTTTTTGCCGTGAAGTGTATGGCTGTGAAAACACGCCTCGTTTTCTTCTGCTGTCACTTGAAAGCAAATGGAAAGAGAAGTCAGCAAGTGAGTTGTTAGAAAGCAAGCATAATTATGAAATATCAGTAGGGATAAGGGAGTTGAAGCAGGAAAGGAAGGCGTCCAGTCGCACAGAGGAGTAGAGGGTGAGCAGTGGGTTCGTGCATGTGGTGACCCACGCTCTTGAAGCACAGTTTAGCTGCACGGCGTGGACTGCATCACTTGCTTTTTTGTTTCAGAGTTGAACCCAACTGTTCCCATGCCATGTAAGCAATGAACCAGTAATACTTAATGACTGTAACGTGATCTACAGCCTTCCTCTATCTCCAAGAGGCAGTATGCTGTGAACAACAGTAGATTTTGCTTAATCTGCCCTTCGTTTCTTACATTGGCTTGGCCATTGAAATGCTTGCAGGGCTGCAAATGGCCATGTGCTGCCCACCAGGCAGGAGGTGCTGCTGCTGCCTCAAGCTGGGCTGTGCTGTGTGGTAGAGCAGCTGCAAAAAAACCCCAAACTGTCCTACCTAGAGTGTGCTTTGCTGTCTAATCAGAAGAGTGCAGCTGCCTCAGCGAGGCCCTGCACCCAAATGGTTTAGCTTGGTGGAGTTGCAGGGCTTTTTAGTCGGGGGAAAAAAAATCAGGGTTAATGTGGCAGTGCTGGTTTTTTACTATCTCCATAAGTAGAATCGGTGCAGGATGAGAGTCTCTGCCACATGCACTCAGAAGGGATAATATTGAGCCAAGCTTGCTCGAGAGCTTCCCAAGACTCCTTCAAGCAAGGACAGTCCTTCACAAAGATAGTAAAAAAATATTTTATTTATTACTTTTTTCCCATATTAGCATTCCAGTATGTACATGGACATCCAAGTGTGTTTGATGTGGATTTATTGTCTTATTCAAGTACTTTTAGCAGGATCAATTTCAAATTATGTATACACTGAAAAACCAACTTAACCAATATTAAAGTATGTACTGTTATTAAAAATGGAAGTTATGAAATAACAAACCACATGAACTTAGTACACAGCTACCTTCAAAAGTCCTAAAAGAATGAAAGAAAAATCCCCTCTCAGTCCTCTCTCCTCTAGGCTAAACAGCCCCAGGGCTCTCAGCCTTTCCTTATATAAAGGAATGGCCAGGTCTTCAGAATGAAGGAATTTTTCTCAATGTATTTAATTTTAATTTCAGCCACTTGACCGGTTTTCCCTCTTCTGCTTTGGCTTCTTTGCCTATTTAAAAGCACTGAAAAGGAGAAAAAGATGTACCATCTATTACTGCCTTGCTGAGTGACTAATGTCTTGAATTAATGCTTTCATGCTTAATACAATTTTTATAGTGATTACTTTTTCTGTATGAATTTTTAATATTTACAAATTGCATTTTATGCTGGTGCAAGGAAATAGGAAGCCAAATGTAAAATCAAAAGCCTAACTCTGCTTCAAAAACCAGCCTCTGAAGGTAAAAATTTACTCAAGCATCGAGCTTGTATTTTGATGATTAGCCTCCCACTGAGGAAAAGAATCAGCAGAGTGATTTTTTGTGTGTGTTTTTATTTTGTTTTTAATTTATTTCTTTTTTTGCCTATGTGCTCATTCCTCTGCTGAAGGCATGTTGGCAGTTTGGGAGGACAAATCTCCATTAAAGCATGTTGCTCTGAAGCTCTGATGTATGTAACTGATGAGCAGCAAGTCTCATAAATATTCAATTATAACTTCATTTAAAGCTTATTAGTGTGTGCCTTTGTCTGTTTCAGCTTCTTTTAAAACAGCATCTCTGTCCTCTGAAAATGAAGTGTTAAAGTTTTAATATTACATCCCTATGGTAGTGATGTGTAGGCAAAAGTAGTTTACATCTCTCTGTTCAGATAATTTATCTGCTTAAATATGCCCAGAATAAGTGATGGTCGACTGAATAAAAGATACTTGGAATAAAAATTGAAGGGGTGAGTAGAAGTGTAATTTTGACTGACAGTGTTTGTATGGCATTGAGCTAAATCATTTATATTATATTTCAAGCACTTTTACCATGATGGTATTGTACTGCACATAGCAATTGAGAGTCAAGCTAAGTGTGGACTGACAGAAATTTTAAGAAACTAGTAAATATTGATGCTTGGATGCAAGAAAGGGCAAATAACCATGAAACACATTTTAAAACAGAAGCATCTGCTTTCTCAGATTACTGTGGTTTTGCCCATCCTGAGCATACGTTGCCTGCACTCAAAGCTTCTGTTGAAATTTTGCTTTTAATTCTGTCAGTTGACTTCTTACTTGATGTTAAACCAGGTAGCTGCTGAAGAGTAAATGTAACTGAGGGTGAAAAGTTTGAGAATTATGCATAGAAGATCTGGAGGATGTTGTAAATAACTTTGGTTTTGCTTTATGGGGATGTATATCACATTGAGATGTGACTGTTTTCTCACCAGCCAGTGCAGGCAGTAAAAATCTTCCACATGCTCTTGTACTTTTGAGAAACTTGGCTTTAGTGTGTGTTACAATTGTGAGCACTACCTTAAAGCAGTGAACCTCAAATGGTATTTGAAATGGACAGCTGCTGATGTGTGGGGGGTTTTTTTGGGTTTTTTTATTGCTCAGCTACTATTTTAAGTCAGTACTGTGAGACATTGTTTGCAATTGTTATCATTGCTCTGTCTGCTCGTATCTAAGGCATGTAAAGATCAACTTTGCTCTGCATTTCAAATATTTTTCTTTTAAAATGTCATGAAAATCACATGCCTTTGCATGCAGCAGTATACCTGTATGAAAAGCAAGCTGATCAGTGCCTCAGAGCAGAAACATCAAAAGGGGATCTCTTCAGTGTATTTAATTTCATTTTTAAACTTTCTAGCCTATTTTTATTAATTAGGTTTGTATTGTCCTATATAACTGTATTTGTTTGTGGCAAAAATGCAAAAACAGTAAGCTGCATGTACCAGCTAGTATGATTAGTGCAAGAGGTGAGGTTACGTGGGCTCCAGTGAGCCCGAAGTCCTTGAGGAAATCACCCAGCTTTTGCTGAGGTCCTGTCCTCCTCCACCAGTCCCCTCCCTGCCATCACAGAGCCCAACACGGCGTAAAAGTCACTTCAGTGGGCTTGGGCTCACCCAGCAGTGCTGGCTGTCTGTCATGTCAGCTGCCAGCCCTACTTTGTTAATAATGTAGCAGCCCTGGTAACTGCCTTCAGTACTTGGCCTGTAAATGCCCCATGAAGCCAAATATCCCCCAGCAAGGCCTTAATTAGTGCCAGACCTGAGGAAGGATTATAATATGTTAAAAGCAGTGTATTCATTTGCAACCATGAAATGACTCCTTGTCTCCTGCTCGGCTCAGAGATGTCTAAGCGTCAGGGCTGGATATTGTCAGGTTGCTGAGTTCCCTGCAACATCTAGCACTGCACTCCTGCATTTCCCCCAGAGCTCTGGTTTTCACAGGATTGAAGGAGCTTAGTCTGCCTGTGATCAGAGAGGAGGAATATAGTCTTGTGTTGAGGTTTTTGACCTTGTAAGTATTGTAATCAAATGCTTTCATGGTTCTTGCTAGCTAGAAACTGCTACGAAAGAACATGAATGTATAATACTTTCATAATCAGAAGGCAGCTCTCTGGGGAGAGGAAGAAAGAGGGAAAAATACTGTGTTGCTGTATTTGAGCCTGGCTACCAAGCTACTTGACTCTAGTCCCCTAAAAGTCTTGGCCACTATAAATTCTTACCTGTTTTTTTTAAGACTTCTTTTTTTTTCTTTTAAATTGTATCAACTAATCCATCATTCAACAGGTTAAGGCAGAACTGTAGTAGAAAAACTAGATAGAGACACATCTTAGGTTCACACTAGTGTAGACTCTGGTCGCTTACTAAACAGTTCAATTTGAAATGTCACTGCACTTTAGAGTTCAAAAAGATAAACTGGACCATGCTGATCTAAATAGATGTAGAGAACTCACCGGAACAAACTGTGATTGATCTCAGCTGAACACTGGGTCCAGACTTTGTAAATGGTTTATATTCTGTTAGACCAGTTGGAGACTGGCCATTGAAGAAATTGTAGCTATGCTATGCAGAAATTATTTTGGAAAGCATTTGAAAGCAGGATTCCAGTCTGGGTGTATGGAAATGTTGGTAATCTTACCCAATTGGTTTTCAGGCCTTTTGTTCTTGGGCCAGTGCTTATTTTCCTGTAAATGTGAAGAAACTGCGTTATCACAAAGAAAATAACCCAGGATCAAATATTTCGGGCAGAACAATTTGAGATGTAGTTTAACTTCATGCACTAATACTTTTCATTAGAGACTTTCTTGAGTTTTCAAAACTTGTAAATGGGCAGGACTTTCGTATCACTGATGTTACTCCATAAAGGATGTAAAAGAACAGTGGAAAAGCCATTCCAAATGTGTAGGGTTCATGGATTAAATATACTAGTTTTTCATTCTGCACTTATTTGAACTCAACTTTTGGAGAAAGAAATGGTAGGAAACTATGCAGATAGCCCTAATTTAAAGTTTTATATACAGATTGCAGAAAGAATTTTCATTAATAATTTAGGTTGAGTACAAGATTTGCCCTTACAACATTGTTATTTTGTGCTCAAAAGTAGGAATCCTTTCCTGCATTCGTAGTATTTGTTTAATCTTGGTAGGACCCAGTGGCCCTTCATCATTTGGGTGCTCTGTATCCCAATCCATCTCCTTCGAAGTTCATTCTTCACCCAGTCCTGCAAGCTGATGCAAACTATATAAGCAGTGAAAGCACAATGGACACGATTCCCCTCTGAGGAAAGAACAGCAGTGTTTTCCTGTCATTCCTCTCTGCTGGAGAGCGCAAACCAGGCAGCTTTCCAGTTACTTGTTTTATTGCAGGATTCATTTCCAGTCAAACTGGTAAACTACAGGGTTCTTTGCCTGGCTTCTCTGGTCTCTAGATGAATAGAAGATGAGTAGTAGGTTATGATATGGAGGGGAGGCTGGGTTTCGGTGGGCTGGGCTGGCTCAAGGGTACCCTTGTAACCAAACTTTGAGAGGCCAGCTTCTGACACCTCCATGCTTCATATATTTAGGAATAAAAAAAGAGTACGAGAAAAGGTTGGTTCATTTGTGTGAAGGAAATGTACACTTGAATGTTCTTCAGTATGGCTTATTTTCAGATGTGTAACATTTATCCACTGAAGTGGGCATGTACAGCTGTCTATACTTCTTATCTTTGTTAAATCTTTAATTTTTTTCCCTTTGTGGCTTTTTTTTTTTTGATTGCATAAGGTCACTTGAGTACAGTAGGAGCTATTTAAAATCATAATATTGATTGCATGTAGAAGTTAAATTGACTATGGTGGTTCAAGTATTCCTCAAGCATACAAGGTATCAGAAATAACCATGGTTCAGCAAATTTGAATAGTTCTCACTGTATTAAAGCTCTTGGACAGGAATATAAATTTCTGTTGTGTTCAACTCTGTGTGGTCATGATCTAAGGTCAAGAGATCCTGAAAAAGCCTTGTTCATATTAGTTTGATGGATTAACATCTGGAGGTATAGGAAATAACGTTCTGTGGAGCAAAATAAACATTATGGAGAAAAAGCCTGTGTGGAAAAGGCTGGAATCAGATGTTTCAATTTTTATTTTATTTTTTTTAAGGTTTCCAGTACAGCTCCATACCATCAGATTATAGCCTTGCTGACACCTGCCAAGCTTTGCTCTGTTGATTTCTCTTCTGTTGCCTTTCCAGATATAACCAGGATCAGCTGTGGGTACAAAGGATGCACAGAGGCCAAAAACTAAGGCAGATCAGTGTACAGGCATGTTTCTGAGATACTGCAGGGGGTAAGAATTCTGAGGTAACTGTACATTTCAAAGGCTTTTTTCGAAACTCGATCACAGTTGAAGGTATCCTAGGATGAAAAACACAGTGGTTTGAACAAAGGATCATCTGCTTCTATGTTTTGAGCTACTGAAGTGAGGGAAGGGAAATGACTACAAGGATAGAAAAAGTAAAATGACATTTTAAAGCGATCTCTAATGAATTAAATGTTCTTCTAAAATCACATTGGATAACTTGAAACAGGAACAGTTTACAGGTGATTAGGGAGCATTACAAATAGTACTATATATGTGGGGTACTAACTGGCTGATTCCTTGGAAGTAAAACAGATCCTAGAACTGTTGCCAAAACACTACAGGCTGTTGAAGAAGACAGGGTAAGGAAGAGTCCCAGTTCAGCAGTTATGTCCCGTCCTGTTCCGCTCACCCCTCAGAGCTGTCACATTTTCCTTCCTCTGGAGTCCTCAGGAGTCCTTTCTCTGTCCTTGTCCTTCTCTCTTCTCACCTATATCCTCTTCCATCATTAGTGCTTCAAGGCTGTCAGAGAGGCTCTTGTTTCTAGGTATAGTTTCAGCTTTTATTCTCCCCTCTTGGTTTTTTGCGTACAAATGTGTGTGTGCTCCAGCACACAGCAAAGTGCATGAAATGATTGCAGGCAGACAAATATTGAAGAGAAAACAGTGCAGAGAGTGGACGACTGAAAGGATGGAGGCAAAAGGGAAGTGGCAAACTGTTAAGATGATTTAAATGTGAGCTCGGAAGAACCTGTGTTTTATATGTTGAGGGGAGAAGTAATACTTGTTCTTCTATTTGTTTGAGTCCCCGGAAGATGGAGCGTCAAGTAAGTTGCACACTGCTGGGGATCACCTTTATCGCTGCTCCCCACAGGCAGATCTAGTTTGATGGCACTTTCTGTAGTGGCAAGGAAAGGGGAACACTATCTCAACATAGGCCTGGACACCAGACAGCTGAAAAAAATGTCAGTTTATTGTTGTTGCAAAGACCAGATATTCTGTGGGACCTTTTTGGTTTACTTCTCATCACTAGCAACCTAAAGCATTTCCCTCTGCCACTTTCCTACTCCTCTCGTGTGGTAGACTTGGTCCAGGAATTTGTGTTTGTGTGTGTAACAGTGGTTGATCTAGTCCAGTACCCCTCCATGCAGCACGGAGCCCAGCGTTTAGAAATGCTTTTCACTTCTCAGAGTGCCAGAGGATGTCCAAGAGGTAAAAGTCTCCTGATTCCCTTCCAGATCTGCTGCTGCAGTTTCCGTATGTGTTCTGGCTCCTAATAAAGAATTGTCAAGGAATAAAAATTGCTCTGAGGGGTTTTTCCCTATTGACTTTCGGTCAAGAAGTTCAGACCTGCTAGGATACATAGCATGCCTCTTCCATGCTCTGTGTTACACTCACAGTTTGCTGTGGGAGATGAAGATGAATTTGTCCGTAGCTGTCAGCTGCGTTTGTCGCTCTGGGGCCAGTGGACATTCACCGTCTAATTGCAGCTTGGGTTTTTGTTCAGCTCAATTGTTTCTGCTATCTGCAATAACGTAAGCCTGCTGAAAGCAAATTGTATCCTCATTAAGACTAATTAATAGTTGCCTTTTCCAAAGAGCTTCAGTGAGGCTTTGCACAGAGCAATAAACTGAAATATTGTCCAGCTGCAGACTTAATGTTAAACTTTGCAAAGAGAGCCAGATGCGATATAGAAATAGTTGTGCAGAGCCCAGCACTTTCTATGCCAAATGGCCGCTGTTACTTTCCTGCTGTATTCAGACCAGCAAAACTTGTCAAGTCTTGTGGGTCGGATCCTGCTGCCCTGGAAATCACAGGAAGTAGGAGCTGAAAACAGTCCTATTTCTTAAAACTGATTTTCACAACCTATTTTCTGAGGCAGTTCTGTTCCAGGGTTCCTTTGGCCTTTGGCGATAAGACTTCTGATAACATTTCTCTCTCTGTACATCTTGCTGAAATACTATCTTTTTGAAAGCCATCAAAATCACTTTTAGTTACTGAGAGCAGAGTCGGTAAAGGATCAATTAACTTTGCTCTGTTCTTTCAGACACACAAAACTTTATGCCTTTTCACCACTATTATTTTCTTTAGTTAATGCCCACAAGACAAAAATAGGTTGCAACCCAAATGTGGTACTGGCATCTTGCATCTTCTAACAGACAAGGCACAGGAGCTGGAGGAGACCCATGTGAGCGAGACTGGCAGGGACAAAGCCCCTAGATGATGACACACGTTTGCTGTTCAGGCAGTTCTGAAGTAATAACTCTGCCTGAGGGAGACTTTGCAGTTGCCACAGCCCCCCTGCCTGGGGTCTTTCGTAGTGCCTTGTCTAATCCCTTCAGCACTCCTCAGGCTATCACCGAGGATGCAGATCCCTGTCATTTCTATTGTCACGCTGAGAGCAGCGGGAGATACTCTGCTGTGCACAGAACTGTTCTCTCCTGTTTGTAATAGAAAATACTGGTTTGTCCTAAATTATAATTATTTCTTCTTGATCCAAAGCTTCATCTGATTTCAGATCAATTTATGCCTACCCACATCTATCAGAAAGCATATTCTTGCATAGGACTGAGAGGGCTTTTTTTTTTTTTCCACATTTACACTAATGTATTTGTTTATCTGTTCTTGTAGCATCAGCTAGGAACCCAGCACTCTGAAAGTACCAGAGCAGGATGGAGTACATCTTCCAGGGGAGTCTGAATTAATTCTGGTAGTTGGTTTTGATCTGATCTTTGCAGTTAAATGTCTGGATACTAGAGAAATAACAGCCATGAGAAGTTTTGCTTGCTGTGCCCTTTTGCCTGTCACCAAGTAACGTTCACCCGCGCTCAGGTGCTTGGAAAGCTTTAGGCTTACAGGAGCAAGATAGCACTGGCTGCTTTGCTCTTCCTGGTGTTTTTTGCACTGGCTGGAGTAGAAGGCCCCTTTCAGATGTGTGAAAACAACTTGGCAGTATGGGCAGAAGGAATGCCAGGTGAGCAGTCCTGCTCTTTAAACACTGGGAAGTTGCTGTGTTCAGTTTTATCTTAGTGTTTCCCAAGGACTTGTGGAAATTGGGATTAAGTGTGGATTTCAGTGTCTGGCACTGGGAGTTCATGTGCCACCTGCATCCAGCGAGGACTGCCTGCCTTCTTGCATCAGTAAGGAGAAGTTCAGCAAGTCAGGCATGGCTTGCTTGTGGTGCTGATAGGATCACTGTGTAGATCACTGAGAGATAAAATCCGTGGCTTAAAAATACATATAAAATTTTGTGCGCACTTGGGAAGAGGGGAGGAACCTGAGGAGACTTCTGCATGGGATTGCCTGCTGCACATTGTGGACGGGCACGATGCCCTGTGGCTTTGTGCATGTGGGTAGCTAGACAGTCATCACTGAGGATGTGCTCATGAGTTTTATGCTGCACCTCTATTCGGAGTAAAATAGGAATGGATCATAGGCTTGTGGCTTCTATTCCCTTTCAATTCCTGAAACAAGTGGGTACTAGATTTGGAAGTTCAAAGTTTCCAGCTCAAGAGAAAGCATGGTTTGTAAGATTAATAGTTCTAAAGGGAAAAAAAAACAAACAAAACAAGAAAAAAACCTAAGGGAAATAGCAGTTTAAGGAAAAAAGACAAAGTCAAGATTTTTCTTGTTAATCTAGTACCTTTTCTAACTGTAGTATCTATCCTGAGCAGTGCTGAAGGGTCCCTAAGCTACATTTCCAACCTACTTGTGTCTTTTTAACCCTTTCTGGCAAACACATGAATGACCCTGGATGAAAAAAGTATATTGCATCAGAGCTGGTAGATGACCAAAGTTATTGAGCTTTTACAGAGAACCAGGACTTAAGCAAACAAAAGAAATTTTGTGTTTGTTCCTCACTGTGTTAATTCTGGGATGTGCTTCTGGTTTTGGTCCCAACTCCACCATGATTTTGGAGATGCTGTGATTAGGGCTCTGGAAAAGCTTTTCAGTTTCACAGCTGTACCCAGGGTTGGCAAATGTTTATTCCAGTCTAAAGTGATTCCCCATGTAATTTTAGTATTTACTTGCCAAATATAATGCTGGAAAAAAATGTCTTCTTTTAAAAGAAAATCTCCCTTTGTTTCAGAATAAAGTGTTTTATTGTGGACATGTATAGAATAAATGACAGAAATAATGCCAAATGTTTCGAAAGGGAGGTTACCAAATATTGCAGGGGTTTGGCAGCATACGTTTAGGGTGGAGGGATCCAAGTGCCTGAACCCTGCTTTTCTGCTTTTTAAAACAGCCAAGAGCCAAAGTTCGTTAGACAGGGAAATGGGAGGCCATGGCCTCGGTGTACCCTTAGTTACTATATGTGCTGTTTTATGAGGAAGTAAGCTTTTGCCTGAACAGACACTGTGACCCAGGAATCCCTCTCCTCCTTGTATGCAGATGTTTGTGCAAAATGCTGCTGTGTACAGGGCGAGGCACCACCAGATTCCTGATGTGTCTCTTCAGCTTGTTCCTGGTGCAACTCCATATTGAACTCGGACCATGGACCTGATGGAGCGGGTCCAGTGCAGGGCCGTGAAAATGATCAGAGAGCTGGAAAGCCTCTCCTATGAAGACTGGCTGAGGGAGCTGGGGTTGTTCAGCCTGGAGAAG